>CM059201.1:13227718-13680733 GCA_030323885.1 Branchipolynoe longqiensis
CTAACCAGTCCTTGCCCTATCCAAATAATGCCGAGCGCCTGGCTAGGAAGCAAAAATCATCAATTTGTACGTCATTAGTTTGACTGTACCAGGGTTCCAACCCATTGGTTTGAATCTCACGATCCATTAAAACTGGAGACGGCCGCTCAACTCATTCGGTCATCCCATCTGGTCTCCAACTTAGAGACTTGTGCACTTATTAAAGTTGCATAGTCCAATGAAATATCAAATTTTCAAAACCAAACCAATTATCTAGATTTGATTTGACATATCTAACTTAGATACTGATGCACTTATTAAGCATTTGTTTCTGCGTAGAATGCAATTTAACAGAACCTGTTACTGCAGAAGTCTATGGTGTCAGAGTTTTGGCAAGCTTGCCAAAACTAATTTTCCATGTTTGCACTCAAAATATGTCAAAAGTTTACCATTTAAAAAAAAGTAACTTTGAACTAATGTAAAGTAGATACTAGTGATCGATCGAATATATTTATCTTAGAAAAAATACAGAAATTCAAAACCACCGGACTATGCAACTTTAAGTATTGTTGTTTCGTAGAAGGGTATACAAAGTCAATTTAATGGAACCTTCTGAAGTGAATGGGGTAAGAGTTTTGACAAGTATACCAACATTAATTCAGCATGTTTACACTTCAAATATCTCTGAAATTAGTTATTTTAAATCAAAGTTACTTTAAACTAAAGTAAGGTAGATTATAGCCATCAACCTAATATATTTATCTCAGCAAATTAGAAAAACTCAAAACCATTAGATTATGCAAGTTGAAGGTGAAACTAATGTCGCTGTTCAGTTCAGAATGAAGATAAACAATGAAATGTTATAACCAACATTTTTTCCCTTCAATTTAATTTGTTGTATTCTTCTGGCCAAATGCATAGCATAACCAGATTTCTGTGTATAGACAGATTACATATTACTCACACTAGGTACTGGCAGCGAAATGTAAAAATACGCATATGATTCAATATATTTATTATTTCCTGTAGACATTACAATTACAAGCCCAAATCCAGAAACAGTTAGGCTATATATATATTATTGTTTTTGAGATAATAATTTTCTAATATAAAATATATCAAATGTATTAAATTTGAATTAAAAGTGGAACTTTGATGAAATATAACAAACAGTGGAACCATGTGAGGGAGTTCTGCTGGTGTTAATCAATTTCCATTATATACATATAGAGGAATTTAAAATGCCAATTGTTAAATCAATTGGTGAAGCAGATTTTTAATGAGACAATGTCAAAAGTGCAATTCATAACGAAAAAGTTGTTATGATTTGGGCAAATAGCAATTTTCAAAGCATGGTATTTTCTTCCCAAATTGCAACAAGACTGAATAAATACTAAATAGTTCAAATATTCATAACAGTGTAATAACCTTTTGTTCCCAGACCTCTATGTCCAGAGAATCAAAAGATATTTGCATCCTAAAATGTGAAAAAGTGTAATTGTTTGCATGTAAACAACATTTGTATGTGAAAATTTCAATTTTTGAAAGCTCATTGCAGCTAAACAAATCTTCATCAAATTTGGCACATACAGAGGCTAATAGATATTATTTATATCAATAGTCTATCTAAAACCCACCCATCAATCACCAGGGTGATTGATAGGTGGGTGATTATACTAAGCGTTACTTGATATAAATGTTTGGATGTTCATACTACTAAGTGTTACATGTGTGGCTAAAGGTCAGTTGGGCGCTGGTAGAGAGCATTGCCGAGCGGGGAATGGGGGGGGGGGCTAAGCGTTATGTAATGTATAAATCATTTATGCATATATTATTAAATATGCAATACTTTCGCATTATGCTGTACTTTCTTTTGTAATCATTATTCATTGTGTCTGAGACCGAGTGGCAGTGGCCGGAGCAGCCTGGAGTACGGGCTAGTTTGCTATAAAACAGCCTAAGTTCATAAGATAAGAATGAAATATAGATACGCTTTTGAAAATTTGACGCTTTTATCGGACTTTTCACAAAGCTTTTCACCAACTTTTCAATTGTTATTTTTTTTACACAAATGATGCTTGTCGCTTCCTAGCCCGGCACTCAGCATTATTAGGATAGAGCAAGGACTGGTTGGCCCAGTGTCAGGATAATGGGACTGAGTGGGATATCAGGTCATGGTGCTGGTGGCCTGGTCTCCCAGTGGGGCAGCACTATAATTTATAAAGTCGCCATGAGTGCACACTGTCAAAAGTGAGTACGCGTCCTGATAGGACCTTAGATGTTGCCAGGACGTAAAAATCCAACAACCAATCACTGCTGCACTTAATAATCATGTATTGCTGCCTGGAAGGTAATAAATACCAAGCCAACTTTGTTAAACCAGTTACTGCTGAATCCTATGGTTTCAGAATTTTGATGTGCATGCCGAAATTAATTTAGCATGTTTTTACTTCAATTTCAAATATTTCCTAAATCAGCCATGTTTATATTTAAAGTGCGCCAAGCTAAGGTAAGTTCAATCAACCTAATATATTTATCGCAAATTTTTTTTTTTTTTTTTTTTAAAGGTGAAAATTCAAAAGCATCACACTGTGTAACTTTAAGCAGGACTTTGTTATTAAAGCTGTGCCGAGTAGGACTTAACGAGGCCTCGCTGTGTGTTTTTCAGGAGGACTCGCTGCAGTTCTTTAAGGAGGAGCGGGTGGACGGCGCAGTGTACAACCTGTTCCTTAAGAAGGTCCGCTACCACACGCCCAGTGATGTACGTATTGATTACTGCCCCACATCCGGGTCACAAGGTCACGCGCCTGACGCGTGTATGTCAACATGGTATCTCACTCCGCCCACGGCAAGTAGTCCCTCTGACGTCACAGCAGTCACTACTGTCACCACAGCAACCGATGCGTGATCCCTGATCGCTATATCATATAGTGTATGTTATATGCGGCATAAACGATGAAACTGACGCTGAAAATGGCTGCTTTGAATGGTTGCTATGGGCAGTGGTTAAAGAAGCCGCATAGTCTGATGCAAACATCAAATTTTCAAAGCCTAAGCAATTATTGCGATTTGATTCTAGATGTCTAACTTAGATACTTGTGCATTTATTTAAACATTTGTCGCCACATAGAAGGGAATACTGAGGCAATTTAATAGAACCTGTTACCACAGAAATTTATGGTGTCAGTTTTGGCATGCTTGCCAAAATTCATTTGGCATGTTTGCACTTCAAATATCTTAAAACATAGCCATTAAAAATAAAAGTTACTTCAAACTAAAGTAAGGTAGATTATAACCATCAACCTAATATATTTATCTCACAAAATGACAAGAACTCAAAACCATTGGACTATGCAACTTTAATAATAAACACTGACGCTGGCTGCTCTAGACATTGCCTGTGGAACAGAACAGCTACTGATGGTTGCTATAGTGAGCACAGATGCTGTTTATTTATTGGTACAGTGAAGCCCCGTTATAATGCCCTGATTTAACGCGAATTCGGATATAACGCGATGATTCATTGGACCCAGAATTCCAAGGTAATTTAGTAAGGTGATCCCCAATTTGATGTGACCCTGACTTCTTCGCGATCGCATTATATGGATCTGAACGATCGCGTTATAACGGGATCATACTGTATGTTGAAAGTACTGTGCCAGGCAACATTGGCTGCCAGGCAACATTGGCATTTGCGAAGAGCCCTTTGGTTGTTGGAGGGGGGGGGGGGGTAAATAAGCCACAATGATAACCCTGGGATCGCTATTGGTTGCTATGGTGACGTAGACGCGTGATGCCGGTGTGATGGTGATTTGGAGATGCTTTAGGACGTTCTAGAAGTGCACTAAGTTGTAAACTCACGCTTCACCTTCCGACTCTGCACTGGACATTGGTTGTCGATAATTGCTGGCGAATTTTGTGTGTCATAAGGGGAGTGGGTCGTAGCTCAGGCGGTAGCGTGTCCACTTGTGAAGGTGTCGGTCATCCTATCGATCCTGCTCAGTGGACCCATTTGCAGTTTGGGTTATTTTCCGTTCCAACCAGTGGTCCACAACTGGTTCATCAAAGGCTGTGGTATGTGCTGTCCTGTCTGTGGGAAAGTGCATATAAAAGACCCCTTGCTGCTTATCGGAAAGAATAGCCTATGTGGCGGCAGTGGGTTTCCTCCAAAGAAATATGTCCGAATGATCATATATGTCTAATGTCCAATAGCCGATGATATGCAAATCAATGTGCTCTAGAGGCCTCATTAAATCAAACAAGCTTTACTTTTTTTTTGTGTCATAAGAGTGATTGTGGGCCAAGTGATTATGGACCCAGACACATCAGGGTTCACCACAGTTAAATATGGTTGTCGGCCATGTTAGTAAAGGTGTCCTACAAAAGGCTCGGTGATTTGTTACATGGTGGCATCTTAATTGATTCGCAAAATGTGTGAGTGACGGAAAGGTCGTGTAATACTTGGTGAGGTGGGTTTGTGGCGGTAGATGTTTAGTGCCATGGTGTGTAAATGATCATCTGACCACATCCCTGATCTGCCATGTCTTCTGGTTACCGCCAACATACTAAATCCCTGAATTACTGTGTCTTCTGGTTACTGCTCTCGGACCAAATCCCTGATTTACAGTGTCTTCTGGTTACCGCTATCATACCAAATCCCTGATCTCCCATGTCTCGTTACTGCTATCCCTGATCCCCCTGCTCTGTTTCTCATGGCTACCGCTATCATACCAAAGCCTTAACCTGTGGCCTCCTAATTTCCAGGAGCATACCAAATCCGTGATCTGCCACATCTCCTGGTTACCGCTATTATTCCAAATCCCTGCTCTGCCACGCCTCTCCTAGTTACCGCTGTCATTCCAATGCTTGTAGCCTGATTCCCGATAGCATAATCGGTAGAGCGTGGGCCTCGCGTGCGGGAGATCAGAAGTTCGGTTCCCGGTGAAGTTAAACCAATGACGTATAAAATTGATACTTGTCGCTTCCTAGCCTGGTGCTCGGCATTAATAGGATATGGCGAAGATGGGTTAGCTCAGTGTCAGGATAATCTGACAGAGTGGGATATTGGGTCATGACGATGGCGACCTGATTTCCCCATGGGGCAGCACTATAAAGTTGCCATGATTACACACTGTCACAAGTCCGTACCCATCCTGATATGGCCGTAGATGTTGCCAGGACGTAACACTCCAACAACCATCCATATCTGGGGCACACTCTCCCTGATCCCTGGATACGTGGCTAGACCCAAACCCCTGATAATGTGATACAAAGATTTACCTATGGTGTCCCCTGATGCCTGGTTACCCTGACGTATAGTTTCATTTTCCCTATAGTTTCCCTTGACCTATAATCTCCCATGGCCTATATTCCCCACCTTACCCCGGTGCCTGGGTATGTGTATCCTCCCTGTTGCCCGGCAACGTGCCCCGCCCCTGATCACATCGCTCCTTGTTGCCTGATGGCATGCACTACCCCTGACTACAATCTCCTCCTGTTCAGTAGGGTCGAGCATCCGTCTCCTGTGTTGGTCGACCATGGGATCGTGGGTTCGAACCTTGGTCGAGTCAAACCAATGACTTAAAAATTGATACTTGTCGCTTCCTAGCCAGGCGCTCGGTATTATTAGTGTGACTGAGTGGGATATCAGGTCATACTGCTGGTGGCCTGGTCTCCCAGTGGGGCAGCACTATAAAGTCACCATGAGTGCGCACTGTCAGAAGTCGGTGCCCGTCCTGATGTGACCTTAGATGTTGCTAGGACATAAAACAACAACAAACAAACAAACACAGTAGGGTCAGCAGCTAAGCATACTGATTTAACAATGCCATTGCAATACCATTAATATAGTAGTAATATTGCATAAATCTGACAGATTATTGTGTCCAGAATGCACCACAGAATACCCCCCCCCCCCCCAATATAACATTCCTTAAGATCTTCCGGTTTATCATTTTCCAATGTTGCCAACCCTGTGTATGCACTAACAATGTAACATGAGTGTGGCATTGCTTATACTTAACACTTGTAGGCGGAAATGAGTACTTACCTATCCAAAGATCACTTTAATCATGCACCATTTTGTTTTCATGTGTGTAAGCATCAGCAATTGGATTAATGCAAATAGCTTCCACTAACACATCTATTTGTCATGTTTTAATTGAAGTCTAAATATATGTAGTAAAACCTCTCTAAATCGACCGACCTTGGGACCGACATTAAGTGGTCCATTTTGGGAGGTGGTCGGTTTAGGGAGTTAGAATATGGTTATGATGGTATTGTAGGGACCCAAATAAAGCGATCGATAAAGGGGAGTGGTCGATCTGTGGAGGTGGTCGGTTAGAGAGGTTTTACTGTATATATATCAGGGATGAAACGTCCCCGGAAGTTCTCGGATTTCCGCAATTTTTTAATAATCTGTGATTTGTATTACAGTAAAACCTCTCTAACCGACCACCTCCACGGATCGACCACTCCCCTGTATTAATCACTTTCTTTGGGTCCCAAACGATCGCCCATACAATAGCATTGTACCGATAAAGAGAACTCCCTAAACCGACCAACTCCCTAAATGGACCATTTAAAGTCGGTTCCATGGTCGGTCGATTTAAACGCACAACACAAACACACACCGCAGACGCATAACACAAATTATGCACAACACAGACGCAAAGGACAAAGCATGGCACAAAGGCACAACACAAACGCACAACGCAAACTGCTAGAACGCTGTGACGTCACACACTGCCCTAACTTATGTAGTCTACTCGTTAGAGGCCAATTTCTGATTACAGCTGCAAATTCCAATATATTTGATCGTTTATTGTTTAAGTTTAACAGGCTTAAATACAACATGATACTCTACGCTGACAAATAAACGTAAGGAAAGGTCCATATGACCTTCAAGGGGCCAGCCCTAAGTGAAGAGGAAATCAGCCGATGTAGTCGGTTGTTTACTTCTCCCAATATCATTTACGAAGTTAATATTGAAATAACTAATTCTTATTTAAATGTTTTATCGAGTTGCAGGATTCAAAATGAACCGCTTCGCATTGTATTGTATTGTGAAAGTGTGATTATTTACTTGTAAAATATGCATTATTTTATTGCAAAATGTGTGCTATGTAATATTCAAGGCAGATGTCGGTAAGTAAGAAATAGAAAAGACCAAGTCGAATAAGACAATCCAATCACTTGAATCTAATGCATTTCAATCATTCACTTTAAATTAGCTTCTTTTTAACAAATAATTCTTTTCAAATCTCTAGAATGTAAATATATATATGTGTTTTGTTGAGAGTTCTTTTGTAGAGAGAGGCTCTTTTGGCATACATTTCTGTCCTCTATTTTACCTGTTTGAAATATAATTTGTTTACTCAGATATGTTTAACCACTGTATGACCCCTCCCCGATTAGCCGATGTTTACTTTCTGTGATGGGGGTCGTTAAACAAACAAACCAATTGTAGAGAGAGGTTTCAAAATTTAATTTGCTTTGCCAAACTGATTTTGAGCAACTTAATTTATAAGGCCACAATTATCCTGTTCTATGTTCTGGACTGTCTTGCTACTTTCAATTTAAAGGTGGTTAGAGGAAAGCACACCCATACAAGTAGTGCCAGATAAGTTCCCCATATTTCCACTAGGTGGAGTTAGCAAAGACACTGGGGTGTAGCACCCCACGTGGGAATAAACTTTTCCTCATTCTTTTTATCTGTCCAGAATGGGTAGAAGGCTTCAAAAAACAGTTTCTCTCATCTTTCTTTAACGTTGCATAGTCCGTTGAAGCATCACATTTTCCAAACCAAAACACTTACCTAGATTTGATTGTACATATTTATCTTAGATACTGGTACAGTTATTAAGCATTTGTTGTCACATAGAAGGGCATGGGGAGTCAATTTAATAGAACCTGTTACTGCATAAGCCTATGACATCAGAGTTTTGGTGTGCTTGCCAAAATTAATTTGGCATGCTGTCACTTCAAATATCTCCAAAGTTAGCCATTTAAACTAAAAGTTACTTCAACCTAAACTAAAGTACCTTATAATGATCAAATTAATGTATTTATCTCAGAAAATGACAGAAACTCAAAGCCATCGGACTATGCAACTTTAAGCCACATTAAACTAAAAAGATGTGTTCAATGTCCACCAAATTTTTCTAGGTCGGGCAGGAGGTTTTAAATTTTTAATTATAAGAAAATATTTTGTGTGTACAATGGCGGTGTACAGGAAGAATAAAACTAACTATGGTATTCATGGTCAGAAGGCATGATATGAAAGTAGAGAACACCCTAGACACTTTCTAGCTAGAAATTGAACAAGAAAACATTAAAATTACTATAGAACCTTTATTCAACTGAAAGCTCAACTACATGTATTTAAGGTGACAATGTATTGATTTGTTTTGAGTTTTAATATTTTATTTGAAGGATTCTTTGAAAAATATATAATAAAACAATATTTGGAGGTTGGGGGCATTTCTCAGCTAAACAGGTATTAATTTTTATCTGGCCTTAGGCATAGAAACTGTGACTTTTTCTAATGGGTTATCTAGTAGCCCTGTCCTCGAGATAGTGCTGTCGGACTGACTAGTGTAATAAACTAATATAATATATTATGACACCTAATTATACTACCAAAGACTGTCCGGCTGACTGACCGGATGTAGGACATATTAATAGTCATGTCAGTGATGTGACGTCATTCACGACAAGCCCTATTAAGGGCCAATGGAGGCATTCGACTGGGACCTTTGTATCCGCAAGATTTATGCTCCGCCCACTTGCGCAGTGAACTAGGTTTTTGAATGCAAAGACGACCAGTCAAATGGCTTTCGTGGTTTCAGCCAATCAGAGCTGTTCTCTTCCATTGCAAATGGCTGCCCTGTATGGGGGTGGCCATTTGCAATAGAAAAGAACCAATCAGAGCTGTTCATTTCCATTGCAAATGGCTGTCCCCATAGAGGGCAGCCATTTGCAATAGAAAAGAACAGCTCTGATTGGTTGAAGCTACTGAATACACTATGTGACCTTATGGATGGAGCCACAAGACACATTTGATTCATACTTATAGAAACCCACTTCCGGTCCCAGTCGAATAGGAATTTGTGAAGAAATATTTTGATATGCGAATATAGAGGCCCAGTCGAATACGTCCAATGAGAGTGCTCCATCTCTATGTATTGTTTGGAGTTGAATTGTGGTGTGTTTTTCTTTTATCAACCAGGAAGATCTCAATTTGAATAATTTAGGTTCTTTCTTCTATCATACCTAGTCTATTATGCAAACTGTCACTCCCATCTAAGTGAATTTTAAGCTACTACTATATATATGTATATATATATATATATATATATATATATATATATATATATAGATATATATATGCATGTTATGCTTCACAACACCATGGTGCTCTTTTACATGTTATTTCATAATAACTCTGATATTAATAGTATGGAAAACTTTGTTAAACAAAACCAACAACAAATAAATAAATATAACCACTGCAATAATTCTAGATGAATTGAACTACAATTAAATTAGTAAACATCACTATCATATTGGAAACACCGGTTCTCATCTGATCACCGAAATTAAGTAGAGTTGAGCCGCGTCAGTACGTGGATGTGTGACCGCCTCGCAATACCATACCAGGTGCCGTAGACATCCTGATACAGGCTTATGAAGCCATGGACAACCAAATGAGTAATGGCTAAAATATAAACCCCAACCAGCTCCATAAATGGCCATGGTGGCGTCACTGTTCCTATTGGTGTCATGTGTTGCTAGCTTGGTAACAAAAAATGGCGACCATCTCTTGCTCACCAGATCGATGACCCGGATGACAAACACTCGCACCTCCTATGGCGGACTATCGAAATCAAGGTGATCAAGTGTGGGACGCCTGAGCGCCTGGTGGAGGCGGTGGCCATGCCAAGCGGAGAGATCGACTCCAGCTACGTCAGCGTCTTCCTGCAGACCTTTCGCTCCTTCGCCCATCCGAAACAGATCCTGCAGCTGCTTCTGGAGAGGTGCGGTGTTGTAGACAAAATGCAATTAAGAAGCCATTGGATCGATTAAAAATATCTTAATGCGCGATTGAAGAGGAAGATCTGAAGTATTTAATTTAACCTAAGAGCAATTTTCTCTGAAAGTATTAAAAACAGAGATAATAGTGAAAGTTGGGATATTCTGAATGTCAGTGCCAGTTGTTAGCCTTACCAGATCATTGCCTCAAAAACTATTTTCGCAAAATAAATTCAAGAACTTCCAATTGGCTGATATAAAAAAAAGCTGAATGTGAAATTGTAGAGAAAGATCTGAACTATTTAATAGAAACAAGAGAAATTTGCTTTCAAAGCACCAAAAAGCACAGATTACTGTGATAGTTAGGGTAGTTTTAATGTTGTCTCTATGACAGTGGCATTTGTTTTACCCTTCGAGCGTTGTGAGCGCAAAAAGTGCCCGGATGTCTGACATCGAGAACCCTGGCAACATGTAAGGTTATATCAGGGCGGGTACCGATTTGTGACAGTGTACACTCATCGTGACTTTTAGGCCGTGTATCCATAGACTGTTCCGCGTTCGCTTGTGACCTTGTGATGCGCCACACTGACAATGAATATGTTCTTTTTCTATGTTCCCAGTCAGTACGTCACATGTGCAATGCCCGCCCCTGATTTATTTTTACATTATTTTTTTAACCTGTTAAAAATGTGTCGGGCTAGCAGCAATTCAACTATCGTATCAGTTTTTATATCATTGGTTTGACTCGGCCAGGGTTCGAACCCAGGAGTTCGAATCCTACGACCTACCAGAACGGGAGGCGGACGCTCAACTCATTCGGCCATCGCGGCTGGTTACGTATTACGCCTCCGTACAAATTAATACATAAAAATAAAAACCGCCCGTCCGACCCTGATTTCTATTTCAATTTTGTTTTTAATATTTGGCCTTATGTCTGAATGACCCTCATAGTTACAGCTTGACCACTGAGACCCTCATCCTTAATTAGACCCTAAATAACTCCCAGCAAATAGGTTGTCATATTCGATGGTGGTAATTGTGAATAAGTCAAATTGTGTTGATCATGTTAATTCCAATGTTGTTATGATTGTGGGCATCTACCTACCTACAATATTTTTATATTGTCATTTCACAAATAATTGGTTGTCACTGTCAGCTTCTGTGTAAAAGCTATGGTTGAATAAAAATTGAACACTTCCACTTCTAGTAGAAGGTCCATATTTAATGAATATTGACCATATTCAATGAATATGGACCATTGCTGTGAATATGGGCCATTACTGACAAAACAGCTCAAGACAACCACCAATCAATCAATCAATCATAATGTTACTTTCTATTTTAACTTCTGAACAATAACAGTAAACTTATGAACAAGTGTTATGCTAAATTTGCATTCTTTTGAACCTTGCAGCTAAATCTGTGTTCTCTATTATAATATATTTCTATTCTGTAGATATCAAAAAGTTGCAGACGACCAGAGCTTGAAACAATGTGCAAAGGAGGCTCACAGGAAGTAAGTTTGTTGTCCCGTTTCCTTGTATTTATTGCTCTCTTATCAGATTCTTCTTCTTGTGCTTCTTGTGTTGGTTCTGGGATCAGTCCCTGGGTCACCATGGATGGCTGCCCACCGTGATGGACTCGCAGCCACCACCTTCCTGAATATTGCGATAGCAGCTGCGAAGGGCGGCGAGGAGGCGGTGGCCAATGAACTTCCTTGCCGGGAGGACGCAGCTGCCCACGTGGTTGAGGCTGCTGAGGATGCTCTGGAGCTCATGTCGCCCGAGGGTGGGGAGCTCGACACGGGCCTCGCAGTTGGCGATGAGGGCCTCGACCTTCTCGGGGGCGATGCTTATGGTCATGGCCTTGCTGTTGAGGACAAAGCCGGGCCAGGTGAGGCGGACGGCGGGAGGGTGGGATTTCCCGGGGTTGACGTCAAGCCCGAGGGCTTGACGTCAACCCCGGGCTTGTACTTGACGTCTTTCTCGACCTCCCCAGACAATTTGTACTGGGGAGGTCGAGAAAGGCGTTGCGTCGAAGGCCTGGCGGGCCCTCAGGAATGTCAGCTCGCCTCCTATATAGTCGTCCACGTATATGAGGGTGTGGAAACCCTTGCGTCCAGGCGAGTGTGGCGGTGACACGGACACAGGTCGCCTCGCCGGCCACCGCGCGGTCACAGGAGGCGGGGTCGCGGTTCCATGTGGCGCAGGGCGTGCCATAGGCCTCCTTGGTGTATGGGGTTCATGCGGCGGCCTGCGAGGTGCATGGCTGGCTTTTGCTGCAGGCCTACTTGGCAGCGAGGGAGTTGGAGGTCGTGCTCGCCGTGGTCGCTGCGGTGACGGTGAGGGCCTTGTGGCAGATGGCATTGATGGCGACCGGGTCGTGCCATCCGTCAGGGAGCCTACCATCCGCGATCCACGTAAATACAGTCTCGGAATAACGGCAGACGGTAGGCCACGGAATCGTCAGGTTGTCGCGGAGAATGGTGATCATGTGATGGGTGAGAGCGGGGATGGAGTCGGAAGGGAAAGAAGGGTGGGACTCGAGCATCCGGACGGCGAGGCTGTACTCCTCCCTGGATGCCTCCCCCTTCCTCACTGCCTTCCCCTCTCGGCGATTGACGGCATGATAGGTTGTGGAGGAGTAAGCCAAATAAAAGTAGAGTGGTGCAGCAGGTGGAGGCTGGAGGAGGAGTGGCTGATGGCAGCGGCGAGGGGGGTTGACGGTTGGTGAGGGGGGGGGGGGAGGTGAAGGAGAGGGGGCGGGGGTCCTCCACCGCCAATCAAACGCAATGCAAGCATTACGACCAACCCTGCGAACGGACAAAGGGATGACACCCTGTATAATTGGTTCGATCCAGGGGTCGTCTCTGGTGTATTGTTGTCTTAGGGGAACCACAAGACTATTACTGTCTAGAGGCGAAAACAAGTCATTAGCAGTGTTGTACAGAATCAGATTATCCGACTTTTGTCGAATTATCCTACTTTTGTCGCATATTATCCGACTTTTGTCGGATATTCACATATTTGTCAGATAGCCTACGGTCAGATGTTCGATAATTTTGCATTATTTTTAGATAAATTCATCGGATCTTGATTACATTTCTTGTTCAAAACTTAACTTGAATATCATAAATTCTTTGGAATGCTAATGAAATAAGTTACTTTATTCAAAATATATATTGTTAATTGTCTGACTGCTTTGTTTTTTCATATTTTAAGTACTGGAGTAAAACTAAGATTTTGGTAGTAGGATTTATATTTCTGGCTTGGTACAAACACTGCATTACATCTAACCTAACAGCTATGGGCAGCATAAATACACCATCACCAAAAATAAAAACATAAAAAATTATAACGGTGTTTCACTGTTACACACAAATGGATCAGTGCCCATCACCGAATATGCCAGAGTGATAGAATTGTTAGAATTGGTATTTGGTGTGTGGACCTTTAAGGTCACTTTGCCCATAAAGTGTGTCACGTGTCATATGTGATTTAAACTACCCACACAGGACGATCCGCACAGTGATCTCCGTGTGGCTGGACGCGTACCCCGAGGACTTCAAGGACGGACCGCTGTACACCTCACTTCGCAACCTCATCACTTTCGCAGAGGCCCACATGACCGGGTCAGATCTGGCACACCGCGCGCGACACCGCATCGAGAAGTTCCAGCGCGATGATGATGCCGCCCAGAGTATCGAAGGTACAGAAATAGTAGCACCGGGAGCCGTGGCCGAATCGGTAGAGCGTGGGAGTTTGGTTCCCGGTCGAGTTAAACGAATGACTTATAAAATTGATACTTGTCGCTTCCTAGCTTGGTGCTCGGCATTAATAGGATAGGGCAAGGAACGATTAGCCCAGTTTCAGAATAATGTGTCCGAGTTGCTTCCTGGTTGAGTCAAACCAATCACTTATAAAATTGATACTTGTCGCTTCCTAGCATGGCACTCGGCATTAATAGGATAGGGCAAGGACTGGTTAGCTCAGTGTCAGGATAATGTGTCTGAGTGGGATTTAGGGTCATGATGCCGATGGCCTGATTTCTCAGTGAGGAAGCACTATAAAGTCGAGGAAGCACTATAAAGTCACCATGAGTGCCCACTGTCAGAAGTAGGTACCCGTCCTGATATCACCTTAGATGTTGGCAGGACATAAAACAACAACGACCAACCAACCTAGAGACTAGTAGTCAACCCTAGTGTCTAATCCTTCGAACCAACAGAGAATAACACCCTGTAGAATCGGTTCAATCCAGGGGTCGTCTCCGGTTTATTGGCATGATGCAGTGTGTATGAGGTACACAAGGGGAAACTAGTGGGACACATTAGCGACTTGTGACGGTCATTAGTTATGGGCATTATGTGTTATGTAGATGGTACACAACTAATGCCTAGTAGTGGATGCTTGTGAGTAGTATTATAGGCATGATGCAGTGTGTATTAGGTACACAGTTAGTAACTACTGGTAGGTACTAGCGCCTACTGATTGATACTAGTACCTAGTAACATTGGCACTATGCGTGTAACCTTCACTCTAGCTGCCTTCACCGCCCCCTCTCATCTGAATGTTTGCATACAGTGAAGAGCATACAGTTCAACCTGACCTTGTAACCTTTACACTGTAGCTGCATTCACCCCATCACGTGATATAGTCGTGTACAGCGGAGGACATACAGTTCAACATGACCTTGTAACCTTTGCACTGTAGCTGCATTCACCCCGTCACGTGATATAGTCGTGTACAGCGGAGGACATACAGTTCAACCTGACCTTGTAACTGTTACTCTGTAGCTGCTTTCACCCGTCACGTGATATAGTCATGTACAGTGGAGGACATACAGTTCAACCTGACCTTGTAACCTTTGCACTGTAGCTGCATTCACCCCGTCACGTGATATAGTCGTGTACAGTGGAGGACATACAGTTCAACCTGACCTTGTAACTGTTACTCTGTAGCTGCTTTCACCCGTCACGTGATATAGTCGTGTACAGCGGATGACATACAGTTCAACCTGACCTTGTAACCTTTACTCTGTAGCTGTGTTCACCCCGTCTCTTGATTATTCGCATACAGTGAAGAACATACAGTTCAACCTGACCTTGTAACCTTTCCTTTGTAGCTGTGTTCACCCCATCACTTGATTATTCGCATACAGTGGAAGACGTGCAATTCAACCTGAACCTGCTGGACAATATAGACTTTGTGGTGGATGAGAACGCTGGTTTAGTGCGTCCTGTCGACTTCACCACCATCCCGGAGAACACGTTCGCTGAGCAACTCACGTACATGGATTCAGTAAGTCGTCTCCTCATATTCAACGGAATGATTAAAGCTGCATAGAAGCCACATCATTGTATACACCTACCCCACACAACTAGCCACATCACTGTATACACAGACCACACATAACTAGCTACATCACTGTATACACAGACCGCACACAACTAGCCACATCACTGTATACACAGACCACACACAACTAGCCACATCACTGTATACACAGACCACACACAACTAGCCACATCACTGTATACACAGGCCACACACAACTAGCCACATCACTATACACAAACCACACACAACTAGTCACATCACTGTATACACAGACCACACACAACTAGCCACATCACTGTATACACAGACCACACACAACTAGGCACATCATTGTATTCAAAGACCACACACAACTAGCCACATCATGGTGTACACATACCCCACACAACTAGCCACATCACTGTACACATATACCACACACAACTAGCCACATCACTCTATACACAAACCACACACAACTAGCCACCTCACTGTATACACAGACTACACACAACTAGCAACATCACTGTACACATATACCACACACAACTAGCCACATCACTGTATACACAGACCACACACAACTAGCAACATCACTGTATACACAGACTACACACAACTAGCAACATCATGGTGTACACAGACCACACACAACTAGCAACATCACTGTATACACAGACCACACACAACTAGCCACATCACTGTATACACAGACCACACACAACTAGCAACATCACTGTATACACAGACCACACACAACTAGCCATGTCACGGTGTACACAGACCATGCACAACTAGCCACACCACTCTACACAGACCACATACAACTAGCCACATCACTGTACACACAGGCCACACACAACTAGCCACATCACTGTATACACAAACCACACACAACTAGCCACATCACTGTATACACAGACCACACACAACTAGCCACATCACTGTATACACAGACCACACACAACTAGCCACATCATTGTATTCACAGACCACACACAACTAGCCACATCATGGTGTACACATACCCCACACAACTAGCCACATCACTGTATACACAGACCACACACAACTAGCCACCTCACTGTATACACAGACTACACACAACTAGCAACATCACTGTACACATATACCACACACAACTAGCCACATCACTGTATACACAGACCACACACAACTAGCAAAATCACTGTATACACAGACTACACACAACTAGCAAAATCATGGTGTACACAGACCACACACAACTAGCAACATCACTGTATACACAGACCACACACAACTAGCCACATCACTGTATACACAGACCACACACAACTAGCAACGTCACTGTATACACAGACCACACACAACTAGCCATGTCACGGTGTACACAGACCACGCACAACTAGACACACCACTGTAGAAGACCACATACAACTAGCCACATCACTGTGTACACAGACCACACACAACTAGCCACACCACTCTACACAGACCACATACAACTAGCCACATCACTGTATACACAGGCCACACACAACTAGCCACATCACTGTATACACATACTACACACAACTAACCAGATTGCTATGCACTCGACTACCTCACTGTTCACACATCCTGCATTTCTGTAGCCACATGACGTTACACCAAACTGTGCAATGTTCTTGCTGTGACTACATGAGTGTGTGCTTTCTTACAGGAATTATTCAAGAAGGTCGTCCCCCACCACTGCCTTGGCTCTGTATGGTCGCGGAGAGACAAGAAGCGCATCGACGCTCCAACAGTATACGCAACTGTCAACCAGTTTAACGCTGTCTCCTACCGAGTTATCGCCACTGTCCTCAAGCGGCCTGACCTACGCAGGTCAGAGCGGGCGAAGGTCATTGAGAAATGGATCGACATTGCACAGGTATGGCTATGATTGCAGAGACGGAGAACCTTGACAAGTAGAATCATAATGCTTTCATTAAGCGGTCGAACCGGGCGCGGTGGCCGAATCGGTAAAGTGTGGACCTCGCGTGCGGGAGATCGGGAGTCCGGCTCCTGGTTGAGTCAAACCATTGACTTATAAAATTGATACTTGTTGCTTCCTAGCCTGGCGCTAGGCATTAATAGGATAGCGCAAGCACTGGTTAACTCAGTGTCAGGATAATGTGACTGAGTGGGATATCAGGTCATGGTGCCAGTGGCCTGATTTCCCAGTGGGGCAGCACTATAAAGTTGGCATTAGTGCGCGCTGTCACAAGTCGGTATCCGTGCTGATATGACCTTAGATGTTGCCAGGACTTAAAACTCCAACAACCATCCAACCATTAAGCTGTTAGTTTATTTTGTGCTCACATGGCTGTCCCAAAGCTAAACTGCATACAATTCTGTGTGTAGTTGGGAGATGGGAGGGAAGCGAAAGTTTGTTGATTGATTGGTGCTGATTTAACTCTGCATATGCAACAAAGGCCATATTCATGGTGAAAAGTTAGTAGAATTTATTCTGTCACTTTGGTTTTTCAACAACAAAAATGTGTCAATCGTGTTTAAATGTTAATTAGAAAGACTCACACAAATTTTGAAATTGATAAATTTGTGCTTAGAGCACCCTTTTTTGACTTCAGGTTAGACTAACCATATGGTTGGAGAGTGAGGGACTGGATAGTGAATGACTGCCCTTCAGGTTAGACTAACCATATGATTGGAGAGTGAAGGACTGTCCTTCAGGTTAGACTAACCATATGGCTGGAAATTGGGGAACTGTCCTTCAGGTTATACCTACCATATGGTTGAAGCGTGAATGACTGTCCTTCAGGTTAGACTAACACGGTTGGAGAGTGAATGACTGTCCTTCAGTTTAGACTAACCATATGGTTGAAGAGTGAATGACTGTCCTTCAGGTTAGACTAACCATGTGGTTGGAGAGTAAGGAACTGTCCTTTAGGTTCGACTAACCATTTGGTTGGAGAGTGGGGGACTACCTTTTCAAATGATATCACCATCACAGATATTTGTTTTTTTATTGTGTTTTTCAGGAGTTGCGGTTTCTAAAAAACTTCTCTTCCCTCAAAGCCATAATAGCTGGTCTACAGTCGAACCCCGTTTACCGGTTACGGAAAGTGTGGGCTGAGGTGGACAGGTAGGTCAGGTCACAATGTAAATTGTGTTAGCAATTATCCATGTAACCATCATTTTCCACACACCACAACATGTTGATCAGTCTTACCTGATCCCTAAATAACTCCCAGAGAAAAGGTTGCTTCAAGATAGGCATGCTATGAATAGTTATATTTGATCAGATAATTGTGACTAAGAAAGATTGTGTTGGTGATGTGACTGTTGATTATTTACTTATACAGGGTCCGTACAGGGCCTGGAAAGTTTAAAAAAAGTATTGAACTTCTTTTGCCCTATTTCAAGGCCTTGAATTTAACTTATGTTGGGTAATTAGTCTCGAAAAGCCTTGAATTCCATTAACATGGCCCCACTGATCTGAATTAGTCAGAAATCGCTATTCACCATTGAATTCCATTCAAACAAAGCCTTGAAATAGCCTTGAATTCCATATCTTCACATGTGTAACTGACCCTGCTTATATATTTATTTATTTATTTCTACAGTGGCAATCGGTTAGTGTTTGATGAACTCTCCGAGATCTTCTCAGAAGAAAACAACCAGTTAACAGCGCGCGAACTCCTCATGAAGGTATGGGGAAAGTCAGTGAGAACAGAGCCTCAGTCACATTACGACTTGCGACCACTTTGCAACCAAAAGCCGGCGATCTTGCCACCAAAGCAAAATAAAAGCATGAAAAACAATGGTCAGCAATCAGTCGCCAACTGATCGCTGGCCTCCAGGCGACCATTTTAGTGGCAAGCAGGTTGCAGGTGCTGCATCAAAAACCTTCTTGCGAATAAAATGGTCGACAAACCACTTCAGTGCTTGTGACCAGTTGGTGACCAGTCATCGACCAGTCAGCCTTTTGGTACAAAGTGGTCACCAGTGGTTGCAAGCCGTAGTGTGACTGGGGCGTAAGACACTAGATTCACTGAATTGACCGATCGCACATTCACGCCATCTTGATTTGATAGTGAGGTTAGTTGCACAACTGATCCTAGCATTCGGATTTCCAGGATTTTTACTGTACTGCAATCCCACAGCACTATCATCATATAATACTAATACGTTGTTCAAAATGCCCGCAGCACTCTCAGTGTATACCAATATGTTTTAAATCTGACTTCTGGGAATTTTTCTCGATTCCCAGACAGTGTTAAGCGTATAGGAGAATATGCAAGTTTTTTCTGAATTTCGCCATCGGTTTACAGGTAGCCTTACCGTAGGCATAGATTTCCGCTTTTTGGCAAGAGACCACTTTCATCCCTGCATTTTATAACCTGTGGGTTTTGCGTTTCAGGAAGGAACGGCCAAGTTTGCAGACATGGACGGTACCAACACTATCACGAAAAAGGACCGTCGGAAAAGTCCAGGTGGCACGGCGCAGCGCGGCAAGTTTGAATACGTGAGTAACGGCGAAGTCAGTTACCTCAGTATACCAGCACAGGAAGGTCTTACTACATCAGTACGTCAGTCCTTGAGTACGCCAGTACAGGAAGGTCTTACTACATCAGTACGTCAGTCCTTGAGTACGCCAGTACAGTAAGGTCTTAGTACATCAGTACGTCAGCACAGTGAGGTCTTAGTACATCAGTACGTCAGTACGCCAGCACAGGAAGGTCTTACTACATCAGTACATCAGTACGTCAGTCCTTGAGTATGCCAGTACAGTAAGGTCTTAGTACATCAGTACGTCAGTACACCAGCACAGGAAGGTCTTACTACATCAATACATCAGTACGTCAGTCCTTGAGTACACCAGTACAGTAAGGTCTTCTTAGTACATCAGTACGTCAGCACAGTGAGGTCTTAGTACATCAGTACGTCAGTATGCCAGCACAGGAAGGTTTTAGTACATCAGTACGTCAGTCCTTGAGTACGCCAGTACAGTAAGGTCTTAGTACATCAGTATGTCAGTACGCTAGCACACGAAGGTCTTACTACATCAGTACATCAGTACGTCTGTCCTTGAGTATGCCAGTACAGTAAGGTCTTAGTACATCAGTACGTCAGCACAGTGAGGTCTTAGTACATCAGTACGTCAGCACAGTGAGGTCTTAGTACATCAGTACGTCAGTATGCCAGCACAGGAAGGTTTTAGTACATCAGTACGTCAGTCCTTGAGTACGCCAGTACAGTAAGGTCTTAGTACATCAGTATGTCAGTACGCCAGCACAGGAAGGTCTTACTACATCAGTACGTCAGTCCTTGAGTATGCCAGTACAGTAAGGTCTTAGTACATCAGTACGTCAGCACAGTGAGGTCTTAGTACATCAGTACTTCAGTACAGTGAGGTCTTAGTACATCAGTACGCCAGCACAGTGAGGTCTTAGTACTTCAGTGTGTCAGCACAGGAAGGTCCAAGTATGTCAGTACACCAGCACAGTGAGGTCTTAGTACATCTGTATATCATTACGTCAGCACAGGAAGGTCCTAGTATGTCAGTTATGTAAAGTCTCAGTATGTTACTACATCAGCACGTCAGAACAGTAAAGTCTCAGTACATCAGTTAAGTAAAGTCTTAGTACGCCAGCACAGTGAAGTCTCAGTTATTCAATGTCAGTTAAGTAAAGTGTCAGTTTGTTAGAACATCAGTACGTCACCATGGTATGGTCTCAGTTTCTAAGTATGTCAGTTAAGTAAAGTGTCAGTATGTTAGTACATCAGTATGTTAGTACAGTAAAGTCTCAGTATGTCAGCACAGTAAAGTCTCAGTTTGTCAGAATAGCAAAGTCTCGTTAAGTTAGTTAAAGGTGTATAGTCCGATGAAAACATAAAATTGTCAAAACCAAAACAATTCTCTAAATTTGATTCTTCATATCTAACTTAGATGTTGGTGAACTTATTAAACATTTGTCGTCACATATAAGGGGATACTGAGTCAATTAATATAACCTGTTCCTGCAGAAGCCTATACCGCTATGGTGATAGAGTTTTGGCAAGCTTCCCAAAATTAATTTAGCATGTTTCCATTTGAAATATCTCAAAAGTTAGCGATTTAAGATAAAAGTTACTTCAAACTAAAGTACGGTAGATTAAAATGATCAACCTAATATGTTTATCTCAGAAAATGAGAGAAACTTTAAGTAAAGTCTCGGGATGTCAGCACAGTAAAGTCACAGTATGTCAGTACAGTAACATCTCAGTACACCATCACAGTAAGGCCACAGTATGTCAATGCCTCAATGCCATCTGAGTATGCCAGTACAGTGTAGACGCCTTCCCCTCCGCAGCCCACTGTGCAGGGCACCATCCCGTATCTGGGCACCTTCCTGACGGACCTGACGATGATCGACACGGCCATCCCCGACACTAACAACGCCGGTCACGTGAACTTCGACAAGAAGCGCAAGGAGTTTGAGATCCTTGCACAGATCAAGCTGCTGCAGTCGGCTGCGCAGCTCTACGTTATCCGGGCTGACCCGGCCTTCTTCGAGTGGTTCCACAGTGTGCGCATATACGACGACAAGGAGAGGTAGGCATAGGTGGGGGATTGACCGCTACGTGAGTCCTGGGTCGCGTTCAACTGTACGCCTCGGAGAAATTCCAAACATCGCGCTACTCTGAACGGCATTTTAGCTGTTGTATGTCTCAAAAATGCCGTCCTCCATAATGTGCACTTCCTGATGCTCAGTGCGCATGTGCAACCGGATATTTTGAGCACACGACTTTCCACATTTTTGGCGAAGTTATATACTAGTTATTATTCATTAGAAGCACACATACTTATGTATCTGTTTTAAATACATAGCACATCATTTGTGGCAAGTAAATATGCATATTAAACTCATCGCCAACCGTGGTCATTTTGGAGGCGGAATTGTTCATTTTCGGCTCATACTCGAAAAGCTGTGACATCTCGAAGTCGTCTCCGAGGCACACGTTGAAGACAAATTGGCAAAAAAGACGTTGCAGAGACGCCTCAGAGTTTACTCTGAGGCGTACCCTGAGCGCGGCCCTGTTGATTAGCTTTTGCACCGTAAGGACAAGAGACACAGTCAACGCTCAGTGATTTCTGTTAATTAACAATGTACAATTACACTAGAACAATAGACCCCTTCACCGCCATCTATTGCCTACACTGTACAGTTGCACACAAAAACAATAGATGCAATTAAGGCTGCGTGAGTCTTTTTACCTAGCACTATACAGTCACCTCAGAACGATAGGCGCAGTCAGTCAAAGTGCTATTACCTAATGCTGTGCAATTTGACTGGATTGTATGCTGTCACAAATCCATATTTTTTCAGTTACGAGTTGTCTTGTGATATCGAAGCAGTAACACCTACAACACCTCGTGAGGTCAGAGGTCACAGAAAAAAGTCAAGGTTAGTCGCTTTTCCAAAACAAACAAAAAAAGAAGGAAGAATAAAAAAGGAACTACATTTTAAATGTAGTATCTCATTTATTAACATCAGCATTCAGTGTTTTAAATACCGTCTCAGTACTGTCTTCCTATCAAGTTTTAGCGTGATTTTTCTCTGCACCTTTTCTCTGCAGATACATCTAGCGATAATCAGTTGGTACTTGTATCTGTATATTCTTATTTCTATATTATTAATTAACATAGCTAAATAACAGTAAATAGATGTTTTTGCAGAATGTAAATGCGGTAATTTACAGTAAAACCTCTCTAAATCGACCGACCATGGGACTGACTTTAAATTGTCCATTTAGGGAGGTTGTCAGTTTAGGGAGTTATAATATGGTTACAATGGTATTGTATGGGCGATCGTTTGGAACCCAAATAAAGCGATCGATATAGGAGAGTAGTCGATCTGTGGAGGTGGTCGGTTAGAGAGGTTTTAATTTATAACCACAGTGACACTTGGGGGTAGGTTAGTGATCGACAATCTAGAGAGTTTATGGAAGTGTAATATCAGAATTTTGTCGGTTAGATTTGTATCTTTGAACCCCAGTTGACTCAAAGCAGTGACGTCAAAATGTATTCTTGTCACTACCTAGCCTGGTGCTCTGCATTGCTAGGATAGGGCAAGGAACCATTGAATGAGGAAGACCAATTGTCCGCGACGGAAATTTCCCCATGCTGAATCAACAAAACTAATCTATTTCAATGTGGTCTCCAACTCTATACCTAGATATAGATAGACTTTTACATCTTATATCACCTACTTCTATATTTCGGAGGCTCTGTTTAAAATATAATTTCATGACCAATAGTACATTCTCTATTTTAGAGGTGTTTCGTGTGTTCCTTTTTCTTTCACCTTTTATCTAAGATTTTCCAAGTTGCTGATTATCGTGTGGACTGCAATGATACAATTTTTGCCGGTCACTAGAGTAGTAGTCTGCACTGACCTCTCAGGCAAGGAGCCACATAGACAGTTAGGCGTGGGTAGAGTGGTTGCATCAGGGAGTTTAGTTAGTGTAATGGTTAGCACGCTAGAAATGGCACTAAATGTTGGTTCGAATCCTGCACAATATTTCCCATTTTCATCACCGCTACAACACTATTACTATTAAAACTGAGTAATTGGCAAATCAAATGTTCCATGTGACTAACATTGAATGTATTTATAAGTACATGGGTGGGTTTACTAATAAATAAACCACTCACCCCTCTTCCTTTTGGTGTCGCCATCATTTCAACTCATTTCAACTCAATTCCCTTTTGCTCAGAATTGATTTTAAATCATTCATATTGCGTTGGGACCAGACGGGCTGGCCGAATGAATTGAGCGTCCGTCTCCTGTTTTGGGAGATCGGGGGATCCAAACCCATGGATTCGTGGGTTAGAACCCTGGTCGAGTCAAACCAATCGCTTCAAAATTGATACTTGTCGATTCCTAACCTGGCGCTCGGCATTAATAGGATAGGACTGGTTAGCTCAGTGGCAGGATAATGTGAATGAGTGGGATATCAGATCATGGTGCTGGCAGCCTGGTCTCCAAGTGGGGCAGCACTATAAAGTCGCCATGAGTGCGCACTGTCACAAGTCAGTACACGTCCTGGTATGACCTTAGATGTTACTAGGACATAAAACAATAACAAACAAACATATTGCTTTGACCTTGTGCCACTTTTAACATGTCCTCGGTTTGACCTTGAACACCTTGCAGTGATATTCGAAGGAGTTTCTCAATGCGAAGCTCCCTATCCAGTCCGCTGTAAGGCAACTCACCTTATTAATGCATGACCTCTAGGAAGTTGAGACTCTGGTCGTCAGCTGATAGGCACAGACACTCTCCCTGTGACGCATGACCCTTTGCCCTAAGCAATCTCCTCCCTCTGTAAGGCATTGACCGCTTGTGATATGTAGGGCTCCTCTTGTAATGGAGTTACACAAAGAGCGTACCCTCTCGGCATCATATTCATCGGCTTCAGAAGGTTACGACACATTTACTGCTTTTGTGGAGACTCTAGCTGAACCTGCGTATATTTCATATGATTTAAACCAAGTCTTCCACTTCTGGGCTAGATTTCTTTCTAGCAGAAGAGGTGACAGCGGCTACAACCCAGTCAGAGCCATGGTGGTTCGTGGATTCGCAATGTGACACCATGTAGTATGTAGATGGTCTGAACAAGACGAGAGCTAGTGCGGAACTGACTTTATTACGGTGCCTTGGTCACGCGCTACAGGTATCACGTGAGCACACAAGTAAAGTTACCCGGCCAGTCGCCATCAAGCATGCATACCACACATACCTTACAGATTTACAGATAAGAACGCTGGCAGTTAGAGTAAAAGCGAATAGCAGGACTAGATAAAGCAAGTGGTCTCCCAACTACCATTCCACCAAACCCCTCCTACACTCCATTATTGGAACTGAACAGACACAAGTCTCCAACTAACACTCCACCAAACCCCTCCCACATCTCATTACAGGAACTGAACAGACACAAGTCTCCAACTTACACTCCACCAAACCCCTCCCACATCTCATTACAGGAACTGAACAGACACAAGTCTCCAACTAACACTCCACCAAACCCCTCCCACATCTCATTACAGGAACTGAACAGACACAAGTCTCCAACTAACACTCAACCAAACCCCTCCCACATCTCATTACAGGAACTGAACAGACACAAGTCTCCAACTAACACTCCACCAAACCCCTCCCACATCTCATTATTGGAACTGAACAGACACAAGTCTCCAACTAACACTCCACCAAACCCCTCCCACATCTCATTACTGGAACTGAACAGACACAAATCTCCAACTAACACTCCACCAAACCCCTCCCACATCTCATTATTGGAACTGAACAGACACAAGTCTCCAACTAACACTCCACCAAACCCCTCCCACATCTCATTACTGGAACTGAACAGACACACGTCTCCAACTAACACTCCACCAAACCCCTCCCACATCTCATTATTGGAACTGAACAGACACAAGTCTCCAACTAACACCCCACCAAAACCCCTCCCACATCTCATTACTGGAACTGAACAGACACAAGTCTCCAACTAACACTCCACCAAACCCCTCCCACATCTCATTACTGGAACTGAACAGACACACGTCTCCAACTAACACTCCACCAAACCCCTCCCACATCTCATTATTGGAACTGAACAGACACAAGTCTCCAACTAACACCCCACCAAACCCCTCCCACATCTCATTACAGGAACTGAACAGACACGAGTCTCCAACTAACACTCCACCAAACCCCTCCCACGTCTCATTACTGGAACTGAACAGACACAAATCTCCAACTAAAACTCCACCAAACCCCTCCCACGTCTCATTATTGGAACTGAACAGACACAAGTCTCCAACTAACACCCCACCAAACCCCTCCCACATCTCATTACAGGAACTGAACAGACACGAGTCTCCAACTAACACTCCACAAAACCCCTTCCAGACCCCATCCACTTTTATTACCACCCCTCCTTCATATTATTGCGATGCGAAATAGGGAGTTGGTATGGGGGGGGGGGGGGGGGGGGTGAGGCACCACCTGGAGGACAGGAGGGGAATTAGGGAGCTGCTTGAAAGCAGACCTCCTGCCCTCCAGGCTGCACCTCAGCCTCCAGTAACCCAAACTACCAAAGGACATATCAAAGGAGGTTACAGGAGTATTTGCAGCGAGTGAAACAAGTAAATAACAAAGCAGGACAATTACATACATGAATAATATTTGCATAAGTACTTTATACCTCACGTTATATTAAATTTCCGTTAACAAACCACGTTTTAACTAAAATATTAGTGCCGTAATATCATATCTAACAAAAACCACGACTCTATTTTAAATTAAATTTTGCCTTACTTGAGCAGAGTTTTGTCACAGCAAACCCAAGATAGCAGAAAAACATAGCAGTGTTTAAGAAACTAGTAAAAAGTAATGTAACCTAGATGTTTAAATGGACTAACAAACAAAATTGAAAAGATAGCAATCTAATTGCACTAGTGCTGCCCAGTGGGGAAAACAAGTGTTAATACACTTATCCGTTATGAGCAGGGTAAATAAATTCATCACACACAAATAGAAAATCTAAACATTGTGGTGTTCTCTGTGGCGGAGCGGTTAGAGTGTCTGACCTTTTTCTAGGTCAGACTCCTAATCTGAAGGTCGGTGGTTCGATTCCCTGTGCCCCCCAAACCTCTGCCAATTTGGATTTCCACCACTGTGTATAACTTACAGCGTCATCAAAGGCCAGTTGCTCTCATACCATGTCTATGTGGTGTGGGAGGTTAAAAATCCCTTGAGTCGGTAAAAGTGTAGGCTCGGGCTTTCTATCGACAAACTGTCTAATGGCGAAAACAAGTCTATTCAGACTTATCCATCAAGAAAAAAAATACACTATGCCTTACCACAGCAAAGTTTGTTGGCTGCAAACCCCCAAAATAGAAGCCGCACCCCAACTCTTCAACTATATCGGATTTTATCACTACTCTCCTCAACAGTTTATTGGCGACTGGGTTTTTAAAGAATGCTTCCATACTTCAACGGTATATTGCGACAAAACCCTTAATATAAAGAAGTTGCATTCCCGATTCCCCCCCTCCCCCACAAATAAACTGACCTACCTATGTATAGATATATCAGAAAACTAAAAATACATAAGCACTACTTTACCACTCCATTACAAATATGTATTTTTCTGTCAATAATTCTTTTAAAATTAGTTAGATGATTGGAATTATATATTTTAGTTAAAGCTGGATCGTCTGAAGATGGCATCAAATTTCCAAAATCAAAACACTTATTTAGATTTAATCCTAAATATCCAGATACGGATACACTTATTAAGTTTTGGTCCATGGAAGGGTATGATAAGTCAATTTAATAGAAGCTATTTCTGAAACCCACAGAGGCAGAATTTTGAAGTGCATCCCAACATTAATTTATTTTTATTTCAAATATATTATAAGGAAAATTACTTCAAACTAATATAAAGTTGATTTTAGCAGTCAGCCTAACCTATTTATCTATAAGAATGGCAGAAAATATGGGCAATACAATTAAATTAAATTATATTTGAATATATAATTGTATCAACTACTCTTTTCTCGTGGAAATATTCACACCCATAGTTCATTTATGCCATTTCTGTCTAGTTGCAATCTATAAACTACTGACGTCAAGTGGAATTTACTCCAGTGTGTGTGAAATTTGCACACTCTAAAGCTAAGATTCCATATACAGGTACCCATGCCGACTCCCAATAGCCCATGTGTACTTTCTGTGCTGGGGGGGTCGTTAAACAAAAAACAAAAAACCAAAAAAAAGATACCCATGCCGTTTTTTTTGGTTTTTGTCAGACTTACTGTTTAGTTTTTTTCTATGGAAAACGCAGCAGCATTCGCATTCACATTCGCACCGATCGTTCCATGGGTCGATTCACTTGCCGCATTCGCATTCACATTCGTATTCGCATTCGAACATATGGAAGTACCACTGTTCATTTACATGCTTTTCGATTTGTTGTCGCATTCACATTCGCATACCGCATACTACATATATTGGAATCTTAGCTTTAGTTCATTTATACCACTTCTGTCTAGTTACAATCTATAAACTACTGCCGTCAAGTGGAATCTACTCCCGTGTGTGTGAAATCTTCACACCCTTAGTTCATTTATGCCTCTTCTGCCTAGTTACATTGATTATATTCCTCAACTCCTGATATTGAAAATCTCCTTACCCCTCTACCTTACCCGCGTCCCACCACCCACATCCCACCCACATCCCACTCACATCTCACCCCCACCAAATCCAGTACCGGTCCTAGGGTTGCTAGCTCCCCTGGAAAGCTGAACTTTAAAAAAAAAGATTTGCACAAGGAGGAAAAACTGCAAATGTAGGAATAAAGAGTTTATTTCACTATATATACAAGCTAAAGAAAACAGTCTAAGCACAGCATCAGTTTCGAATCCTTTCAGTAATATAACTAGAACAGTCTAAAGTTTTCTAGAAATTATATTTGGCTACCCCTAGCATGTACGCCCCGGGAAACTTCCAAGTTTTCGGTACCTTCAGCCAGACCTGCCCCCCCCCCCCCCACAACCTCGTCCCTCCTACCCCCCCCCCCTCCCCCAGCGTCCCCTCAGCCCAGAGTCCTATCGCCGCCCTTGTACTGTCACCCTGGTTGGGAATCCTCTTGCTGTTTTCAATTGGGTTCAGATCTATTACTGAAAGCGCTGAGTGAACATTGGTACCGTGCAATCTCCTTATTGAATATATTATCTATCTGCTCAAGGATGCATTTTTCAGTTATGAATATATTCTAACTAGTTTTTAACTCTTTGGAATTTATTGCAAAGCTAATGTCTGCCTTAGCGGTTGCTCTGGTTCGATGTTATAGAATTACTTTGCTTAGAATTTAATGCTTAGGTTTAAGAATTAAGAGTGAATCTGCAGTATTCCTTTATATGGGTTGATGCTGAACTAACAACACAAACCAGTTTTGTCATCCTAATCACTTCATGAAATTAATATATTTTGGGAGCATTTAACCTCGTTTCATAGTTTCTAATTTCTCGATTATCTAACATTTAAACTCCTGGCCTATATCTGAATCACTGGACCTAATAAGTCAATTACTAAACACTATCACCTGCCCAACTATTGAAATGGTCTTCAGCATGTTGCTTCTTCAGAGTTGACCTTCACTTCACGGTAACCTTGACTTTTGACCTTGCAGTCTGGGGTTCTTCACCCCACGCCGGCCCATCTCTATGGACAGTCTCCAGGTGCCGTCGACAGATACTTCCTCGTCACTCAGTGGCTATGGTGGATACAGCGAGCCGAGCACGCCCGAGACTTCCACGCCCACCCCGTCCAACAAGCACTCCGTAAGTACACACTGGTTATTGAACCACGCCCCACCCCTCCCTACAGGCACTCAGTGAGTACACACTGGTTATTGAACCATGCCCCACCCCACCAAACAGGCATTCTGTGAGTACACACTGGTTATTGAACCACACCCCACCACAACCAATAGGCACTCCATGAGTACACACTGATTATTGAACCATGCCCCATCCCGCAGAACAGGCATTCCGTGAGTACACACTGGTTATTGAACCACACCCCACCACAACCAATAGGCACTCCATGAGTACACACTGGTTATTGAACCACACCCCACCACAACCAATAGGCACTCCATGAGTACACACTGATTATTGAACCATGCCCCATCCCGCAGAACAGGCATTCCGTGAGTACACACTGGTTATTGAACCACACCCCACCACAACCAATAGGCACTCCATGAGTACACACTGATAATTGAACCATGCCCCATCCCGCAGAACAGGCATTCAGTGAGTACACACTGGTTATTGAACCACGCCCCACCACAACCAATAGGCACTCCGTGAGTACACACTGATTATTGAACCACGCCCCATCCCACAGAACAGGCATTCAGTGAGTACACACTGGTTATTGAACCACGCCCCACCACAACCAATAGGCACTCCGTGAGTACACACTGATTATTGAACCACGCCCCATCCCACAGAACAGGCATTCAGTGAGTACACACTGGTTATTGAACCACACCCCACCACAACCAATAGGCACTCCATGAGTACACACTGATAATTGAACCATGCCCCATCCCACAGAACAGGCATTCAGTGAGTACACACTGGTTATTGAACCACGCCCCACCACAACCAATAGGCACTCCGTGAGTACACACTGATTATTGAACCACGCCCCATCCCACAGAACAGGCATTCAGTGAGTACACACTGGTTATTGAACCACACCCCACCACAACCAATAGGCACTCCGTGAGTACACACTGATTAATGAACCATGCCCCATCCCACAGAACAGGCATTCAGTGAGTACACACTGGTTATTGAACCACACCCCACCACAACCAATAGGCACTCCATGAGTACACACTGATTATTGAACCATGCCCCATCCCACAGAACAGGCATTCAGTGAGTACACACTGGTTATTGAACCACACCCCACCACAACCAATAGGCACTCCGTGAGTACACACTGATTATTGAACCACGCCCCATCCCACAGAACAGGCATTCAGTGAGTACACACTGGTTATTGAACCATGCCCCACCCCACCAATCAGGCATTCTGTGAGTACACACTGGTTATTGAACCATGCCCCATCCCACAGAACAGGCATTCAGTGAGTACACACTGGTTATTGAACCACACCCCACCACAACCAATAGGCACTCCGTGAGTACACACTGATTATTGAACCACGCCCCATCCCACAGAACAGGCATTCAGTGAGTACACACTGGTTATTGAACCATGCCCCACCCCACCAATCAGGCATTCTGTGAGTACACACTGGTTATTGAACCACGCCCCACCACAACCAATAGGCACTCCATGAGTACACACTGATTATTGAACCATGCCCCATCCCGCAGAACAGGCATTCCGTGAGTACGCACTGGTTATTGAACCACACCCCACCACAACCAATAGGCACTCCGTGAGTACACACTGATTAATGAACCATGCCCCATCCCGCAGAACAGGCATTCCGTGAGTACGCACTGGTTATTGAACCACACCCCACCACAACCAATAGGCACTCCGTGAGTACACACTTATTATTGAACCACGCCCCACCCCGCCAAACAGGCATTCCGTGAGTACACACTGGTTATTGAACCACACCCCACCACAACCAATAGGCACTCCATGAGTACACACTGATTAATGAACCATGCCCCATCCCGCAGAACAGGCATTCAGTGAGTACACACTGGTTATTGAACCACGCCCCACCACAACCAATAGGCACTCCGTGAGTACACTGATTAATGAACCACGCCCCACCCCGCCAAACAGGCATTCCGTGAGTACACATTGGTTATTGAGCCACGCCCAACAGGCACTCCATGAGTGCACACTGGTTATTGAACCACACCCCACACAACCAACAGGCACTCCGTGAGTGCACACTGGTTATTGAACCACACCCCACCACAACCAATAGGCACTCCGTGAGTACACACAGTTTATTGAACCACGCCCCACCACACCCAACAGGCACTCCATGAGTACACATTGGTTTGTGAACCATGCCCCACCCCACTCACTCTATCCTAATAAGGCTGACCCCCAGGTAAAGTACCGGGCGTGGTGGCCGAATCGGTAGAGCGCGGGCCTCGCGTGCAGGAGATCGGGAGATCGGTAGTTCTGTTCCTGGTCAATCAAACCAATGACTTATAAAATTGATACTTGTTGCTTCCTAGCCTGGCACTCGGCATTAATAGGATAGGACAAGGATTGGGAAGGATACTGTGACTGAGTGGGATATCGAATCATGATGCCGACAGCCTGATTTCCCAGTGGGGCAGCACTATAAAGTTACCATGACTGTGTACTGTCACAAGGTGGTACCCGTCCTGATATGACCTTAGATGTTGCCAGGACATAAAACAACAACCAACCATGCAAAGTAGCGTAAAGTATTAATGTTGTATGTCTTTGGTTTGACTCGGCCGGGTTTCAAACCAATGGCTATATGCATAATGAATTAAAAAAGAAAAAGAATGATAGATAAATAAATAAATAGAAAATACACTGATAATTCAAGCAAAGTTTTGCATACAAAAGGTAAACTTTAAACTTATAATCAAACCTAATGACCACTAACACAGCAAGGTGAAGACATTCAGAGAAATTAGCTATTGGTAACCAAACAATTATCCGATTGTAGAACGAACAAACTCACAGAGGTTTGGGGGATGTGGGAGAATGCTTACAAACAGAGAAAGAATGCATGCAGTAGTTAGCTACACAACAACTGAAAGTGATAAAAAGAAGGGGAGTCACAAGACTAGTAATGTTTAGCGGCGAAAACAAGTCATTAGAATTAACTGTTATGGGCAGCATAAATACACCCATCACAAAAATAAATATATACTGTAACACGCACCTGCTGTCTGTTCCCCAGTTGCGCCACTCCATTTCAATGGGCTCCCTGCGGTCCGTTGACAGCAACATCAGCTCATCAGCCTGGCTGTCACCCGAGACATGCGTCGTCAAGGTTACCATGGAAACTGCAGAAAGTCACGAGACCAACTTCTACAAGAGCGTCCTGGTAAGCTTTTAAAACTGTGCAGTCTGAAAATGTCATTGAGGGGAGGTGATGAAAATGGGAAGTATTGGGCTCAGATCAGGATTCGAACCCACACTTCTTGCTATTCCGGGGCTAGTGTGTTATCCATTACACTACCTAGGCACCCTAATGCAATCACTCTATCCATACCCACATGTCTGTGTGGCTCCTTGCCTGAGAGGTCAGTGCAATTTACTACAAGAGTATTACATTTTCTAGCACTTTCCTATTGATCCTGCTCAGTGGACCCGTTTGCAGTTTGGGCTATTTTCCGTTCCAACCAGTGGTTCACAACTGGTTCATCAAAGGCTGTGGTGTGCTGTCCTGTCTGTGGGAAAGTGCATATAAAAGATCCCTTGCTGCTTATCGGAAAGAGTAACCTATGTCGTGGCAGTGGGTTTCCCCCAAAGAAATATGTCAGAATGACCATATGTTTGACATCCAATAGCCGATGATACGAAAATCAATGTGCTCAAGAGGCTTAGTTAAATAAAAGAAGCTTTACTAAACAAAAATTGTATTGTCCAACAATGAGAAATAGTCTGACAAAGAGGTGTGTTTCATGTGTAACAGCTGACGAACAGCGACCACACCAAGAACGTCATTCGGAACATCCTCATCAAGTTTGACCTTGACGGCGACCCCGATGACTTCCTCATCTTCCAGGTGCTGCCTGACAAAGGTGAGTCAGCGAGTAATGAGCAAGTGATGCATGCATGAAGGTGAGTCAGTGAGTCATGGAGTGAGTAATGTGTGCACCCAGGTGAGTCAGCAAGTAATGAGTGAGTAATGCACATGTTATGGTGAGTCTGAGTAATGGGTAGTGCACACAAAAAGGTGAGTTAGTGAGTAATGAATGAGTAATTCATGCTCAAAGGTGAGTCAATGAGTAATTAATTAGTAATGCATGCACAAAGGTGAGTCAGTGTGTAGTGAATGAATAGTGCATGCACAGAGGTGTGCCAGTGAGTAATGAGTGAGAAATGCATGCACATAGGTGAGTCAGTGATTAATGCAAGAGTAGTGAATGCACAAAAGTGAGCCAGCAAGTAATGAGTAGTGCATGCATGAAGGTGAGTCAACTAGTAATGAATAGTGCATGCATGAAGGTGAGTCAGTGAGTAATGAATGAGTAATGCTTGTACAAAGGTGTGTCTGCGAGTAATGCATGAGGAATGCTTGCACAAATGTGAGTCATGAGTAGTCCATACATGAATGGCAGTCAGTGAGTAATGCATGAGTACTGCATGTGCAAAGGTGAGTCAGCAAGTAATAAGTAGTACATGCATGCATGAAGGTGAGTCAGTAAGTAATGAGTAGTGTGTACAGAAAGGTGAGTAATGAGTAGTGCAATAACAAAGGTGAGCCAGTAAGTAATAGGTAGTGTATGCACAAAGGGGAGTCAGTAAGTAGTGGGTAGTGTATACACAAAGGTGAGTCAGTGAGTAATGGGTAGTGTATACACAAAGGTGAGTCAGTAAGTAATGGGTAGTGCATACACAAAGGTGAGCCAGTAAGTAATGGGTAGTGTATACACAAAGGGGAGTCAGTGAGTAATGGGTAGTGTATACACAAATGTGAGTCAGTGAGTAATGGGTAGTGCATACACAAAGGTGAGTCAGTGAGTAATGGGTAGTGCATACACAAAGGTGAGCCAGTAAGTAATGGGTAGTGTATACACAAAGGGGAGTCAGTGAGTAATGGGTAGTGTATACACAAAGGGGAGTCAGTGAGTAATGGGTAGTGTATACACAAATGTGAGTCAGCAAGTAATGGGTAGTGTATACACAAATGTGAGTCAGTGAGTAATGGGTAGTGTATACACAAAGGTGAGCCAGTAAGTAATGGGTAGTGTATACACAAAGGTGAGTCAGTGAGTAATGGGTAGTGCATACACAAAGGTGAGCCAGTAAGTAATGGGTAGTGTATACACAAAGGGGAGTCAGTGAGTAATGGGTAGTGTATACACAAATGTGAGTCAGCAAGTAACGGGTAGTGTATACACAAAGGTGAGTCAGTAAGTAATGGGTAGTGTATGCACAAAGGGAAGTCAGTGAGTAATGGGTAGTGTATACACAAAGGTGAGTCAGTAAGTAATGGGTAGTGTATACACAAAGGTGAGTCAGTAAGTAATGAGTAGTGCAATAACAAAGGTGAGCCAGTAAGTAATGGGTAGTGTATGCACAAAGGGGAGTCAGTGAGTAATCGGTAGCGTATACACAAATGTGTGTCAGTAAGTAATGAGTAGTGTATACACAAAGGGGAGTCAGTAAGTAATGGGTAGTGTATACACAAAGGTGAGTCAGTAAGTAATGGGTAGTGTATACACAAAGGTGAGTCAGTAAGTAATGAGTAGTGCAATAACAAAGGTGAGCCAGTAAGTAATGGGTAGTGTATGCACAAAGGGGATTCAGTAAGTAATGGGTAGTGTATACACAAAGGTGAGTCAGTAAGTAATGGGTAGTGTATACACAAAGGGGAGTCAGTGAGTAATGGGTAGTGTATTGACAAAGGGGAGTCAGCGAGTAATGAGTAGTGCATGCATGCATGAAGGTGAGTCAGTGAGTAATCAGGAGTGCATACAAAAGGGGAGTCAGTGATTAACCAGTAGGGCATATACAAAGGTGAGTCAGTGAGTAACCAGTAGTGCAATCACAAAGGTGAGTCAGTGAGTAATGGGTAGTGCATGTGCAAAGGTGAGTGAGTAATGGGTAGTGCATACACAAAGGTGAGTCAGTGAGTAACCACTAGTGCATAAACAAAGGTGAGTCAGTGAGTAACCAGTCACGCAATCACAAAGGTCAGTCAGTGAGTAATGGGTAGTGCATGCACAACGGTGAGTCAGTGAGTAATCGGTAGTGCATGCACAAAGGTGAGTCAGTGAGTAATCAGTAGTGCATCCACAAAGGTGAGTCAGTGAGTAATCAGTAGTGCATGCGCAAAGGTGAGTCAGTGAGTAATCAGTAGTGCATGCACAAATGTGAATAAGTGAGTAATGGGTAGTGCATGCATGAAGGTGATTGATTGCGATGTTCTAACCTTCATTCTAAGTGTCATGTGACACATAATTGATTGTCAGCTTTTACATTTTGACATGTGTAAAAGCAGTGGTTGGATACAACAATAAAGGTTGAGCATTTCTCGCCATGAATATGCCTTAGCTGCTGACACAACATAAAACAACCATCAATCAATCCATCTACCCATCAGGTATATCGTTTTATTATTATTATTATTATTATTATTATTATTATTATTATTATATCTAAATGATAACTCCCTGATCTCTTGCAGAGTTCCAGATACCAGAAAAGGGCAACGTGTTTTACGCCATAAACAACGATGTCCCGGAAGTGAAAATCGTCGTACGCAAGAAGTCTGAGCTCGAACTAATCAAGGCAAAGCAAGCACACAAAAAGCGTTTGAAGTAGAAATCCACTTTTCACCAACTCTCCTGGCTCAATATGAAGGTCAATCCAAGGTGACCATGGCATCATTCTGTCGCTGTAAACCTGGCATAGTCATCCGATCGTCAGCCTCTTGCTTTTTGATCTGTCAAGGTCATCTTAGTGGAAGTCCGTTGCTTTTGATCTGTCAAGGTCATCTGAGTGCAGTCCGTTGCTTTTGATCTGTCAAGGTTATCCTCGTGGCAGTCCGTTGCTTTTGATCTGGCAAGGTTATCCTAATGTCAATCTGTCACTTTAGAGCTAGCAAGGTCTTCCTAGCATCAGTCTGTTACTAGACCTGTCAAGGTCATCTGAGCATCAGTCTGTCACTGTAGATCTGTCAAGGTCATCCTACCATCAGTCTGTCACTATAGACCTGCCAAGGTCATCGTAGCGTCAGTCTGCCACTGTAGGTCTATCCAGGTCATCCCACCGTTAGTCTGTCACTGTAGACCTGTCATGGTTAGCCTTGTGTCAGACTGTCACTTAGACCTACCCACGTCATCCTGGCATCAGTCTATCGCTGTGCACACACAAAAATACATGCAGTATTTAACGTGTAAGCTACCAGCTGTCAATAGTGTCATGTGGGACCAATGTAGTGACACAGATAGATACAATGACCAGATGGCATCTTAGTCCACCCATGTGTACAATTGGACATGTCTACGTCACCGACTGGTACTGTAGAACTGGTGAACACCTGCGTGGAAGTCCAGACATGTCACTTGACATGTCTACATCACTGACTGGTAAACATCCAGTGTGTAAGTCCAGACATGTCATGTGACACGTCTACATCACTTGTTGGAAAACATCCAGCGTGTAAGTCCAGACATGTCACTTGACACATCTACATCACTGATTGGTAAACGTCCAGCGTGTAAGTCCAGCCATGTAACTTGACACATCTACGCCACCGACTGGTACTGTAGAACTGGTGAACATCCAGCGTGTAAGTCCAGACATGTGACTTGACACGTCTAAGTCATCGACTGGTACTGTAGAACTGGTGAACATCCAGCGTGTAAGTCCAGACATGTGACTTGACATGTCTAAGTCATCGACTGGTATTGTAGAACTGGTGAACATCCAGCGTGTAAGTCCAGACCTGTAACTTGACACATCTACATCATTGACTGGTACTGTAGAACTGGTAAGCATCCAGCGTGTAAGTCCAGACATGCAACTTGGCGTGTCTCTAAACCTGACCTGACAACGACTTCTCAACACAATGTAAGTCGCCCCTAGCAAATTTTCACTAACGCTTTAGTTTTGTTGAACCTTGGACATGTGCTGATCCTCATGGAATGTTTGGATGCTGGCGATTCAAACAGAAATATCTACTAAACCTCACTACCCAGAACTGTTGCAGTGGCGAATAGGGTCCAGCCAACTTGTTTCCCTGGTGCTAGAATTGAAATGAAATATAGTCGACTGATAGTTGTAAATACTTTTGAACAGATAATAGGCGACTTCAAAGTGTGGTCGATGTGTTAAGTTATTGTAGTATAAGAATTCAGAATAGCATTTATGAAAGTTTTCATATTTTAACAGCTGGTTGGTTTTGTTCCTCCTTTACCCAAGTATTTGAAATCCCATCGTACAAATTTACAACTCGCTATATTTATGACGTGTAAAATAACTGGTAGCTTGGGAAAGATGTGTTGCTGAGCTTTAATGGATTACTAATTGTAAATATGTAATGGGTAATGGGATGAGTTGACGAGGTATTATTGTGTATTTAATTGAAACTCGTTGAGCAATTTGAAACTGCTGCAGATGTGAAAAGAGTGGGTTATTTGTGTACATGACGAAGCCACATTTCTGGTGTTGCTACCATTTAACCTATATACCCATCAGACCCGTGTCTGTACCGCATCATGTGTACCCAGTGTACCGTGACATCATGTACCGTGCTTATACCTACTGTCCAGATGGGCCTTGCCCCAGATGGAACCTGCTCCAGATTGACCATTCCCCAGATGGAACCTGCTGAAGATTGGCCCTGCCACATATGGAACATGCTCCACATGGACCTTGCTCCAGATTGGCCCTGCCCCAGATGGAACCTGATTCAGATGGGCCCTCCCCCAGATGGAACCTGATTCAGATAGGCCCTGCCACAGATGGAACATGTTCCAGATGGGCCATTCCTGCCAGTGGAATATATTCCAGATGGGCATTGCCCCAGATGGAACATGCTTCAGATGGAGTCTTCCCCCCCAATGGAAGATACTCCAAATGGGCCTTGCCCACAGATGGGGCATGCTCTATATGGAACATGCCCAGATGGCATGCCTTAAATAGGCTTGCCCTAAATGGAACATGGGACATGTCCCAGATGGAACACGCCCAGATGTGAATTTCCCATGTGGAAATACCCCAGATGCACCATGCCCCTGATGGAACATTCCCAAGTGGAACAGTCCCCAGATGGGACATGCCCAAGGTGGAACATGTCCAAGATGGAACATGTCCAAGATGGAACGTGTCCAAGATGGAACGTGCCCAAGATGGGACATGCCCCAGATGAGACATTCCCCAGATGAGACATTCCCCAACCAGTACACCTCGTCTGCAGGCCTTGCATCTGGTTCTGTAGTGAGTAGAATACAGGGTGACTACAGACAACCAGGACCACCAAGTGTTTACCACTGTACCACCCGAAACACAGCAAATTCTCTCCAAATTCCCCCCAATTCACGATTTGGTGTTCCTGGAAGTATGTATTTGGGAGAAAAAAAGGCATGCATTATTAGGCGAGTATTTTAATTTAACAAATTTTTTTCTTTTTGTAATTGTATATGTTATAAGTTATTTGTTTATATGTTCTTTGTTTTGTTTGTTTTTGTTGTAAAGTAAAAATACCTCTCTACATTTTTGATCAACACTGTCTGACTAAGGCCATGTATTTGTCCATGTTTGGGGAACAGGAATTTCATGAAAAGAATGTACTTATCCAAACAAATTAAAAGAGGGGACCAGAATACCAGTTCTATCTGTATTAGTTGAACTACCCAGAATTACTCCCCCTCCCCCCCACCACCTCTACCCCCACCCCAATATAAAAATATATATGTGTGGAAATCTTCTACTCTCAAGCTTTACCGCCATTGGCTAATCAGATGCTATGTGCCTGACTTAATGGTGAGTGTGTCTGAGTGGTGAGATGAGGTCTCGCAAGCGATGTACTCAACTTCAGTTCTGTTGTTTTTTTAGACTTAAAGAAGAAAATGTGTGTCATGGGGAGGGGGGTGAGGTCATATTGCATGTTGCTGCAAACAATTGGAGAGGTGTATAGCTGCCTTGTATTGAGCATTGTGCAAAACTGTTTACAAAGGTTTGATGTGTGTCTAATATATACATAATGACAATTATATTCACCTATAAATGTGCAAGGGCTCTCTCTCTCTCTGTATATATAGTCAAATCATATATATGATTTCATATATATATGTATATATTATATACATATGTACATAGATACACACACACGTATATATCTTATATAAGAGTATAGGGCTACAATTCTACTTATGAATTTGCAGGAACATGATTTTGACAATTAATGAATGCTCCCATAATACACACATAGTACTTGAGACAACCGAACCAAGAAGGGAATAGATTCAGCATGTGGCTTAGAGTTTACTTTAACTGACATATTATCAACATTTCCAATAACCAATTCTCCTTTGACTCCACACACATACACATACATAGACTGCTGAGCAGTGAGAAGAACACGGGTTCGAATCTGCATGCATTGTACAAGTAGACCTGTCTCCACTTTAATTTAACATCTTTGTCAGGTGCGTGTATGTGTGTGTGTGTGTGTGTGCTGCTAGGTTACTGAATCGCGATTAAAATCATTTCCCTTCTTGCAAATCTCGCCATAGGTTCGACCCTTTTATGTGCCATTTCAAACAATGTTGACGCTATTTGCAATGCTATATATATAGGCTATTTTAAGCCCACGTTCGCTGTTCCATATTGCTTTGAGGCTATTCCAAATAGGTTTGAGGCTATTTGCAATGTTCCCCACCGAGTCTATGTGCATGAAGTATAGTAGCCATTGTATACAAACACCCAAGGTGATATTCAGTTTTACCTTCCCCCACCCCTGCCACTCCCCCGACCCTGACCACGGATACTCGAAGCATAAAGCCTAATATGTAACGAAAATGCTTTGCATTTCGTGATATTCTCAACAATTTCTTTTTTAATTTGAACAGCAATGTCATCGCAAGAATGTGGCATTGTCGGATCTTAGAGCTAGCCAAAACAGAATTTTTGTGGGTTCAAGAAGAAAGGGGTAAGGAAGGTAATAACGATAACCCCCCCCCCCCACCCCCCACCCAGCGTTCCACCTCCACACCCACCGCGAATTACTTTGTACATGATACACGTCTGTTTTACTAAGCACTTGTTAGCAATTCCCATCCTTATATGACCATAGATGTTGCTAGAACATACAACCCCAACATGTTAGCAAATCATTGAAGCTGCATAGTCCGATAAAAGCATTAAATTGTCCAAGCCAAAGACACTTACTTAGATTTGACCCTACGTATTCGATTTAGACACTGGTGCACTTTTTGAACAGTTGGGATATTAAGGTAGTTTAATAACTTTTTGAAAAGGGGATATTAAGGTATTTTAATAGTACCTGTTATTGCTGAAGCCCATGGTGTCAGAATTTCAATGTGTTTGCCCAAATTAATTTGGCAAATATGTCCAAAGTTAAAAATGAAAAAGAGTTATTTCAAACTACAGTAAAGTCGATTATAATGATCAACCTAATGTATTTATATTAGAAAATGGCAGAAAGTCAAAACCATCGGACTATGCAACTTTAATTAACACTATGCCAAATTAATAAAACTTGGCCAAGTAATAGGTTGGATGATCCATCTCTGAGATGGCCAGTCTATTTTTAATCTGCTTGGTAGACAATGCCTGTTGAGTTGTTTCAATTTGCGATTTAAACCAACATGTCTGATTTACGTAACATGTGTTTTAAGTAACATGTGTTTTCAAGCTGACTAACTACGCAATGGTGTTTGTTGAAACATTTAAATTGCTAATGAATAGGGAAGCTCGCTTGACTGCTAAAATAATCCAAGTATATTACTATTTCCTGAAATATTAGGCCCCTAATTCCTCTTCGATAAGTTTCTTCATGTATATTCTTTCAGTGACTTGGGCATCTTAATATATAGTTTATTCTTGTCATTGTGTTATATACTGGATATTATTTGACACATAGTTGAATAACTTTCATGGAGAATATCCACAAAGAGATACAAGAAATGTCTGCATGGAATAGTATTATCGTTTGAGACAGCTCTCCAATTTTCTTAATGACGCGATATTCTTTGAATGTGAATCATGTGTTTTGAAAATTAACATTGAATTTATGTGTATTGTGTAATCAGGTTCTTTGCTTTGAGTTGACTTAGAGAAGGTGCTGGTACAGTTAAACAAATCTTTTTTTAATCACAAGAAGCAATTGTCAACAGCTAAATATTCTATTATCGCTCATCATATTTGATTTCCTTATCCAAGCCATGTGGTGTATAAAAGCAAGGCCTCTCTATTTATTGTGTGCCCGTCCTGATATTACCTTAGATGTTGCTAGGATGTAAAACAACAACAAACGAACAAATTTATTGTGTTGACAAATAGAATAGCAAAAAATGCACACCTCTGTTTGATTACTTTTACTGGAAATTATACCGCCATAAATTGTATAAATCAATCCGTTATAATTTTGTCAACACTCACATCCAGTAATTACCAGTAAAACCTTAGAGTTTCTGTAGGACCTCACGTATTGAGCTTGGAACAGCAGATGTTGGTGTAAGACCTCACATATTAAGATTGCGCGTGTAATGAAAGATTGTGTAAGACCTCATGTATTGAGCTTGCAACAGCAGATTTTGGTGTAAGACCTTACATATTGAGCCTGTAATGGAAGATTGTGTAAGATCTCATGTATTGAGCTTGAAACAGCAGATTTTGGTGTAAGACTTCACATATTGAGCCTGTAATGAAAGATTGTGTGAGACCTCATGTATTGAGCTTCTATCAGCAGATGTTGGTGTGAGACCTTACATATTGAGCCTGTAATGAAAGATTGTGTAAGACCTCATGTATTGAGCTTGTAACAGCAGATGTTGGTGTGCCTTACGTATTGAGATCGGTACTCTAGATTTTGTTCTGAGGCTTTGTGTATAGAGCTTACTACTGTGAGTGTATGTGTAAGAAAGATCTCATTATGGAGATTAGAACAGCTGTTTGTGTAAGATTTCATGTATTGAGTTCTTAGAAGTATATTATAGCAGCTATTGTTTGGGGTTCACCATATTGTCTGCTTAGCTATGACAACTTGAGGTCCGAAAAGAGGCAGATCAATAAAAGAATATTTAATTAGACAAAAATATGTTCTTATGAATACTATATTGCATAAAGAAATAAAACGAAGATTGCATTTGATTTAAGACGCTGAGCCAGACAGGATTCAAAGAATACACTTTCCCAAGCGAGTAATCAAGAAGATCTAGCCATCATCACTAAAGCCAATCAGTGCTACAGTCAGCAACAAGTTGACTACAACCTTCTAAGATAAGCTAATCAGTGTCTTCCAAAATAAACTAATCAGTGATGAATTTTCTACAGTTAGCGACGAGTTGACCACAGCCTTCCAAGATAAACCAATCAGTGACAAACGAAAGAATTGTCTTTACAATAATGTACATGACCTAAAAATATGTAATTTATACCAACTATAAAGTTAGGCTATGCTCTAGAAAGTAAGACAAAACATCAGTATGGGTTGATCAATTTAATACTAGATCTTGTCTAGGATAATTGCCTAGCCTGTTACAAGTTTGAAAACCCGGCGCGAAATGGCCGAGCAGTGGGTCGCAGAGCACCAACACATGGTGGCACTGCAGTAGCGCACAGAGGGATCGATCCAATAGAGCCGTGATAGGCCAATACACATATTAATCGTCATTAAACTTATACCCGACACATTACTGGGCAGTAATAATCAGCACAATAATAAGGATAAGCCACTCCGCCTTTTTATATAATGATAATAATTATCCTGTCTATAATTTCTCTTTGCACAATAAGCTACCATCACAACCAAACAATTTGGTAGTTCTGATGGGTGTGAATCCACTGCTGAATACTCTTCTGTTTTCTCTAATAGTTTCTTTAAAACCATGAAGTATGCACATTCCAGTTCCCCCGGGCACCGGGCGTGGTGGCCGAATCGGTAGAGCGCAGGCCTCGCGTGCGGGAGATCAGGAGTTTTTCTTCCCGGGCGGGTCAAACCAATGACTTATAAAATTGATATTTGTCGCTTGCTAGTGTGATGCTCGGCATTAATAGGATAGGGCAAGGACTGGTTAGCTCAGTGTCAGGATAATGTGACTTAGTGGGATATTGGGTCATGATGCCAGCGGCTTGAGTTCCTAGTGGGGCAACACTATAAAGTCACCATGTGTTTGCACTCTCAGAAGTCAGTACCCGTCCTGATATGACTTTAGATGTTACCAGGATGTAAAACTCCAACAACTAACCACTACCCCTAGTTCCACCCAAAGGAGAGCTGGAGGGCACTGATTGGGGAACGTGAACACGAACTTCTTGTAAGTGACCTACTTCTTGAAAGTGACCTACTTCCTGTAAGGGCCTGCATTTGATTACAGGTGCATAGGTCAACAAAGTTATCAAATTTTTGAAACCAAAACACTTATCTAGATATGATCCTACATATCCAACTTACACTGATGGCCTTATTAAGCATCTGTTGCTGCAGAGTAGGGGAATACCAAGTCAATTTAATAGAGCCTATTATTGATGAAGCCTATGGTGTAGAATTTTGATGTGCTTGCCTAAATTAATTTGGCATTCTTTCACTTCAAATATTTCCAAAGTTAGCCATTTAAAATTAAAGTTATTTCAAACTAAAATAAAGTAGATTTATAACAATCAACCTAATATGTCTATCTCAGAAAAGGGCAGAAACCCCAAAAGCATCGGACTATGCAGCTTTAAGCACTCAAGTATTGCTCTCTGAGGACAACTGATATTGAGCGGCAGGTACACTGAGGTCAGTGGCCCTCGGTAAAGGAGTAACTAAAGGCGATGTGTGTTTTGCATCACGAAATCAACCTTGTGTCGATTATTGAGAAAGTAATCATTGTTAATAGGACAACAATAGACTTGTTGAAATAGCTTTGACGTTGGGTCCTCTATCGGTATGTGGCTGGGTGGGTGGGTGGGTTCTACGTGAAGTTTAAATGATACGGCTGTTTTGGTGAAATTTACAAGTGACAGCTTACAATGACATTATTGAACTTCTTGACTCCAAAATCATAGAAACTCTAAAACGCCTCAGGTAAAATGCTTTGCCTAGATCGTTTTACTTTTTGCCCGTGTAAACGCAGCTATAGAAACACTTTGGGTGCCAGAATACACGATATTCACACACATGCACTGTGGCAACGGTCCCAAAACCGTAGTGTTCACCGTCGCCGTCAGATGTTGCATGCGTTGTGAATATTGTGTATTAATAGTGACTGACTAGTTTGGTACCCTCCTAAAATTTTCAAAAGGGTCCAAACATGAACATTTGATGCGCGAAAAGGAAGACAGGAAGGCGGGGGTGGAAGGAAAGGCGTTTATTAGCGCCTCAACAACAGAGCAACAGAGCATACAGGGGAACAGAAAATAAGCAGGCTGAGGATGAGAAGGCAATGAGAGGGCTCATGAGGAGCAATAGACAGGCTCATGAGGAGCAATGCAGTGAACGGGCTCATGAGGAGCAGAAAGAAGGATAATACAACAGGGGCTCATAGGGAGCAATGTCAGAGTTCTGGTGAGGGGGGGGGGGCCGAGGAGCCCTCCGCCACTGAGAGAGGAGGGTACGGAGGGGAGAGTTGGGTGGGTGCAGTAGGCACACATGTGCCGGCGCCTGTCTCCCACCTTGCCGTGGGCCTCCCCGACGGGGGCCCGATCGCACGAGGCGGGATCGCGGTTCCAGGCGGGGCAGGGGGCCCCGTGAGTGTGCCTACCGTAGGCGGTGCGGGTGTCGACTTGGGGCCGGGGCAGATGTGTGCCTCGGGCCCATTCGCCTCGGGGCGAATCCTCGCCTCGGGAAGCTGGTGTTGCCGGAGGGGTGGGCGTGGTGATGGAGTCCATCCTCAGCGTGTTGAGGGCCACCGGGTCATGCCATCCGTGGGGGAGCCTCCCGTCCGCTATCCAGGTGAAGATGGCCTCGGAGTAGCGGCGGACGGTAGGCCACGGATGCACCAGGATGTCCCTCATCACGGTGAGGTGGTGGTGGCGTAGGCCCTGGAGGGAGTGCGCGGGGAAGGCTGGATGGCTGGCGAGGGTGAGGAGGGCGAGGTTATACTCATCCCTGGTGGCCTCCCCTCTCTTCACCGGCTTCCGCTCAGGGCCCCTCTCGACGAGATCCGAGGGGAAAATGTATCCCGAGGGGATGCCTTGGCGCCTGCCGGCGCGCTGCGCCTCAGCGGAAGCGAGGATGTCTCGAACGGCGTCGGCCGCGGATGCTGGGGTGTACTCCTCGGCGACGTCCTGGAGGTAGGCCGGGGGGGGGCGCGGGCCCGCCTCGGGCGGCGAGGCGGTCGTACTGCTGGTAGTGGGGGTGGGCTGCCCCGGGCAGAGTCGCTTGAGGTGGGGGCGGGGGCCGGGCCCCGGCGGCGGTCTGCGCCCGAGGAGCTGGGGCGGGCGGCGTGGTGTACCCTGCCTTCAGCTGCTTCGGCGCTCCTCGGGCTCCCGCCGACTCGAAGGCGTCCATGCGCGTAGTGAGGCGCTGCAGAGCCTGGAGTATGATGGCTGTGTCGGCGCCCGAGGTGGCCAAGGGGGAAGCCGGGGCCGGAGATGTTAAGGCGTCGCCGGGCAAGCCCGAGGCGGGCCCCGGTGTGGCCCGGGCGGTGACCCTGGAGCTCTTGCGGCCTCTTCCCTTTCCGTGTCCGGGCATGGTGCAGGAGCCTGAGGCGGGGCAGCGGTCCGAGGAGGAGCAGCGGTGGTGAAGAGCCAGAGGAGAAGGAGGTCAGCGGTGGAAGGCGGCAGGAGGGCGAGTGGCTGAGGGAGGCCGGCGGGCGGCCTTATAAGGGAAGGGGGGGACGGGCGACAGCAGGTGAGGTGTGAATGCTGCCGGCCCAGGGGAGGGCGAGTAAGGGTGAGCAGCGGGCGTCGGGTGAGGCGCGAATGCTGCGCGACACGGGGGCGGGGGAGGAAGCGGCGCGCGGCGGCGTCTGGTGAGGTGTGAGCGCAGCGCGACAGCCCGGGGCGGGGGAGGGTCTCTTCCTCTCCTCGCATCAAGCGTAATGCTTCGCATTACAACCAATTTTTCTTGGAAGCTCCAATGACCCAAAAGCAATATACTTTTGGAATTTTCAAAATATCCCGAAATTTGACTGACATACGGGCATTTGAAAGTTAGTAATTTCCATAGCTTTTGTATGCGCTGTGGCAACGGTCCCACAACTGTAGTGTTTGTCGTCGCTGTCAGATGTCGCATGCATTGTGAATATTGTGTATTGGGTAATAGTTTCCAAAGATAGTGTGGGTCTCTGATTTTGGCAGGGCGGGGCACCTAATTAACATAAATTTGACCAATTTTTCTGAATTTCCCCAATATTAGATTTTGTATGTGTTGCTTAAGGCCCTGTCACATTATGGCGTATGGGGGGAGCGTATTGAAAACCTACGTAAGTCCTGCGTGAGCCGGCCTATCATGACCTTTGGTGACCTATCGGGTGTTTTTGAGCGTATGCGTAACCTATGAGGAGCGTATGAGAGCGTACTGTGACATTTTTTGACGGTTTTGATTGGCATATGGAACCTATGCGTAGCGTATGCGTAGCGTATGCGTAGCGTATGCGTAGCGTATGCGTAGCGTATGCGTAGCGTATGCGTAGTGTATGCGTAGTATATGCGTAGTGTATGCGTAGTGTATGCGTAGCATAGCGTATGCGTAGCGTATGAGTATGAGTAGCGTATGAGTCAAGATCGATGTCGAGACATATGGCATACGCTTGGAATACGCTGTGCATATGCTGTGCATACGCTAGGAGTACGCTCCCATACGTAACTCGTAGGTTATGCGTACGCTACATACGCTAGAGATACGCCGGTGACGCAAGTTGAGCGTATGCATAACCTACGCCGGCACACCCCTAGCATACGAGGAGCGTACACCGGCGTACGAGGAGCGTACACCAGCGTATGAGTAGCGTATGAACCATACGCTCCCATAGGTCAAGATTTTTTCAGCATGCACAAAAATATTTGGACGGACGGACGGGAGAAAGCGTATGGCGGCGTACAACGGCATACGCCGGCACATGACGTCCTATGCGTAGCGTATGGCGGCGTATGCCGACGTAATGCGCCTACGCTGCCGTACGCTCCCGCAAAAAAACGTAATGTGACAGCCCCTTTAGGGGGTTACCCCCAGAATGAATACCAGTGGAATCGTTTGTGTTGCAATTTGTTTTGGGTTCAGCCCCTAAATGAGCTAGATTTACTAACCCAGTTGTCGTTTAGTCAAATTAGATGTGAACATAAAGTCAACAGAGTGGATTGTTCTCACTTGTCCTTATTATCAGTCACGTGACCCACACAATCTGGTGCCATCTGGGCGGTCCCCACGAGGCGCAGTGATGGATCGTTCCCACGCGCCGCCCCCCGCCTCCCCACCCCTACCACATGTATAATAGATCATTGTGAAGGGATGGCCGGCTCAATTAGAACCTGCACTGCTACATCTAACCATGTTCGTTCCACTCGTCGGTCTATCGCTACTCGCACTGGTTCTGTCACAAGGTCGGTACCACAAAAAGCATTTATATGCTAAAGTTGGATAGGCCGATGGTTTTGAGTTTCTGTCATTTTCTGAGATAACTATATTAGGTTCATGGTTATAATCTACCTTGCTTTAGTTTGAAACAACTTTCATTTTAAATGGCTAACTTTGTAGATATACGAAGTGCAAACATTCAAAAATAATGTTGGCAAGCACGCCAAAACTCTGACACCATAGGCTTCAGCAGTAACAGGTTCTATTAAATTGCCCCAGTAATCCCTTCTATTTGGCAACAAATGCTTAGTGTGTGTATCAGTATCTAAGTTAGATATGTAGGATCGAATTTAGGTAATTGTTTTGGTTTTGAAAATGTGATGCTTTTATCGGACTATGCAACTTTAAAGTTGCATAGTCCGGTGGCTTTTGATTTACTGTCATATTTGCTTTAGTTTGAAGTAGCATTTAATTTAAATGTCTAACTTTGGAATTTAAAAAAAAATGAAAACATGGCTAAATTAATGTTGACAATTATGTCAAAATTGCGATACCATAGGCTTCAGTAATACCAGGTTCTAGTAAATTGCCTCAGTGGGACCTATTTTCTTCTATGCAGCAATAAGTGCACCAGTACTTAAGTTGGATATCTAGGTTTTTGACAAATTGATGCTTTCATTGGACTATGCAGGCTTTAACTTTGGAGCAATTTAAAATGAAAGCATCCACAAATAATGTTGGCAAGCACACCAGACATCAGAATTCCTGTAGTTATAACCCAGATTCCCATTTCGAAACGGTCAAGTGATGGACTGACCTAGTAATAGCAGCAGACTGGTCCCCCTACCCTTTGTAACTTATCGGTCTAATTTGTGTGAGTATCCACACTTTTACCTTGGCACTTATTCACAGCCCCCTTGCCCCCAACATAAATTCTTCCATGTTTCTGAATATTGGAATGTGTTACACTTTGTTTATGACACTCTAAAGTCTAAATTAGTCTAGGCCACTGCAAGACCCCTGTAGGCACAACGGCGTCACGAAACGAGGTCCACAAACCCTTATCAGATGTGTTTCTGAATTCAGAATTGTGCGATTTTCAGAATAAAGGTGGTAATCAAAGATTTAATATTACAGTAAGAAATGCATGCAGTGGGATAAATAAAGACTACAAATACTATTACAGATTATTGATAGAGTAATATGTTGATAAATGAAAGAGTGGGATGATTACAGAAATAAAGATGCTAATACAGTTTATTTCCAACAAAAACATTTGCTAAAACAAAATCCTATGCAGTTTAAAACATTAATATTTCTTCTTTATCTAAAAAACCAAAAAAAACATGAATAATCACAGTGGGTTGTAAATCGGTTGGAAGACAGTGCCCTATTGCTGATAAATGAATTATTCAGATGAATAAAGTATTTACTATGTATGTATATATGTGATGTATTACACACATTATACAAGTATAAATGCTAGGGGAACATATATACTTTCCTACTTCCTCCATCGGCGCATTGGTGGAGAGCCCTCCCCCCCCCCCTCCCAGGTGTCGGGGAGTTGTATACGGGTGGCCCCCCTCGCGGCCACACACTGGAGGATTAAAAAAAAAAATTGTTGTTCTATGTGTTTGAATAATTTACCTGAAGATCTGGCACCACATTGCTGCACTATCTGAAGAGGTCACGCATCACCGCCGTGGCGACCAACAACTGCATACCATTTTCCTCATTGGTTAATTAATTTTAAGATGCGCCATCTTGTGGGCAGAAGCGCGACCAGCTGCCACTCGACGAGTACATAGTGGCGGGTCGCGATGTGGAGCAGGGGTCGTGGCCCTGGCAGGTGTCGCTGCAGTACACCAACGGGGCGCGGTGGGGCCACACGTGTGGGGCTGTGCTGCTCACTGCTGACTGGGTGCTCACGGCAGCACACTGTGTCCACGAGTAAGTAGGCTAAATGGTAGATCTACTCTTTCAGTCTCTGCAACAAAGCCGGTTTTAAGGGAATTTAGTCTCATTGCTCCTAATTGGGCCACGTTCCCAAAGTTCCCCGGCGCACTAGGCCTAGGGTAATGTACATGTAGGCCCTACTTGTAAATCATTTCACAAAGACAGACCTAAGCCATGTTCACACACGGGCGTTAAGTCGCCTCAACTAATTCGCCTTGTCTAGTTCGGCTCACATTCGCCGTGTGGATGCGATGCTAAGGCGGATTAGGGCTGATTCGCCTCAACTAGTTCGCTTCATCTAATCCATGTCACGAGGTAGCTTATATGAACCAAACTAGCTTAAGTCGGCCCACCTTGCCTGTGTGGACAGTAGCGGTTTACTTGAGGCGGATTAAGCACATCACACTATATAATATAATTTGGTCTATGAACCTGCTAGAGGTGCACAGATATTTTTTTCATGATTTATTTTAATGTTTTCACTCCCCAGCAGAAGTTTTGACCGTTCCAAACCAATACGATTCAGTCCATACATATCTAGGTCGAACCCACACTCTCTCGTGGCGACGTCGACTAACCGAAACTGGTGCTGGTTACTATGGACTTGCTCATGCGCAGATATCGATTTCCGGCTTAATCCGCTCCGTGTGTGTACACGACACTAGTTCGCTTCATCTAATTCGCTTCATCTAAGTCGACCTAAAGTTGTGGGTGTGAACACGGCTTTAGATAAAAGACAGGCTGTGAACCTAACGTCACTGCCAAAGATGTTCCCAATGGGGCCAAGCAGCTCCCAGTGCTGGGCCGGGGCCGTGTTCAGGGTACGCCTCTGAGACGTCTCCGGGGGGGGGGGGGGGGGGGGAAATCCCTGACGTCACGCTAGTCTGAACAGCAAAAGCAGTTGGTCGCTTCGAAAATGGCCACCCCCATAGGCAGCAGCCATTTGCAATGAAAAAGAAGCGCTCTGATTGGCTGAAACCACTGAATACGGTGGCCATTTTCAAGGCACTTTTTGTCTCCTGTCTGAAAAGGGAGATGTCTCGGAGACGCACCCTTAACGGAAATAAGCCAAAAAGCATCGCAGAGACGTCTCGGAGACAGACCCTGCACGTGGCCCAGAGCCGCATTCAGAGTCCGTCTCGGAGGCGCCTCGGCGACGGGCATGACGTCACACCAGTCTGAACGGCAAAAGCAGTTGGTTGTCTCGAAAATGGCTGCCCCCATAGGCGGCAGCCATTTGCAATGAAAAAGCTGTGCTGTGATTGGCTGAAACCACTGGATATGGCAGCCATTTTCGAGGCGCTTTTTGTCTCCTATCTGAAAAGGGAGGCATCGCTGAGACGTCCCAGTGACGCACCCTGAACGCAAATAGGCCAAAAAGCATGTTGACACGTACCCTGAACGCGGCCCAGGTCTGCAATATCTGACTGCAGCACACTGGGTCCACAAGTTAATGAGTATCGTCTGCAGTATCTAAGGCTAATTTATGAGTAGGTTATTATTAACTAACACAAACCAGGTATACTCAGTAACTGCAGCACATTTATCATCAGAGATCTTAGATAAAAGATTCACCGCTGATGCTGTCTACTGCAGCAGTACGGGGTGAATCTTTTATCTACAGAGATCTTAGATAAAAGATTCACCCGGTACTTGTAGTACACGGGTGAAAGTCAACCTAGTCTAAATACGGGCGAAAATAGCTTTAGTATTGAACCTGAACTAGAAACTGTGGCTCCAGTATCAAATGGTTACTTATATCAACACAGAGTTGGTGAATGAGAGAGAATGCAAAAAGACAAGATGGCGGCCGCAGAACGCCGTCGATTTCACTTTTAAATTTGATTAAACTAGATATTATATTATATTTTTCAACTCAAAAGTAGCGGGCTAATAATAAAACAGATGTAAAGAATAATTGTTGCTTCTTAGTTTGTGAAATTAGGCTCTCAATTCTTTGACCCGTTTTTTCGCCAGCTTTTACATAGGGTTGGTATGCACCCCTCCTGTGGCTACTGCAGCAGTACGGGGTGATATCTTGTATCTACAGAGATCTATGCCTATACAACCGTTTTAAAACAGGGTTTGTGAAATACTCAATGCTTCCATATTGACAGCCGATATTATTATTCACCGGTTATTTACGCAAAAAGGCACAGTTTCACACTTTATTTATTCCTCTCAAATTAGTTTCTTCTCTCGCTCACCAGCGAACTGAATAAGTTTTCCCCCACTACTGAAGCATTTGTGTACTAACACCAGGTGGCAGCACAACTTGCAAGGGTGAATAGTTTTGTTTACACTAACACCAGATGGCCATGTCTAACACGTATATAGTGATATAGCGAATGGTAGACAGGAAGTGTGAACACTTATTTGTCTCTCATTTTTGCTTGAGTGCAAGTAAATAAGCAACACAAGGAGTAATTAGTAGCATGTGGTGAATAAGGGGTCAAATTTCCCTGGATCATCAGCCCATGCTTTTTCTAATCTATTCTTGAATGAATTAATTGACTCGGCATCAATAACATTTTGTGGGAGACTGTTCCATATATTTATGATCCTGTTTGAGAAACTATGTTGCCTTAACTTTGAAATGGCTCTGGGTTTTACTAGTTTGAGAGTATGGCCCCGACTGCCTTCTCTTTTATTCAAGGTGAACAATTTGTTCATATCTATTTTATCAAAACCCTTCATAATTTTAAATACTTCAATTATGTCACCTCTTTTCCTTCTGTAGGAAAGGGTAGGAAGTTTCAATTCCCTAAGCCTTTGTTCATAGGGTAGGTCCTTTATAACTGCAACTAATTTCGTTGCACGTCTCTGAACCTTTTCGATCTCCAGAATATCTTTTCCAAAAATTGGGCTCCAAATTTGTGGACAGTATTCCAAAATTGGCCTAACAAGAGACTTAAATAGAATGAGAAAATTGTTCTTGTTTAGGCGATGGAAAGTTCTTTTAATTATTCCTACTCTCTGGTTAGCATTTGAGATGATAGTCCTCATGTGTTTCTGAAAGGAGAGTTCGGAGTCGAAGGTTACACCCAAGTCCTTTTCATAGCTATCTTGTTGCAGGACATCGTTCTTCATATTATAGGCATAATGAGGACGTAATGATGGGTAATCCGAATCGCTGTTATTTTCTGGAAGGGAAAAACACAACAATTGTTTAACGTTGGGCTGCATTCTCAAGATTACTGTCAAGAAATAGGTACCCCGATAATATAGCGTTTAATTTGAGGGCTTCTAGCTGGCAATGGCTACCGGAGACAATACACGATTTCCGTGACTAGTACGACACTTGGTGATAGGCAATGACACTCGTGTTGTGGGTCGACAGTGTGTCACTGTGTTGTTTTCTAGTGGATCAAGGTTGACGACGGTGCGAGAGTTGGAGGATTGGCACTTATACATATCAAACTACTATTCTTTCTTAGTGCCACCCTGACTCTTATAATAAACTGCTAAATCTATTTATATTACTACTTAAAGTAAGCGCTTCTGGCAGTTCATAAATGATAGCGTGTGTATCGACTCCTGCATTATAGCAGTTGAGGATACACAGGGTGCCTCTGGTGACAGATGCTGTGACCCACAAGTCCAGTCTGGATTATGCTCTGCGCATGCATCACGGAAATCGTGTATTGGTGTAAAAGCACAGAGTATGCGTTTTTGTGTAATATATGTAAAAGATTCACACCATACTACAGAACAGGTGTGAAAACCAACCCTATATAAAAGCTGGTGAAAAATAGGGAAATGAAATGAGACCCTAATTGCACAATCAAAGAAGCAAAATATATTCTTCACCTACCTGGATGTATTTACCCTTACCTTTTGAGTTGTTTAGTCAATTATATTCATAGATGCATGAAGTTTAAAATCTGGATGGATATATCCACATGTCAGCCAGTAGTCCAGTCTAGGTCATTTTGATTGGCTGATGTAGTCAGGTGGTACATTCTGATTGTGAGGTAGTCAGGTGGTACAAACAGTTCATTCAAACATGGAAGATTTATTTCATGAACTCTATCACTGCAAACTGATTTTGTGTAAACATGCCTTGATATTATGTGATTTGAACACTCTGGAGTGTATATGTTCAGGGGAAACATATACACGTGGATTGTGGCTAGTGGATTTTAATCAACATAAGGTAGGAAAGGTAGGAGAGCCAATCCAAGACCATCAACTGTGAGACACATTTTCGCCAGCGTTTACATAGCCTCGTGGTTCACCGCTGAACTCAGCAGTGAATCTTTGATATATAATATACTATGAAGTCAGTGTTCTATCCATCAAGGTCAAGGACACCAGGTTAAAAAATGCCGAATGAGGTCAACTCGAAAACTGTATTTAAATATTAAATTAATTTAATTAATAAGAAAACTTCATGGAATATATTTGGACTGGTGGTATAAGAACTGTACTTCAACATGTTTTCCAGCAGGACTTTGCATGAATTCTCTGCTTAGAGTCTAGCTATATAAGTAAATAAACACCCAATTAATAGTTAAAGTTGCATAGTCCGATCGTTTTTAGTTTCTGTCATTTTCTGAGTTAAATATAATAAACTGATTGTTATAGCCTCCCTTACTTTAGTTTGAAGTAACTTTTATTTTAAATGTCTAACTTTTGAGATATTTGAAGTGCAACCATCCACAAATAATTTTGTCAAGCACGCAAAAACTCTGACACCATAGGCTTCTGCAGTAACAGGTTCTATTAAATTGGATCTGTATGCCCTTCTATATGGCGACAAGTGCTTAATAAGTGCACCAGTATGTAAGTTGGATAGGTAGAATCAAATCTGGATAATTGTTTCGGTTTTGAAAATTTGATGTTTTCATCGGACTATGCAGCTTTAAGTTTAACGTATCTATTAGCTCTTAATAAGCAGTTAAATAACCTTGACATTTAGTAAGTAGTTACACTTCATAACCTGGTGGATGTGCATTTTTCTTTATAATTATAGGCGGGGAGATGCCTCCGTCTTCCGAGTTGTGCTCGGGGCACACAATGTGACGTCATCAACTGAGAACGTACAGGTTCACAACATTGACCTGATTGTTGAGGTAGGCCTACTGTACATTGAACCAAATGAAACAGTTATTTAGCTAAAAGAACACTATCCATATTTCCAATTTCATATTTAAACATCAGTACCCGCATATAATGACGTGCAGATCGAACCCACATATAATTAGAGTCAGAGAAATAATCCTCCGGTGCGACTGACACTTGTCGACATCCATTGGAGGAGAGGTGGGCTGCAGGTGGCACCACCTGTCAAGTGTGGAGTCTTACGGAGTATAGCAATCGGTACTATAGCGGGAGTGCAAATAGCGTCATCACTCGGCGGTTAGCCATCTTGGATTACACTTAATACCACCTATGGCGCCCCCTGTCTTATACCAAGAACACTATGGCCTACCTATAATCAGGGCTGCCGAACTATGTGGCGCCACCTAGCGGATACTGTCCGAACCTTTCTAATTCTTTGACAGAGCATCCAAAGTGTCAACATACTGCATTTTAGCAATAATGTGAGGCTACATGATTTAAAAAATGCTTCCCCTCCATCAAAAAACCCTTTTCCCCCAAATTTTTAGGCAAAACTGCTCAAAACTGTGACAAATAAACCAACAAATCGGTAAATAAACACAATGTAAGCACTTCCAAGCCTTGCATATGTAATCCAATATGGCCACCGGAAGTTGCCTCGTGACGTCATTACACCCCCTCTATAAATAATATCAGTAATATCAATTAATAACAATAATTAGAACAATTCCCTCCCGTATTTTTATACTCGCATAATGCGTTATACATCACACACATGTGTATGTGTGTCTATGTTGGTTAAATATCCTCGTTCAATCACCTTACTCCCCCTCTCTCACTTTCACCCACACTCTCTCACATATAAACCTGTTTTGTCACCACGAGCATGCTGTCCTTACTGGAGCCATAGTCTGGGGTGATGTGGGTAGCTTCGCCTGCTGTTATGTGTTACTAGCATGCTGATTTCATTGTAAGCCCGCCGTCATGTGTTACCAGCAGGCTGATTTCATTGTAAGCCCGCTGTCATGTGTTACCACCATGCTGATTTCATTGTAAGCCCGCTGTCATGTGTTACCAGCATGCTGATTTCATTGTAAGCCCGCTGTCATGTGTTACCAGCATGCTGATTTCAGTGTAACTTGTAACCCTGCTGTCATGTGTTACCAGCATGCTGATTTCATTGTAAGCCCGCTGTCATGTGTTACCAGCATGCTGATTTCAGTGTAACTTGTAAGCCCGCTGTCATGTGTTACCAGCATGCTGCCTTCAGTATAACTTGTAAGCCCGCTGTCATGTGTTACCAGCATGCTGCCTTCAGTATAACTTGTAACCCCGCTGTCATGTGTTACCAGCATGCTGATTTCATTGTAAGCCCGCTGCCATGTGTTACCAGCATGCAGCCTTAAGTGTAACTTGTAAGCCCGCTGTCATGTGTTACCAGCATGCTGCCTTCAGTGTAACTTGTAAGCCCGCTGTCATGTGTTACCAGCATGCTGCCTTCAGTGTAACTTGTAAGCCCGCTGTCATGTGTTACCAGCATGCTGCCTTCAGTGTAACTTGTAAGCCCGCTGTCATGTGTTACCAGCATGCTGCCTTCAGTGTAACTTGTAAGCCCGCTGTCATGTGTTACCAGCATGCTGCCTTCAGTGTAACTTGTAACCCCGCTGTCATGTGTTACCAGCATGCTGATTTCATTGTAAGCCCACTGTCATGTGTTACCAGCATGCAGCCTTCAGTGTAACTTGTAAGCCCGCTGTCATGTGTTACCAGCATGCTGCCTTCAGTGTAACTTGTAAGCCCGCTGTCATGTGCTACCATCATGCTGCCTTCAGTATAACTTGTAAGCCCGCTGTCATGTGTTACCAGCATGTTGCCTTCAGTGTAAGCCCGCTGTCATGTGTTACCAGCATGCGGCCTTCATTGTAACTTGTAAGCCCCCTGTCATATGTTACCAGCATGCTGATTTCAGTGTAACTTGTAAGCCCGCTGTCATGTGTTACCAGCATGCTGCCTTCAGTGTAACTTGTATGGCCGCTGTCATGTGTTACCAGCATGCTGATTTCATTGTAAGCCCGCTGTCAGGTGTTACCAGCATGCTGCCTTCAGTGTAACTTGTAAGCCCGCTGTCATGTGTTACCAGCATGCTGCCTTCAGTGTAACCTGTAAGCCCGCTGTCATGTGTTACCAGCATGCTGATTTCATTGTAACTTGTAAGCCCGCTGTCATGTGTTACCAGCATGCTGATTTCAGTGTAACTTGTAAGCCTGCTGTCATGTGTTACCAGCATGCTGCCTTCAGTGTAACTTGTAAGCCCGATGTCATGTGTTACCAGCATGCTGATTTCATTGTAACTTGTAAGCCCGCTGTCATGTGTTACCAGCATGCTGATTTCAGTGTAACTTGTAAGCCTGCTGTCATGTGTTACCAGCATGCTGCCTTCAGTGTAACTTGTAAGCCCGCTGTCATATGTTACCAGCATGCTGCCTTCAGTATAACTTGTAAGCCCGCTGTCATGTTATAATATTACTGGATGCCCGGCCACGTTTGGGACACCAGAGAATACTACAGAAACTCTCCCCTTCATATCACTTGTCTATCAACTCATTAACCAATGCTAAGGAAGAATGAAGTCAAGACACAGATAAACAGTGGAGAAGTTGTGCTTTACTAACACCAACTCCTGTCCACCTACCAGTGACCTATCATCCACACCCCTTGCCTTCTAGCCACACAAGATCTCATTACTACTTTAGCCTGTATAGAAAGCAGTGCTTACAGCTTATGGGACAGGAGTCCTATAGCTGTGTTCACACTCAATTAGAATAGATGAATTTTGATAGCATCAGACAGAGTGTCTGGGGTTCCTGCTCAAGAGTAGGTGCGCCTCACTCCAGAGTCAGGAGTAGAGTGATCTCTCTCCAGGGGGTCTGAAGCAGAGTCTAGAATTAAGATCTTGGTTTGAGGCTAGTGTGGTCAGAGGGCCAATGGGATGCAGGTGACTGGGCAGTCCCCAGCCAGCCAATCAGGCACCTCCACAGTCAGGGTGGGTGGCACCCTCCCCCAGTAGGGGTAGCTGTCACTCAACCCAGCTGCAGGTGGTGCCCTGTGTGTATATGCAAATTAGGCTGGTGGACCAGCCCAGTGGTCAAGGCAGGGGGGGGCAGGTAGTTATACAGTTACAATAGATCTCTGTTAAAATGGTCTTTTCTCCAATTGCACTCTTTATGGATGCATAGAGAAATATTTCAACAATCATGTACTGCCTCTTATATAGGAACATCTCTTCATTAATCTCAGGCATAATATATGAACATATATTTCACACAGCTTATATCATGTCATAATGGGAGTGGGATATTATTACTTTTAGTTTATATAACATCGTCCCCACTCCGTCGCCCAAGACTAATAATGCTCTCTGCCAATATATAATTCTTAACCGAAAATCCGTATATTTTTACAATGTGTTACCATCATGCTGATTTCATTGTAAGCCCGCTGTCATGTGTTACCAGCATGCTGATTTCATTGTAATTTGTAACCCCGCTGTCATGTGTTACCAGCATGCTGATTTCATTGTAATTTGTAACCCCGCTGTCATGTGTTACCAGCATGCTGATTTCAGTGTAACTTGTAAGCCTGCTCTCATGTGTTACCAGCATGCTGATTTCATTGTAACTTGTAAGCCCGCTGTTATGTGTTACCAGCATGCTGATTTCAGTGTAACTTGTAAGCCTGCTGTCATGTGTTACCAGCATGCTGCCTTCAGTGTAACTTGTAAGCCCGCTGTCATGTGTTACCAGCATGCTGATTTCATTGTAAGCCCGCTGTCATGTGTTACCAGCATGCTGATTTCATTGTAAGCCCGCTGTCATGTGTTACCAGCATGCTGCCTTCAGTGTAACTTGTAAGCCCGCTGTCATGTGTTACCAGCATGCTGATTTCATTGTAAGCCCGCTGTCATGTGTTACCAGCATGCTGATTTCATTGTAAGCCCGCTGTCATGTGTTACCAGCATGCTGATTTCATTGTAAGCCCGCTGTCATGTGTTACCAGCATGCTGATTTCAGTGTAACTTGTAAGCCTGCTGTCATGTGTTACCAGCATGCTGATTTCATTGTAAGCCCGCTGTCATGTGTTACCAGCATGCTGATTTCATTGTAAGCCCGCTGTCATGTGTTACCAGCATGCTGCCTTCAGTGTAACTTGTAAGCCCGCTGTCATGTGTTACCAGCATGCTGATTTCATTGTAACTTGTAAGCCTGCTGTCATGTGTTACCAGCATGCTGATTTCAGTGTAACTTGTAAGCCTGCTGTCATGTGTTACCAGCATGCTGACTTCAGTGTAACTTGTAAGCCCGCTGTCATGTGTTACCAGCATGCTGCCTTCAGTGTAACTTGTAAGCCCGCTGTCATGTGTTACCAGCATGCTGATTTCAGTGTAACTTGTAAGCCCGCTGTCATGTGTTACCAGCATGCTGCCTTCAGTGTAACTTGTAAGCCCGCTGTCATGTGTTACCAGCATGCTGTCTTCAGTATAAGCCCATTATCATGTGTTACCAGCCTGTCATGTGTAACCGGCATGCCGACTCCTGCTGTCATGTGTTACCAGGATGCCGACTCCGGCTGTCATGTGTTACCAGGATGCCAACCCCTGCTGTCATGTGTTACCAGGATGCCGACTCCGGCTGTCATGTGTTACCAGAATGCCGACCCCTGCTGTCATGTGTTACCAGGATGCCGACTCCTGCTGTCATGTGTTACCAGGATGCCGACTCCGGCTGTCATGTGTTACCAGGATGCCCACCCCTGCTGTCATGTGTTACCAGGAAGCCGACTCCTGTTGTCATGTGTTACCAGGATGCCGACTCCTGCTGTCATGTGTTACCAGGATGCCGACTCCTGCTGTCATGTTACCAGGATGCCGACTTCAGTGTAAGCTCGTTGTCCGGTGTTACCAGCACACTTGCTGGTAACACGGGACAATGTCAGCAGGCCGACTTCTCTTACACTTACAGCATGCTGACTTCAGCATGAGCCCACTGCTCGGGTTCCCTAACGACATCGCGTTGCTGCGGACGGCGACCCCGGTTGACCTCACCCAGGACGGTGTCGGGGTGGCGTGTGTGGCGGACGAGTCCCTCGGCGACTTCTCTGACAACGCCGATTGCTGGATCACTGGCTGGGGGTTGACTAACTGTGAGTTGATGTAGCTTTTTCCACAGACAGCTAATAGAGTTTAATTTTGACCGTTTTTCTTGGGTGACTTAGACATGTGCGACACTTAGAGTTTGATCCAACTGGTGCTGCTGGTTTCTTGACCTTCTTTCTTTGGGGTAAATTATCTCCAGTCGTGCCTTGAGACCAGGCTAATTGACCAGGGTAGTTATTTTTATATATTTGCATATATACATGTGTATAACTGTATGTAATTATATATATAACTATGTATATATACAGTAAAATCTCTCTAAATCGACCGCCCTTGGGACCGACTTTAAGTGGTCCATTTAGGGAGGTGGTCGGTTCAGGGAGTTAGAATATTGTTACAATGGAATTGTTGGGACCCAAATAAAGCGATCGATATAGGGGAGTGGTCTATATGTGGAGGTGGTCGGTTAGAGAGGTATTACTGTATAGCGAAGTCATAGGGTTATGTAACTTTAATTATGCAAATACCACCCCCTGACTATCAATCAATCAATAGTTCCGTCCTCTAGTCGAGGGTTGGATGCAATGGTTCTCCACTTGTCCCGATGGTGTGCTGTTCTGATAGACTGTGAATAATTCAAGCCTGTCCACTGTGAAATATTTGTAAACCATGATGTTCTTGGTCTCCCTCTCCCTCTGCTGCCATTCACCTTCCCTTCTAACAATGTACGGTATATTGAACTCTGACGAATGATGTGGCCAAAATAAATAAGTTTCTTTGTCTGTATAGTGGCAAACAAGCTTTTCTTATTTTTAATTTTTCTGAGAACTTCTTTGTTGGTGATCTTCTTTGTCCATGATATTTTCATCATCCTTCGATAAGTTCACATCTCAAATGCTGCTAAACGTTTGTACATTTTCTTAGAGATTGTCCATGTCTCAGCCCCATACATTAGAGTAGACCACACATAACACTGAAGAATACACTTCCTTGTTTGTATTAATATCTTACTTGATGTTAACACTCTATACATTTTGGAGAATGTTGTTCGGGCTATTGTTATCCTTCTTTTAATTTCTTCCTCACATCTCCCATCATTTGTAATCTTTTGTCCGAGATATATGAATTCGGATACTTGTTCTATGTTTGTGCCATCTATGGTTATATTGATATTTGGTTTATCTGTCTTTTTACTTATAACCATTGTTTTGGTCTTCCTGGCATTCATCTTCATGTTGAATAGTATTCCAGCTTTATTGATTCTATTCACCAAAACTTGTAGGTTTTTCTCACTGTCTGCTAGTATTACACTGTCATCGGCATATCTAAGATTGTTGACGTTCATGCCACCTATTGTCACTCCCTTGCAATCTTCAATGTGTCTGAAAATCATCTCTGTGTACAGGTTAAATAGACATGGTGACAATACACACCCCTGTCAAACTCCTCGTTTAATCATAACTTCATCCGATAGGCCCTGCTCCATTTTTATAAATGCACGTTGTATCCAGTATAAGTTCACAATTAGTTCCTCCCCCCTGACTATCACAAGTAGCTTTATCCTGTTATCTACCCGGACAACTTCCACCTGGCGCTCCCCCTTCCTCCCCTCCCCCGACCCAGGTTGACTTACTACCAGGCTCGGCTATCTCTGCTATCTCCACTAAAGGCGGCCTCACACATGCAGCTCTGCCATCTTGTCTCCCCCTAGGGTTGGCCAAGGGGATCCCCGACATTCTGCAGGAGGCCCACATCCGTGTCCCCACGAACGCCGACTGCCGCCTCTTCTACCCGCTCAACCTGCGCAAGTCACACATCTGCGCCGGCAACGGCAAACCCAATGCATGCCGGGTAATAATGATGCAGCATTCCCGAGATAGATTAACTTGCAGATTAACTTACAGATCCTTTCCTGGCTGATCTAGGCCCTTTTGGGCCTCTAATGTGAGCTCGTTATGGTAAAAAATAACTTCTTTTTTGTGCAGACATAGGAAGGTCATGAAGAGATGGTTTTACATACGCTCAGGCATACGCTCAGGCATAATTATGTGACGGTGTCCGGTACAAATTCCAGACTGATGTGTCCGGTTGGTGTCCGGTATGTCCGGTACCCATCCATACATGTCTGGTACCCATCCGTTGGTGTCCGGTTTGTCCGTTTTGTGCGGTACCCATCCATTACGTGTCCGGTTCTTGTCCGGTACATGTACGGTACTTGTCTGGTCGCCCGGCGCCAATTGACCCAATTCCGCTCCATTTCGATACATTTCGTCACCGGAAAGCACCGGACTAGACAATTCTTTCTCCGGTGGTCTCCGGTGCTCAGTCCGGTGAGGTGTGACAATGGCTTTAGATACTGATGCACTCATTAAACAAATTTTTCCACATAGAAGGGAATACTGACGGAATTGAATAGAACCTGTTTCTGCTAAAGCCTATGGTGTGTTTGCCAAAGCTAATTTTATATGCTTGCGCTTCAAATATTCCAAAACTTAGCCATTCAAGATCAAAATTACTACAAACTATACTAATATAGATTATAACTACCATTTTAATATAATTATCTCAGAAAAGTGATGGAAACTCAAAACCATCGGACTATGCAACTTTTAGATATAGCGTATATTTCTATGGAGAATACATGTTGAAAATCTGGTGACTGGATTTTTTAATAAGGATCCACCTGTTTGTTCTCTGCTTCAGGGTGACAGTGGTGGGCCCATGTCTTGCAAAGTGGGCGACCGCTGGTACGTTACTGGGGTCACATCCTTCGGGCCAGCGTTCTGTGCTGTCTTGCCCGGGGTCTACACACGCATCTCCAGCTTCTCAGACTGGATACAGAACAACATGGACGCCAACGTGAGGACATAGGCTTACACACTGCAGGACTTGGAACAAACACTCCAAGCAAAAGGCGCTATGGACTACGTGAAGACACATCAAGCTCACGAAAGAAGAAAATTGTAACCAACAAGGTCACCTTGATGGGTGAGAAATGCATGTGTATACAGTCATGTGCAGCCACATAATTATATGAATTACATTGTCTTCTGCAGAATTGCTGATTCAATTAAAAAAAAGAAAAAAAGAGAAGAAGTGTGAAATGGAACATTAATAACTTTCATTGATGATCTTAAGCCGTGTTTACACGGGCGAATTAAAACGGCTCAAATAATGCGCCTTGCCTAGTTCGCCTCAGATTCGCCGTGTAAACGCGACTCTGAGGCGGATTAGGGCTGATTCGATTCATATGATTCACTTTATGTAAACCACCTCGCGAGGTAGTTTATATGAAGCGAACTAGCTTAATCACGTCACACGCATCCGCAGTCGAGACCTTAGTTTGTTGACTTTCCGGTCGATCAAAAGTGCATATTATATCATTTGGTATATGAAACCGCTAGCTGTGCACAGATATTTTTTTATGATTTATTTTATGGTTTTCACTGCCCAGCAGAAGTTTTGACCGTTCCAAACCAATACGATTCAGTCCATACATTATCTATGTCGAACCCACACTCTCTCGTGGTGACGTCGACTAACCAAAACTGGTGCTGGTTAGTCTGAACTTGCTCATGCGCAGATATCGATTTCCGCCTAGACCGCTCTGTGTGTAAACACGCCACTACTTCGCTTCATATAAATCGCTTTGTCTAATTCGCTTTACAATTGCCTGTGTAAACACGGCTTTTGTTGGTTGGTTGGTTGCTGGAGTTTTACATCCTGGCAACATCTAAGGTTCTTTGTTGTTTTAATGTTTGTGGGATAAGCAGGAGAGAATTCAATCATGGACAATTGACCAATCCCACACTTGCACCATTTTGATTTGAAAACGAGGCAAGCTGCCTAACTGGTCCTCGAAAAACCAAAGCAATGCCATGGTTCATTGTTGCGTGCTGCAATACATGAGTGGAAAAAGTAGTGAAAGTGGTTTTCCAATGTGTTTTCATGTATTTCCAAATGAGGATGGAGACAAAGAAAGGTTCTTGATTTGGATGACAACAATTAGAACAATTGCAGATCTCTCAGCAATGTGTCAGGTCAGGAGGAAGGTAGAACATTTATTCCCCACCAAGCATTTATACATATATTATATCTGTGTTTATATATGTATATTTAACCGTTTGGCTATTTTGCCCCTCCGCCTAAGGCGAGCCTACGTGTTAATTTATGTAATTATTTCCATGTGAATTTCCTGGGCCTACCGCCACCTCTCATCCCATCTGCAGGTTGACCTCCTCCATCGGTGTAATTATCGGGCTAAGGGCGGACAGCCAGAGTATCATAGAAATACGGTTTTGTCCCTCCCCGCATTTAATATAACAAAGCAGTTACTTATTATTTCAACTAACTGGCTCTCCTCCCTCCCATTCGGTGTGAGTTAATATACTTCAATTAATCCAGAACTAAGCAGACACTCCCTGTGTTGCTGCTGCTGTCACTGATAATCAGCCTACGTTAATGTCTTATTTTCAGCCAAATATCACTACGTTAATTCTGTGAATATGTCTATTAATATCCCCGCAGAAGGGTGGATCGGCTGCATAAGGCCTATCAGGCATAAAGCCCTTAATTTCATATAAAGCAATCGAATAGCAAGTTGACCATAGCGGTTAATATACAAGAAGACTGGAGAATAGTAAAGAATGCAAGGAACGTTCCAATTTACTTTTCAAGAGCTCACGGCTTTACTCTTACGCTAACAGTATAATCCGGTTCTATAATTTAAATAAATACCCCTCAATCTGTCCCTTCCCATCATATTTACTTTAATACTCTTCCGAATTCCGACAATAAAGGCCTAAATCTCGTTTAAAACATCAGAGCGTGCAAAAACATGTCCGATGGGTCTGAGCCCGAGCGCTCGACCTTCCACCGTTGCTAGGAAAATCACAATCGGCTTCTCCTAGGAATGCCTTACTGCCGTGAACCCGGCCCCTCATTTGATGGCCGATCCTTGACCCGGCGAGCAGCCCGCATTTCAGAATGCGGGTCACTCGGCCCAAGCCCGCAACCGTCATAGCTCGAGTGTCGTCTCGCCCACTTCATATATATATATATATATATATATATATATATATATATATATATATATATATTTTACCTTGGTACTAAGCCTCAGTTCACATCAGCATTAGGACGCAAAGTTTCAGTTGCGGCCACAGGTCCTTTGATAAAGGTGTAATCTATATTTTAATCTAGAGAAATGCAATAATAGTTCAAATTCCATGATTTCAAATCAAGGCGAAACCTTAATCATGGCTTCTGATTTCTCTTGTGTGAGTGACACGGGGGTGGGGACCCGGTAATAAAACCGCCACTGAGGGGGGGGGGGGGTACTCCACCAATGCCTCAGGTCAGGAGGAAGGTAGAACATTTATTATATCTGTGTTTATATACGGGCGCAAGTGACAGTGTAGCGTCCAGTATAGAAGCGTGCCGGTGGTGGAGCCACCGGTCACGTGGTTGGAGGGGGGGGGGGCCATACATCAAGTAAGCCACCCCATCAGTAATAGGGTAGGAAATAAACATAATCCCTTCCGTGCCTTTATACTCGCATAATGCTTATACATCACATATATATATATATATATATATATATATATATATACATATACACACAAAGGCATATAGCACATACTACATAGAACACATTGTATAAATGCGGTGCTAGAGCGAGAGTATGAATAATTGATTGGGGTTTTACGTCATAGCAACATTTCAGATCATACATAATCAGTCCTTGTCATAGTCTTGCAATGTCGACTGTCAGGCAAGTTATCATCAAGTATAAATTGTGTAAGCCTTTGTTTTTCACTCGGCCAGGATTTGAACTCACGATCTCCCGCACTAATCATGTACCTACCTGGACACATCATATTGAAGGTCTCAAATTGGGGATTTGAACTTGAATTTTTGTGTTACAATGCACCTACAATGAAAGTACTATTTCAGAAATGAAATTCTTAACTTATTATTATTATTATTATTATTTGTATTATCATCATAATTACCATCCTTATTATTATCATCAATATCCTGTAAAACAAACCATTTCGATTTTTTTTCTTCTGATTACAATATGATTAAAACGAATAGTAAGCGAGGAAATATTCCAAATGCGCAGATTATTGCCCAAGTTGATATTTATTTTCACTACAGCAGGATAACACCCACACGGACCCGTCCTGATATGACCTTAGATGTTGCTAGGACTTAAAACAACAACAAACAAACAATAAACCCACACGGAAGATTTACGCCCAATTTTATACAACGTGTCATTCATGTTTGTGGATGCTGAACGACGTGCTTTTCCAGTCGTCTGTCATCGACCGTGACTGCCTTGGAGAACCACTGATGCGTGACGCGAGTCGGGGAATGTGTCAAGTGGACCATGACCCCGTGTATCCACCTCACCACTACAATAAATCAACATTCTCACCAATTGAACCCAGTAACATGACCCTGAATAATGTTGGGGTGCAGGGAACAAATATTTAGCCTCAACTGGACCCCTCCCCCCTGACCCCCCCGACCCACATTTGACAAACAACTGTTATAACTCAATGACTCAAGACCCACTACCCCTACTTTAGACCCATTATCACCACTGAATAACCACATCTTCAACCAGCAATGCACACAATATAAACCACTATACATGCACAACATGGCACTATTTAAAGACTAACCATTATTAAAACCAAATCTAACTGATATACAAACACAGCATATGATTTAACCACTAGTGGACATTACTGCACACTCTATCTTGATGCATATACCTTGCACTATGTTGAGTACCTATGCTGTACACTATGCAGCATAGGCTGCTCCCCCACTTTCTTTTATGTTCAGAATGGGTTGTGCTGCACACAATGCAACACATTCCACTTCCACTATGTACAGATGAAATGCGACCACTCCAACGGCTGCAAGACCAGTGCCCCGGCGCTGACAAAATATGTATTCAGATGAATAAAAATATTTACCCCAAAAAACTAAACTGAACTATTGAAATTCCCCCTGCTTAATATATTAAATATTATTTTAAAACTTGTTAAATGGTTACAAATTCAGGTAAAATCCACAAATTGCTTATTGTCTTCACACTGGTCGATAAATGTCTGCAGGTTCAGTTTGTTTGTTTGTTGTTGTTTTGCACCCTAGCAACATCTAAGGTCATATCAGGACGGGTACTGACTTGTGACAGTGCGCACTCATGGCGACTTTATAGTGCTGCCCCACTGGAAGACCATGCCGCCAGCATCATGACTTGATATCCCACTCAGTCACATTATGCTGACACTGAGCCAACCAGTCCTTGCCTTATCCTAATAATGCCGAGCGCGTGGCTAGGAAGCAACAAGTATAAATTGTTAAGTCATTGTCTGCAGGTTCAAGTTCAGGTCAACAAATAATTGCAGGTTCAGCTCCATATTGAGCTAAATGCCAAAGGGAGGTGAGTTGGTCTTTGAGAACATAATTCATTTATGTGTCACTGTATTCTTGTGTTGCAGTTTCCGCGGTGCACTAGTTTGCGGGGTACACATCGCTTATGCGCATGCGTCAAAATCGAACAGCATCATCACTAACCTTATAAATTTAATATAATGTTTTTGGTAAAGATGTTTTCCATATGTGTACTAAGCGATTTGTTTCTAGGTGGTGTGGTTTTAGAGATATTTAACATTTTCTGTATGAAGATTGCTCACGACCATTGACAATGCCTTGAGTTTGACGGTACGCGCAGTGCAAAACATTAGTTTTATTCAAAATTAATAGAAATCAAGAACCTTAAGCTTATAAATTTAATATAATCTGTTTGTTGAATATGTTTTTTGTATGTGTGCCAAGCGGTTTGTTTCTAGGTGGTGCAATTTGAGAGATATTTGACTTTTTCTGTATGAAGATTTGCTCACTACCATTGACAATGCATTTGAATGTATGTGTACCTCGCAAACTGGCATACCGCAGAAACTGCAACACTGGTTTGAATTCAGGGACAATTTATTATAGTGTAGGCTGAATACCACAGGGGAATGACTTGGTCCTTGCGGCGAGTATCATATATTTATGAGTCACCTTTTCACTTGTAGCCATTACTGGCGCTGCTTGCTATGCATATTTCATCGCGATGTTTCCATGTTCCCAACACGTTGTATTACTATTAGGCCTAAACCTAACAGCTTAAAGTACTCCCTTCCCACCCCTACCACTCACACCGCAGTTGGCCACTCACCAGCTACACTGACATGCGTGGAATGTGCACAGCGTTCACACTTATTCTAATTCACAAGGAAGCTTATCCGGGTCTCCTCACTGGAATAGCTTCCTGGAAGCACCCCATTGTCTATGCATATTATTAGCCGGAATTATCCTCTGGTGTCCTAATTGAAGCATCGCAAGTTACCTCCTGGTCTCCTGACTGATCCTTCGGCTGGAGTAACTTCTGTGTTCCTATATCAGAGGGGTTCCTTAACTGGAGAGTTCTCACTTGATCCAGTAACTGGATAGATTCACCTCCTGGTATCCTGACTGCAATCTCTGACGGTCCACTAACTGGGGGCGTTTCTTCGTTCTCGGATTGGAGCGACTGTAACTCTAAAGAGATAACGCTAGGTTATGTAGGCCTGCCTATACTGTGAAGCGACACCTGTGAGTGAGAGTGAGGCTGCAGCGTTTGTAGGCTTACAAGGGTCACGGCATCTTCACTTTCAGTTTGGGGCAACCTTCACAATGAAGAAAGAGGAAGGCAAGTCACCGCCACATTTATAAGTTCTATAGAAGTTGGTTTGTTGTTGGAGTTTTACGTCCTGGCAACATCTAAGGTCATATCAGGACGGGTATCGACTTGTGACTCTAGTGTGCGCATATGGCGACTTTATAGTGCTGCTCCATTTGGGATACCAGGCCGCCAACACCATGACCTGATATCCCACCCAGTCACATTATCCTGACACTGAGCCAACCAGTCCTTTCACTATCCTAATAATGCCGAATGCCTGGCTAGGAAGTGACAACTATCAATTTTTAAGTTATTGGCTTTGCATAATCCGATGGAAGCATAACATTTTCGAAACCAAAACACCTATCTTAATTTGATCATACAAATCCAACTTATTTACTGGTGCATTTAGGCCTATTAAGCATTTGTTGCTGCATAGAAGCAAATACAAAGTTAATTTAATGGAATCTGTTACTGCCGAAGCCTATATTGTCAGCATTTGTATGTGCACGTCAAAATTAATTCAGCGTTTAATTACTTCAAATGTCGCTGAAGTTATATATATATATATATGGGACTATGCGCTTAAGTTGCTTAGTCCGATGATTTTGTGTTTCTATCGTTTTCTGTGATAAATGTAGTCTGTTAATTGCTATTATCTACCATACATTATCTTCCAGTAACTATGATCTAACTTCGGAGATAAGCATGTAAAATTAATTTTGGTATTCTTGTGAAAGCTTTGATCCTATAGGCTTCAGCAGTAACAAGTAGTGGGGGGTGTTGCAGTTTCCGCGGTGCGCCAGTTTGCGAGGTACACATCGCTTCTGCACATGCGTCAAAATCGAACAGCATCGTCACTAACCTTATAAATTTAATATAATGTTTTTGGTAAAGATGTTTTCTATATGCGTACCAAGCGGTTTGTTTCTAGGTGGTGTGGTTTTAGAGATATTTCACTTTTTCTATATTTTCTGTATGAAGATTGCTCACGACCATTGACAATGCCTTGAGTTTGACAGTATGCACTGTGCAAAACATTAGTTTTATTCAAAATTAATAGAAATCAAGAACCCTAACCTTATAAATTTAATATAATCTGTTTCTTGAATATGTTTTCTGTATGTGTGCCAGGCGGTTTGTTTCTAGGTGGTGTAATTTCAGAGATATTTGACTTTTTCTGTATGAAGATTGCTCACGGCTGTGAAAGTACAACATCTGAACACTTTGACTTCTGGATACTGAATGGTTTATTCACGGCCTAGGGCTCGCTCAACCCGCTGGCTAAACTTTCAATGATGTCATCTCATTAGCATAATCCTTTGTCTCAAAATCTGCATCTCATTAACATATATTAGCCACATAGCTATACGTCTATTACACATATATCACAACGGCCATTGACAATGCATTTGAATGTATGTGTGCATTTGAATGTATGTGTACCTCGCAAACTGGTGTGCCGTGGAAACTGCAACAGGGGGTTACTGTAATATATGACGACTGAAGGTTGCACAAACTGGAACACTAAATTAAATAGGTGCCACCAATTTCTCAGGGTGTTGAGTTGTGGTAATTAAAGGAGTGGGGAATGTTAGGGCTTGAAAGATGTCTCACTGCTGCATGGACGAGACTTGACTTGTGGGTGGTTCGTAACCTTATGGTCACAGGCTGCAGAACTGCAGCAATAAAGAGCGGCCCCGATACATTGGTCCGTTCCATAGGATGAAGAGTTAACTTCAGTGGGGCAAGTTGTAGAAGCGGGGGGATTCTTTACAACAAGAATGACAAGTCGTTGGAGCAGCACTGAATCACTCCGGTCCGATTGTAGCAGTGCACTCGCATCCAGTACTGATGGCTTAGGAGGAAGGGGCGGGAAAAGGTGGGATCTGCAGCAAGAAGAAAGTGAAACAGTGAAAAAGGAACAAGGCCCCACCCAAACAAACAACTCGCTTGATCAGGGGGAGGAGTAAGCCCGAGTGAAAAAAAAGGAAAGGGTAGTAGGCCTATAGAGGAAAGAGAAATGAGGGGAGTTAAGTCAAAGGGCCATGTCTCCTTACCCTGTGGTGACCAGTCGGTGAGCCAGAGACAACGGACGGAGTAAGAGGTAGAAAGTGAAATGCTGGCCGGCTCCCCCTCCTGCAACTCTTTTCAGACATAATCAAGGAGGAGCACGGTGCAGCGGAGAGGCGATAGAAGAGGTGTGGATGAAGTGGGGTCTGGACAACAAGTGATGGGCACGAACGAACGGGAGGTTTAAAGTCATATATATGATGACTGAAGGTTGCAAAAAGCTGTAACCGGCTTATAAACCCCTACAATGCACCCACTAGCCCTACTTGCATGCACACACAAGCGCTATCCATACAGCTCAAGTTACTTGTTCTAGAACTGTCCACATGCCTTCATACAGATAACCTACTCCAGTTCCATTACTATAATATTTCTATAAAACTCCATTTTATATTTCACATAAAAGTGGCAGTAGGTTTAATTATGAACGTGGTAGGTTCATGTATAAACATGGTGGAAGGTTGACACATGGATATTTCGTCTTTCCAAATGGAATCTCATCTGAATGCCCGAGTAAGCGGGGAAATATGCCAAATATTCTATTGAAGAAATAATTATTTGACCTTGAAATCTCTTCATAAGAGCTTGTACTTCTCAACGCTAGTAGACCTATTCTGTAACCTCTCATGAATTGATGTGACCTTGATGACCTTTCGGGCCCCCAATGCACACTGGGATACATGGCTTCAAGATGGCGGATTTCTTCGTGCAGAAGGCTTAAATAATACTTAACAGTATTGATTAATAGTTTTAATAGCCTAAATTAGGACGACTAAAACTTGAACTATCATATGTCAATTAATTGTTATATACTAGAAGTAGAGCAGTTAGAACAAAAGTAAGTACTGACAACAACCAAATGCGGAAACTCACCTGATAAAAAGTGATATATATATATATATATGCTTATGGCGGTTTAATAATGATCATGATGATAATGTTAATAGAAACCCGCTGATACCTCCAACCAGTTGCGATTATAGTGTGATAACCGGGCGAATATGATAAATATAGGTTTTGCGACATCTTTATGAATTCAATTTATTCAGTAAACTCATGATGTTCGTGCACAATAGGCCTATTTGCTATTAAAGGGACCAGATATAGGTCGCTGAGACAATACCCATACTCTGACAAATGCTCTCTAAGCATACGTTTGCCAGTTTTCAGTTTATGCAACTACATATGTGGGGGGAGAGTGCTGACATTGGTTGCTTCTGTTGTGTTTTATTTAGTCCAGCAGCATTGACACTTTTAGACAACCATATAGAGAACAAAATGTTAGAAATTGCAATCTAAAATGATAAATATAAAGTTCAAATGTTTATTTCTCATAACCAGCTACTTTTTGTGTGAATAATTGATTAAATCATGTAGATTAATAGACTTTAAAAGTTGAATTGAGAGCTTTCTGTGGCTGCCATCTGGGTGGTTGCCATGGCTTCCCCTGTGTGTGGGGGAACCCCTCTAGGTCATGTGATGAGGGAATCCCACCTATGATGTCATTCATACATCACATACCTCAACTCTCCTCCCACATGTTCAGTGGCATGAACTGAACAAACTAAGCAAAGGTATGTTTGGAGGGCTTTTGATGCTGGATTGGGTTGTATCTGGGTGAAGTATACCCGGCGGCTTTAACTAATATATATCTGTTGTGGATATAATACTCATTTCTGGGTTCATGATACATCCAATAGCTGAATAGGCCTACTGGCAACAACCAACACTTCCTTTGATATGGGTGACATTGTTTGGTTAGAGATTACCATACCCGTGTATGCATGCATGAGTGTAGATAAAGGATTCACCCTGTACTCGCAGTACACGGGTGAATACCAGCCCTATATAAAAGCTGTCGAAAAAGCGGGGAAATGAAATGAGAGCCTAATTTCACAATGTAAGAAGCAACAATTATTCTTTATATAGGACTTCATATTTCCCTGCTACCTTTGAGTTGAAAAATATAATAAAACATATAGGTTAATAGAATTTAAAGGTGAAATCGACGACATTCTATGGCCGCCATCTTGTCTTTTTGCATTCTCTCCCATTTCACCAACTCTGTGCCGATATAAGTACCCATTTGACACTGGAGGCAGGCATTCTACTTCCTGTTCCACACTAAAGCTATTTTCCCCCGTATTTAGACAACGGACTGTCGTTCACCCGTGTACCAAGTACAGGGTGAATCTTAATTCTAGCATGAGTGATAGCGCAAACCAATTTGGTTGTAGGTTGTAGGCCGCAGCTGGCTGGCCAGTTTGATTGCAGAGGGAAGGCCGGTTTGGTTGGTTGTAGATGACCGACAGGTTTTAGTGCACGTTTTAGGCTGACTTGACTGTAACCTACAGGTTTTAAGCTTAAGGCCCTGTCACACTACGGTGTATGGCGTTAGCGTGTGCCCAACGTACGACAATTTGCTAGTACGTCGGCATTCGTTGAACTTTGCAGGGACGGGGGATAAAAATGGGCGTACACACAACGTACACACAACGTACATAACATATGAAGAATGTATCTCTGACCTATTGCATATGCTCATGGTACGCTTACCAAAGTTACATACATTATTTCATCGCTAGAAGTACGGCATATACGTTAAGTGCACTGGAGATACGGCAGGCATACGTTCGAAGTATATTAGGAGTATGCTATGCATCCGTCGGCTGTACCCGGACTGCACGGCTGAACGTATGGCTAACGTATTCCAACCTATCCCGACCTACCCCTAACATATGCATAACATACGTCGAATTACGCCGAGCGTATGAGAAATGTATGAGCCATATGGCGACATATGTTGAACATTTTGAACACACACACAATATTTTTAGCGGCTCGACCTATGCCGACCTATGCCGCCGTACCCCAAGCATACTTGACGTATGCCCAACGTATATGTAACCTATGACGGCGTATGCTGACGTCGTAGTGTGACAGCCCCTTTATTTCTCTACACATTTTAGACTGGAACTTGGAACGTAGAATCACATATTGCCCAGAAATGTCCTGCCCAACGCCATATAGGCCTCCCATGCGGCGCCACTGTCGTCACCTAAATATAAATATAAATATGAGTAGGTAAATACCATTGTATATTAACAGTTCGTTGGTTGGTTGTTGGAGTTTGACATCCTGGCAACAGAAATAATTAGTGGGGGTGGGGGAGCGGGAGTCGCGCCGCCAATCGCAGTATGCCTACATATAGCCCGCAGGTCACTAGGCAATCGTAAAGTACCACACCCAAACTTGTGAACCATATTTTGTGGTGGTATAATGGCCAACTTGCAATGCAAATTGAGCAATTGCTATTCAAAATTAATGAACAATTGTTGCTAATCAAAATGTTCCAAACAAAATATTACTATATAAACACATATATGCACATATATATTTTTGTTAAATTTAGGATATATATGAGACTGTCCCAAAAGGTGCTAAGCAATATGGGACAAAACTTTGTCCATTGTAACGATCAACATACTATCTACTTATGCATTTGCTCAGGATAAACTGATTTGTTATTTACATGGTTACATCGGGTTCTTCTTTGCTGCTGGTCCTAAAAAGGGGGAATCGGGGTTAAAAACTTAAATATGTCACAGCTTATCCTAGTTAGGCTTGTTGTGTTCCACATAGATCCTATTTTAAGGCACAATTAAAAGAAAAGCAGTTTGGACCCCGACTGCAAGTCAGGGTGGCTTTGAACACAACTAAGTGGAGAACGTTAAGCGTGTTTCGGTGTGACACAAAAAGCCGCCTAGTGTCAGATTTAGAACAAGACTCTTATTTTTTCCTAGTACGGTTTTGAACTGCACTCACTAGGAGTAACTAAGTGCAATTTTATAAGGGTCCATCCACTTGAGAGTAGAACAGAGGACTTATAAAATTGTGACACTGAAACATGCGTTACATGGAAAGGAAAAGTTGTTCCTTCATGATGAAACAAGCACCACAGATGATGAAAAAGTATTTATGCCTATTAGTTTTTGATGCTGTGGACATATTTCAAAGTAATCTTGGAACACTTCCCTAACTTCTGATGTTCTTGGAATTGTAACACATGTTTCATGTAACATGTAACGCATGTTTCATGTGACACTCAATACTGACTTAGGTTAGACACTGCTAATAGCATGCAAAAAATGTATTTGTTCAGGGCATTATTTGTACACATTACATGTATGCAAATATTTCTTTTGAGTGTTATAAGTTTTCTTATGTAGAAAAAGATATTGTGATGACTTAGAGGATGAAGATGACAACAGGTGAACGCGTGTTTCTTCTTCATCAATGTGTGACACCCCACAGTAATAGCATCATAGGACAACATCCTGTTTATGACTTGACACCACATCATCAGTAGGTGTCTAGATGCCCACGGTATATTTGAAAATCATGGTGAGAAGAGATTTGATCCATTGTTGGATTTTGTATCGGAAAATAAATTTTCGTCGTTACACGTGTTTCACCCATGACACAAAGTTTTTATTTCACTTTCAATGCATTTTTAGGAAATAATATTATAACTTTTGTGTTCAGAACGAGGCATCTATGATGCTATGCTATTTAAAGCAGCAGGGTTTTTCCTGGCTTGCATGGTTGGATATTGTGAAAATTGAAGGTGAATGCATGTTTCATGATGTGACACCTCATGAAACACGCGTTATGCTCACTTTCAAGCATCGTTTACACACAGACACCCAACAGTCGGAAAATTAGTTTTCTGACATTTTTGCATGTTACAACTTTGCAAATAAACTAGCTATGTTTGAATATTTTGGTCTACAATGAAGTAGTTTCCAACACAAGCAGTACAGTTTCACCATTCCCATTTTTAGCTGTCATATTTGCGTGACAAATGAATCCATTTATTCAATAAAAAATAAACCAAACATTTTTTTCTCACTGGATTGCTGTCATTCCTTCTTTGGGGTATAATGAAAGGAATTTTCTTCATTTGGTTTGAAAAGGAGAATTAATTTAGATGAAAACAGTTACAATGTGAGGGACCGACCAATTAGGACCAGCAGCAAAGAAGAACCCAATCCCAATAGAATACATATTGATTTGAAGCAAATGTCCCTGTGTTTTCAGTGTAACCGTTTCTGTGCTGTTTTGTGTCAATCATTACAATGGACAAAAAAACAAAGAGTTAGCACCTTTTGAGACAGGCTCATATATATATATATATATATATATGCATATGTATAATGTGTGTATATGTGAATCCTGTTTGGGTCACTAACATGCACATCGTAATTTATCAAACTGCTAACTACCGATTCTTACCTCATTTTCTGAATACTGGAACGCCGAGAGAGTATAAATAGAGCGCACCAATCAATAGTATATAAAAGAACACAAGTTGGACTTATGAACAAATGGATGTAACTCATTTGTAAAGTCGAGCTGGGCTGTTCTCACAAGTTGTGTACCAATACTGTGACATCAGTACCACAAAATCAAAATGCTGTCAAAATCCTATATACAAGCTTCCTCAATGTGTATGTCCTTTTGCATCTGAATAATTTAAAATAAACATATGCTGACATTTTTAAGTAGGTCAAATGATGCTCACACCCAATAAATAGCAGTATAGCATGGAAACCAATCTGACTCCAAAATCAAATATTTTCCACACAAAGCATGACATTTTTAGGACATTTCACATGCCACTTGCTTTATAGACAGTAGTAATAATAATTTGAAACCTCATTGCTATGGTTTTGTCTTATTTGTGATGATTAAAGAGAAAAGCAGAAAAATATTAGCAAGGTAACAGTCCAAGTGGAATCAACAATTTTACACAAATATTCGGCTCAAATGTCAATGTTTAGGGGCAATTTCAGGATTTATATTTTACTATACCATAACTGGGTCCATGCATAGAGTGTCAAATGGTGAAAATAGTTCCTGTACTGAATCTGTACTCAGTGTTTGATACAGAGTTTCATAGTACTTGCAAGTGGAAATGAAATGTTACGATGTTAATGACTCCAGAAAAGGTTAACTATTTCATCATATTAATTTCTTTTTAGAAATAAATGTCTTCAACTTAATGAAGACATTGTATATCACCATTTGAAGTGAAATGTGCTGTTGTTCAGAGGTTTTCATTAACTTTGTGACACTTTATTTTCAATGCTGTTGACAATGTCACAAATTAGTGATGTAATTTTCTATTTATTTAGCTACATCCATCCCAATAAGATACATAATACACAATATTAACATTTACTTTGATCTAAAATATCTCCCACATTATTGGGCTAAATGATCAAATCTAAATATTGACACTCCAATAATAGGTTTCTTTGAAATATGCATTTCAAGTAGACTACCTCAAGTGGTATGCAGTTTCTGAGAACGACCCAGCTTAGCCTTTGCAAGGAAATCTTTACAAATGTTTTTCTTTCTTTTTTTGTGTGTAGAAGGAGACACACAACCGGCTCCATGGAAGGAACTGCTGCTGGACTTCACGCAGGAAACAACTCTCCATGGCATCCGCTTTCCCACCACCAAGCAGTCGCCCGTGCTCAGACGGTATGCATTGCTGTAACATGTATTTGGTATTTAGCAAAGCCTGAATAATTGACTGACACTGGTCAACATCCATTTGAGGAGAGGTGGGTTGGTATGGCACCACCGGTACAGTGTTGCGTCTTATGGAGTATAGCAATAAGTAATTTACCTTCCGTATCTTTATACTCACATTATATGTTATATCACACACACACATATATATATATATATATCAACATACAGGCTACCAAAGCAGATCCTCTATTCTCAATTGTCTTCTGGTCAGAGAAAGAGAGGACGCCCTCGTCTCCGGTTCAAGGATACTATCAAGAGAAACCTGAAGCTGAGTGACATTAGGACCCACTCATGGACATCACTCTCGCAACAGCGAGCTAAATGGAGAGCGGTGGTTAAGAAATGAAAGCAGTCTTTGTCGCATTGCGACCGACAGCATGATGATGATGATGATATATATATATCTATTTATAGATATAGTATATGTATATATCAAATTGTTTTCACCTAGCGGCTGTTTTTCAGACTAATCTGGGGAGTGATCCTCTTCGCTGCCTCTGTGCTTCTGGTCTACATCATCTCCACCAATCTCATGAAGTACTTCACTCATCCGAAGGCAGTCAATGTAGATGTGACGTACAAAGATGTGCTGCCTTTCCCCGCCATCACTCTGTGTAATCAGAACCAGTTCAGGTCAGTCCGACGTTGTTTGTTTTTGGTAAATTAATTTGATTCATATATATCTTTTGTCAGTGCCGTAGCACTGGTCTTCTGACAGTAAGTTTTACAGGTAGTTATTTACAACATATTTTTTACATGGTTTATATCGTAAATTAAAGTGTGATGTAAATTCTGAAATTAAAGTATACACAATGCAATAATTAATGAGTATGAGATACATTAAAGCTGCATAGTCTGATGAGCATAACATTTTCAGAACCAAAACACTGAAATAGATTTGATTCTACATATCTAACTTAAGCTGTGTTCACACGGGGCTGTTAATTCGATTCATATAAATCGCCTTGCCTAGTTCGGCTCACATTTGGCATGTGAACGTGTGGCTGAGGCGGTTTAGGGCTAATTCAAATCATATAATTCGGATTTTATAAACCACCTAAGTAGGTGGTTTATATGAACCAAATTTTATGATTCGACTTATATCGCCCGTGTGAACGCAACTGACTTAATTGAGGCGGATTAAGGACTTCACATGCATGCGCAGTCGAGACCTTAGTTTGTTGACTTTCCGGTCGATCAAAAGCGCATATTATATAATTTGGTCTATGAACCGGATAGAGGTGCACAGATGTTTTTTTCATCATTTATTTATAGGTTTTCACTGCCCAGCAGAAGTTTTTACAGTTCCAAAACAATATGATTCAGTCTATACATATCTAGGTCGAACCCACACTCTCTCGTGCCGACGTCGACTAACCAAAACTGGCGCTGGTTAGTATGGACTTGCTCATGCGCAGATATCCACTTCCGCCTTAAACCGACTCAAGCACTGCCGTTGTGTGAACGCAAAACACTTTCAAACTAAATCGATACATATTATTCGCCTTGTCTAAATCGCTTTAAACTTTTCCCGTGTGAACATGGCTTTAGATACTGATGCACTTATTAAGCATTTGTTGCCACATAAAGGGGCACACTGAGTCAATTTAATATAACCTGGTTCTGCTGAAGACTACGGTGCTAGAGGTTTGCCATGCTTGCCTAAACTAATTGTACATGTTTGCATTTCAAATATCTCAAAGGTTAGCCGTTTAAAATAAAGATTACTTCAAATTAAAGTAAAGTAGATTATTACAATCAAATTAATATACTTATCTCAGAAAAATTACAGAAACTCAAAACCATCTGACCATACAACTTTAAATCATTTTATATTTATATAAAAGGTTTTAGTTGTTGGTTTATGATTTCCAATTCAGTAGATACTAATACCTTTACTTAGTCTTAGTTCAGTGTGATCAGATACTCTTTTATTCATTGTGTTGTTTTGTACAGAGTAGGATTCAGGTGTTAGCACTTACCGGGCTCAGTGGCCGAATCGGTAGAGCCCGGGCCTCGACTGCGGAGAGATCAGGCGTTCGGTCCCTGGTCGAGTCAAACCAGTGACTTATAAACTTTATACTTGTCAGCAGGTACTCGGCATTAATAGGATAGGACAAGGACTGGTTAGCTCAGTGTCAGGATAATGTGACTGAGTGGGATATCGAGTTATGGTGGCCTGATTTCCCAGTGGGGCAGCACTATAAAGTTGCCATGAGTGCGGACTGTCACAAGTCGGTACATGTCCTGATATGACCTTAGATGTTGCCATGATGTAAAACTCAAACAACCAATCAATATCCTCTTTTGAAGATATTATTACAGTCTTGTGTCTCGACTAAAATCATATGACGATCTCACTTTTTATAGGTCTCACTTTACAGTATAGGTTGCGCAAAGGATGTAACAAAAGCAGAATCTTTGGCTAAATTTTAATTTGATGGCATTCTCTTCAAATTCAGTAGCTCTATGCCAATATAGATCACTGCTGCTTGCTGGAACCAAACCTTCACAGTGTAAAACTATGGCGAAACCCTGACACCATAACTTTCAGCAGTAACAGGTTCTATTAATTTGGCTTAGTATCCCCTTCTATGCAACAACTAATGCTTGATAATTTGGCGAGTATCTAAATTGGATATATCAGATAAAATATAGATAATCGTTTTGGTTTAGAAAATTTGATACTTTCATCGGACCATGCAGCTTTTTTTTTCTCTTTTTTTCTTGAAGATTTATACTGCCTGCTATGGATAAGTCTGAATAGACTTGTTTTCACCATTAGACAATTTATCGATAGAAAGCCCGAGCCTACACTTTTACCGACCCAAGGGATTTTTAACCTCCCACACCACATAGACATGGTATGAAAGCAACACGCCTTTGATGATGCTGTAAGTTATACACAGTGTTGGAAATCCAAATTTGCAGAGGTGGGGCCATGGGGAATTGAACCACCAACCTTCAGATTAGGAGTCCGACCTAGAAAAAAGTCAGACACTCTAACCACCCAGAACACCACAGCTTTCAACACTGCCGTGGTTCACCCCAACTGGAAATCTTTTTTTTAAATCTGAAGCTGCACACACCAATGACAAACTGAGACCATACACCTTTATCAACAATGCTCATCAGGAAACAGGTAATCAAAATGGAAACCAGCTCTAAATATTTAGATGTAGTCTAGTAGCTAATTGTCTCCTTATAACTTAATTCCCAGGTCATCTGGAATCTTCCAGGAAGGCATGTATGATGTTCTCGTTGATCACTTCGACCCGCCACCAGGTGAGTCATGATGATGCACACCCTGGGTTTTAAGAGCAAAACATGAGGATGCAAACCCAAGGTTTGCTTTCAGTCAATAGGACTGGACTGTTTAAAGCCATTCAAGGATGAGAACTTTTCGTGGATGTGTGTGTTTTTTCTCTCTTTCTTTCCTTCTTCTTCTTCTTCTTCTTCTTCTTCTTCTTCTTCCTCTTCTTTCCTCTTCTTTCTTCTTTCTTCTTCCTTCTTCTTTCTGACCTAATTATGTAACTACCATAATCCTGAGTCTGAAATAAAGAATTGAATTAAATTGAATTTCTTCATCTTCTACTTCTTCTAGTTCTTCTTCTATTTCTTCTAATGTTTTTTCTAATGCTGCCTTTTCTTCTTCTTCTCATTCTTCCTTCATACTTTTCTTTCTTCTCCTTCCACTTCTACTTCTTTCTTCTACTTCTACTTATTCTAGTTCTTCTTCGTCTTTTATTTATTCTTATAATGCTTCTTCTTTTTCCAATGCTGCTTTTTCTTCTTTTTTCTGATTCTTCTAATTCTTCCTTTTATTCTCCTTCCCTATCTTCTTTTTCTTCTTCAGATTTCCATCTTTTTGGGGGGATAACATTTGGACCACTTTTGAAGACCAAGGAGGAGAAAAATCTGGTGGGAGTCAGGTGGGGGCGGGGTGGGGTGGGGGTGGGGGGCTGGGTTACCTTCCAGTCCAACTCATGAAGGATTTGCTAATAAGACTAAACAAATACATGTTCAGTTATGTGTGAGTTTTCTTTCAATTCCCATTCTCATCCCTTGTCAGGAGAATGCACATATAGGGTTTTGCATCAGTTATTTAGAAGCATACTAAGTTTATCATGAGAGGTGTAACCAAGTACCCACGTACCTATGATTGATGGTGTTACAGAGCTGTAAACAAGTGACCACATTATTAATTTACTTAATCATCGTAGAGCAGAGATGCCAACTGCTCCGATTTTGTAGGAATACTTCCCATTTTGGCTACTCTCTTCCGATATTATGATTCCATGTGCAAATCTCCCGACTTTCACTTATACCCACCTAAAATAAATCAGCTAATACGAAAGGCAAAAACCAGCTACATCAGTAGCCCAAGGTGGCAAGCAGAGCCTAGAAAATGACACAGAATCACATGGTGGGATACATGGTAGCACGTGGATATAAAAGTATATACCGTAATATAATTATATACATATTATATATTGTATGATTATACTATGTCATGACATATGTCTGATTGTCATGCCGCGTGTTGCCACACACAAACTTATCTACTTAATAAAATGTTAAAATCTTGCTATTTGTGGTCACACAATGTTGACACCTCTTGTACAATATACATGTATTATTGATACTGCTCACTGGGCCTTGAACGCAACCTTTGCACGCAACTGCTGTTGTCAATGCTTGTACCAGTCAAAGACCCTATAATACTAAAACGGCTCATTCAGCCTGTACTGTGTAATCAAAATGATCAAACGCACCACTTGGTGCGCTGGCTGTTCTCTTGGTTAAACAGTTGCTATATTATATGTATAAATGTATATTTATGAATGTGAAAGATATGTGATGATGGCGATGATGATGATGATGCTGATGATGATGTGTATTTGTTCATAGCAATTTCATATTGATGTGTATTCATACGTACCTATCTCATGTATAACATAATTGTATGTGTTTACATGTGAAACACCAACCAGCAGCTGGGCTGATCAAACCAACCACAAGGTTGCACTGTAAAAATTACATTACCATGGGAGAGATAGGGAGTGAGCCTTCTTAGTATTATAGGGTCTTATTAAGAAAATCCTCTACTGGCAGAACGGCAACCTGCTTAGGCATGTTGGCACATTCCATTAATAGTACAACTGCTGTTTACCTCTTGTTGATAGGTTGCTTTAATGGCATGTTCGTCATTCTCTGACACTGGGCACCACAGTTACCAGGTTACGATGGTGATAATTAATTTAGTCTTTTGTTGGTAGTAAGTCAAATAATTATTGTTGCCTCTGTGTGTTAAGTATGTTAGTAATACTACATGTATTTAATCTATCCCCAAATCTGTATCAAAAGTGTGCTTGTATGTTTTTGTGCTAAAGTGAAAATGTGAAAATTTAGATATGAAGAGTTCAGGCGCAAAACGCTGTAAGCACCAATCCAAAAAATTACTTAAAATAAAAGATTTTTACCTGAAGCTAATTTTATTTCTCACAAATTCCACTTTTCTTGCGAAGAAATGGTTATGGAGCAATGAATAACAAAAATAGGTATGTACAAAAATTACCCTTCAGAAGGTTTTATTCTCATGTTTCTCTTAATTTTCCTATAGGCATTTACATAGATAATCTTGTTTACTTAACTATAATCAATAAAATATTGTTTGAATTTGTTGTGTATGTTAAAATAATGTTCTGGGTATGTGTTTGATTTACATGTTGTAAAGTGATATTAATACATTTTTCAGTTTGTGTAGGATCAAAATAAAAAAGTGAAATAGTTAGATTTTTTCATCTCTGACATATGCACAACATGTAAACCTTCATGTAAACATGGATTCTGCTATTATTTGGAATGTTTTATACTATTATTTGGAAGGTTCTCATTTGTGGTTTCCATGTCAGACTTTAGTGTCCAGTTTCAGAGAATGACCCATAACTGAATTGAAATTGTACACAATATGGATTTATTTTCATTAGACAGCCTAATCTCCCATGGTATAGCTATTTTATATGGACTGAATTTGTACGAATATGTCGAGCTAACATGAACAAGAATTGCCAGTTAATTCTATGGATTTTCACCGGACGTTGTGGCCAAATAGGTAAGAGCGCGGACTTCCCACAAGGAAAGTCAGAGTTTTGAATCCCAGCCGAGTCAAAACAGTTGACTTACAAAATTGATACTTGTCGCTACCTAACCTGGCGCTTGGCATTACTAGGATAGGGCAAGGACTGATTAGCTCAGTATCAGCATAATGTGACTGAGCTTCACAGAACCAAGTGACGCGCCCCCTGACCAGCCAGGTCGCAGGTAACCTCTCACGGTGGAGGTGGGGGTCCGCTAGCCGGATGCAGTATGGGGCGGTCGACCCCGGGACCTGCCGCCGCCTGTCACAATAGCAAAGTAACACTGGGTGGCATAACCCGTGTTCACAGGGGAAAAGTTTAAAGCGATTTAGACAAGGCGAATAATATGAATCGATTTAAGTTTGAAAGTGTTTCGCGCTCACATGGGCAATGCTTGAGTCGGTTTAAGTCGGAAGTGGATATCTGCGCATGAGCAAGTCCATACTAACCAGCGCCAGTTTCGGTTAGTCGACGTCGGCACGAGAGAGTGTGGGTTCGACCTAGATATGTATAGACTGAATCATATTGTTTTGGAACCCTAAAAACTTCTTCTGGGCAGTGAAAACCTTAAAATAAATCATGAAAAAAACATCTGTGCACCTCTTTCCGGTTCATAGACCAAATTATATAATATGCGCTTTTGATCGATCGGAAAGTCAACAACCTAAGATCTCGACTGCGCATGCGTGTCACATCCTTAATCCACCTCAAGTAAGTTGGTTGCGTTCACACATGCCACTTACGTCGATTTAAGCTAAATCGCTTCATCTATACTACCGCGTGAGGTGGTATAGATGAACCGATCTAGCTGAATCGATTCAGCCCTAAATCGCTTTAGCATAGCGTCCACACGGCGAATGTGAAGCGAACTAGACAAGTCGATTCATATGAATCGAATTAACTGCCCAGTGTGAACGGGGCTATAGTCTCTGCCACCACCGCGTAGTGGTGAGGCTCATGTCTGGACTACTACACATGTAATGCCAGGTCTGTTCTTACAGAAGGGGGGAGGTGTGCCGACAGTTTCACCTACACTGATGACGTGTGTCCGTCCATTCGTCAAGTGATCGAGGCAGCAGCTGGCAATCTGGACAGCAACGACTATGTGAACGTCAGCCTCAGGGTGAGAGAACAAGCAGACCTTTGCAACTTGACAACCACACACAGTTATACAGGCTTTTAATATGTCCTTTCTGCAGGCAGTGATCGACCTGGGGGGCGAAGTGGTCTGCTACTAGGCAGGCACCCTTCTGTTTCCCACTTCTCCCTCCAGGTGCTGCTGCCATCGCCCTGCATCTGCCCAGTTCCTCACCGAATTTTGCTTTAATAAACAGTAACGGAGGGTGTTTTGGGACAGCCAGAGTGATGGACTCACTCCAATCATATCGTGTGTCTTGGTTATTATGGAATATATTAATATTATAGTGTTTTAATGCACACACCTTGCTTTTATCCAAGGGTGCCACTGGTGACCCCCCCCCCCCCCCATCCCTTAAAGCTGCATGTTCTGATGAAAGCATCACATTTTCAAAACCAAAACGATTACCTAGATTTGACTCTACATATGTAACTTAGATATTGATGCACTCATTAAGCATTTGTTGCCACCTATGAGGGAACACAAATTAAATTGGATATAACCTGTTAGTGTTACTGCAAAAGGCTATGGTGTCAAGAGTTTTGGCATGCTTGCCAAAAGTAATTTGGTGTGTTTGCACTTTAAATATCTCAAAAGTTAGTCATTTAACTTGAAAGTTACTTCAAACTAAAGTAAGATAGATTATAGCGATCAACATAATATATTTATCTCAGGAAATGACAGAAACTCAAAGCAATTGGACTATGCAACTAAGTCAGTAGACTATAATTCCATGGTGTATGGCGGAATACAGCTTATGTACTGACCGTAATCCTGCACAGATGTGTATTAATGACTGTGGTGTCACTGTGTCTGATCATAAACACAGTGTGTTAATGACTGTGTTCTGAGTGTGTCTGATCATACACACAGTGTGTTAATGACTGTTGTCACTGTGTCTGATCATACACACAATGTGTTAATGACTGTTGTCACTGTGTCTGATCATACACACAGTGTGTTAATGACTGTTGTCATTGTGTCTGATCATACACACAGTGTGTTAATGACTGTTCTCAGTGTGTCTGATCATACACACAGTGTGTTAATGACTGTTGTCACTGTGTCTGATCATACACACAGTGTGTTAATGACTGTGTTGTCATTGTGTCTGATCATACACACAGTGTGTTAATGACTGTGTTGTCACTGTGTCTGATCATACACACAGTGCGTTAATGACTTGTCAGTGTGTCTGATCATACACACAGTGTGTTAATGACTGTTGTCACTGTGTCTGATCATACACACATTGAGTTAATGACTGTGTTGTCACTGTGTCTGATCATACACACTGTGTGTGAATGACTGTTGTCACTGTGTCTGATCATACACACAATGTGTTAATGACTGTTGTCAGTGTGTCTGATCATACACACAATGTGTTAATGACTGTGTTCTCAGTGTCTGATCATACACACAGTGTGTTAATGACTGTATTCACAGTGTCTGATCATACACACCGTGTTTTAATGACTCTGTGGTCATTGTGTCTCATCATACATACAGTGTGTTAATGACTGTTGTCAGTGTGTCTGATCATACACACAGTGTGTTAATGACTGTGTTCTCTGTGTCTGATCATGCACACAGTGTGTTAATGACTGTGTTGTCATTGTGTCTGATCATACACACAGTGTGTTAATGACTGTTCTCAGTGTCTGATCATACACACAGTGTGTTACTGACTGTTGTCACTGTGTCTGATCATACACACAGTGTGTTAATGACTCTGTTCTCTGTGTCTGATCATGCACACAGTGTGTTAATGACTGTGCTGTCACTGTGTCTGATCATGCACACAGTGTGTTAATGACTGTGCTGTCACTGTGTCTGATCATGCACACAGTGTGTTAATGACTGTGTTGTCATTGTGTCTGATCATACACCCAGTGTGTTAATGACTGTTCTCAGTGTCTGATCATACACACAGTGTGTTACTGACTGTTGTCACTGTGTCTGATCATACACACAGTGTGTTAATGACTCTGTTCTCTGTGTCTGATCATGCACACAGTGTGTTAATGACTGTGTTGTCAGTGTGTCTGATCATACACACTGTGTGTTAATGACTATGTTCTCAGTATCTGATAATACACACAGTGTGTTACTGACTGTTTTGTAGCTGATCCTGCTTCAAGATGTCAGTGGCTTTAAAACACCACCAGCGACAAACCCGTACAAAATAGTCAATTATTGTTAGGTAACGGTACTAGTGCCATTCGGCTGGTTTTATGTTCGATTCATGCACGTTCTAACTGAACTAATCCCCATAATATCTAGACATACCGCGATTCAATTTGACATTATACTCGCAAATAAAAACTACATTATAGAAACAGTTAATAGGTAGCATATGAATCAAGTTATTTCCTTAGTTTCATTAGCAAATACTTTACTAAACGTGCATTTTTTAAGTAAGAGCTACTTCAAAGTGTAAGTTTCTTTTAAGTTAAATAATCAATGCAATATGTACATCGTCAAGGTGGCATCTCTAAATAATAAAAAGACCGCCAATACTAATTATACTAAATAATTAAAATGGTTTCTCTACCATTAAGGTTACTGCGTCCTGTAACCTTGGAGGTTTATGTTAAACATATACCACTATATATATATATATGAATATATACGTGAAGTGGGCAAGACTATAATCGAGCAATAATTTTAAAATGTATACTTGTCGCTTCCTAGCCAGGTGTTTGGCATTATTAGGATAGGGCAAGGACTGGTTGGCTCTGTCAGAATAATGTGACTGAGTGGGGTATCAGGTCATGGTGCTGGTGGCCTGGTCTCCCAGTGGGGCAGCACTATAAAGTCACCATGAGTGTGCACTGTCACAAGTCGGTACCCGTCCTGATATGACTTCAGATATTGCCAGGATGTAAAACTCCAACATTAACAACTAACCAACCAAGTTCTGCTGGTGGGGTCAGGTGGGTTGTTGGTAATATGCTTAGCCAGCTGTGGCCCGTGACATAGTAACTGTTTTCTGACTATTTCTCAATCAAACCAGTGGTCGACAACCGGTTCATCTAAGTCTGTGGTATGTGCTGTCCTGTCTGTGGGAAAGTGCATATAAAAGACCCCTTGCTGCTTATCGCAAGGAGTATCCCATCTGGCAGCAGCGGGTTTCCTCCAAAGAAATATGTCAGAATGACCATATGTTTGACGTCCAATAGCCGATTATAAAAATCAAGGTGCTATAGAGGTGTCATTAAATAAAACAAGCTTTAATTTACTCTTTCTTGTTTTACTAGGTGTGTGAGCAGCTGTGTTCAGACGCCTACTCGAGCATTTGTACCGCCATCTTGTATGACCGGAAGGAGAAAGAATGCCTGCTGGCGTCCAATAAACTTATCAGGAGTCCAGATGTTATCTCTGCGACAGAAGTCGACTGTTCTAAGTCACGATTTGAACTTTATATACGTCACAGATGCATCGGGAAAGGTAAGTGTTATTTCTTTCTGGGTTTATTTTTTAAAGTTGCATAGTCAGATGGTTTTGAATTTCTATCATTTTCTGAAATAAACATATTTGGTTGATCGTTACAATCAATATTACAATCTATATTACTTTAATTTGGAGTCACTTTTATTTTAAATGGACTTTTAAAAATAGATATTTGAAGTGCAAACATGCCAAATCAATCTTGGCAAGCATGCCAAAACTCTTTCACCATAGGCTTCTGCAGTGAGAGTTTTTTTTATATTAAATTGCCTCAGTATCCCCAACTATGTGGTGATACATGTTTAATAAGTGCACCAGTATCAAAGTTAGATATGTAGAATTAAATCTAGATAATTGTTTTAATTTTGAAACTTTGATATTTTCATCAGACGATGCAGCTTCAAAAGAGTGTGGTAGTCTGCACTGACCTCTCAGGCAAGGAGCTGCATAGACAGCTGGGAATGGATAGGATGATGATATCAGGGAGCCTAGGTGTTGTAATGGTTAGCACCTCTCCTCCTCTTCCTCTTCGCCCGTTGTGGCGTCAGCGCCCACCCACACAAACACCTCCTCAGCCGTGTCGTAGATGAACGTGTCGCCTACCGCCCAACTTTGGGCATAGGCCACGAACAGGGGCTCTCCAGTTTTCCCGGTACTGGGCCTTGAGTTTCCTGTTCGTGATTCTGTATCATTGTTCTTTTTTCTGGGGTGGGGTTGTTGGCCCCACGCCCAACCCCCAACCTGGAGGACCAGTTGCTGCTCTTAGTCTGTCCTCTACCATGAGTCCTGCCCGGCTTGGTTAAACCTGCCAGGGGGCTAGCCCCCGCCGGTATAGCTCTCATGGTCACGGAGGCACACAAGCCTCCCCACCACGACAAGGTAGCAACACATTGGGGGGGTGGTTAGCACACCAGCCTGCAATTCAAGATATGTCGGTTTGAATCCTGCACTCGGCGCAATATTTTACATTTTCATCACACCCACGACAAGAATTTCAAGAAGATTTGTTAAGCGATTATATAGATAGATCAATATCATCAAAGTCAAAAGGTCGCACGAGTTTACTGAATATCAATCAATCAATAGTTCCATCCTCTAGTCGAGGGTTGGATGCAATGGTTCTCCACTTGTCCCGATGTTGTGCTGTTCTGATAGACTGTGAATAATTCAAGCCTGTCCACTGTGAAATATTTGTAAACCATGATGTTCTTGGTCTCCCTCTCCCTCTGCTGCCATTCACCTTCCCTTCCAACAATGTACGGTATATTGAACTCTGACGAATGATGTGGCCAAAAATAAATAAGTTTCTTTGTCTGTATAGTGGCAAACAAGCTTTTCTTATTTTTAATTTTTCTGAGAACTTCTTTGTTGGTGATCTTCTTTGTCCATGATATTTTCATCATCCTTCGATAAGTCCACATCTCAAATGCTGCTAAACGTTTGTACATTTTCTTAGAGATTGTCCATGTCTCTGCCCCATACATTAGAGTAGACCACACATAACACTGAAGAATACGCTTCCTTGTTTGTATTAATATCTTACTTGATGTTAACACTCTATACATTTTGGAGAATGTTGTTCGGGCTATTGTTATCCTTCTTTTAATTTCTTCCTCATATCTCCCATCATTTGTAATCTTTTGTCCGAGATATATGAATTCGGATACTTGTTCTATGTTTGTGCCATCTATGGTTATATTGACATTTGGTTTATCTGTCTTTTTACTTATAACCATTGTTTTGGTCTTCCTGGCATTCATCTTCATGTTGAATAGTATTCCAGCTTTATTGATTCTATTCACTATATCTTGTAGGTTTTTCTCACTGTCTGCTAGTATTACACTGTCATCGGCATATCTAAGATTGTTGACGTTCATGCCACCTATTGTCACTCCCTTGCAATCTTCAATGTGTCTGAAAATCATCTCTGTGTAAAGTTAAATAGACATGGTGACAATACACACCCCTGTCGAACTCCTCGTTTAATCATAACTTCATCCGATAGGCCCTGCTCCATTTTTATAAATGCACGTTGTGTCCAGTATAAGTTCACAATTAGTTTAATGTCTTTGCCATTGACACCAATATCTTGTGAACATTTGATTAACAGTTCATGATTGACTCGGTCGAAGGCCTTCTCATAGTGAATATAAGAATCATTATAACAGGGTCCGTACTGGGTGTGGAATGTCTTGAAAGGTCTTGAACTTCATTTGCCCCATTTCAAGGCCTTGTAAAACCTTGTATTTAACCTACTTTTGGGTAATTAGTCTTGAAAACCTTGAATTCCATTAAACTGTCCGCACTGATCTAAATTAGTCTGAAATCGTCCTTCACCATTGTTCCCCCCCCCCTGAAATCCAAATGAAAATAGACTTGAATTTCTATGAAAAACAGCCTTGGAAAGCCTTGAATTCAATATCTTCACATGTGTATGGACCCCGTAATAATATGCTTCGACAAATAAATGACACAAACAGGAGTGAACATAACAAAGTTTATTAAGCAGACAGAATAGCGTCCACGCTCAGCCCTACAAAGAAAGGAAGATAAATATACAGTAGTGTGACAGTGAATCTTGTATCTACATGTCATGGTGCCCGGCGGCATGGTATCCCAATGGGGCAGCACCGTGCAGCCACCATGTGTGCGCACTGTCCCAAATCAGCGCCCGTCCTGATATGACCATATATGTTGTGAGGACGTAAAACCCCAATAAAGAAATCAACGATCGAGCAGTTGATACGCATCGTTGGCCAGCTTAGTCATTGAACAATAAAAGCACTTATAATGTTATATTCAGTGTGTTGGCTAATGATTGCACTGAGAACAATACCTTGTGATGAAGCTCTTTTTTTTTAAATGTTAAACTTATCTTATTCTTTTTTGTGCTTTTCTTTTTAAAGCTGCATAGTCCGATGAAAACACACAATTTAAAAAACCAAAACAATTATCTAGATTTTATTCCACATATCTAACTTAGATATCAGTGCACTTATTAAACATTTGTTACTGCATGGAAAGGACTGCTGAGGCAATTTAATAGAATCTGTTTCCGCAGAAGCCTAAGCTGCCAGAGTTTTGGGAGGCTTGCCAACATTTATTTGTTATGTTTGCACTTCAAATATCTCAAAGGTTAACCATTTAAAATAAAAGTTACTGCAAACTAAAGTAAGATAGATTATGATGATCAACATAGTATATTTATCGTAGAATATGACAGAATCTCAAAACATCGGACTATGCAACTTGAATCACATCAAAGCCCAAATCCAATTGAGAAAAAAAGAAAGAAAAGGGTTTACTTGTTGATAATTCTGTTTGAGTCAGGAGGACGGATGGTGGTGTAGTTTATTAATAAGTTTAATAGATCTTCGCTACCTCTATAACTACTAGCATTCAGGCACATGCATCCTTTAGCGTTAAAGGGACCCGAGCATTGCCATTCTGACGCTGATTTTAACACCAGGTGGTGCATTCCATGTTCCAGTAGTTTCGAGCTTTCCCACAGGTGGTGCATGGTGCTGACCTGTGACCTAGAAATAGTCAAGGTAGGATTACATCCGAACTCCATTTTGACCCAGTTTAGGGTTTATAAGGGTCAAGGTTACTAGCCAAGTGACCCAGCTGGGTGAGAGTGGAGCGAAGGGAGAGTAAAACCGAGGTACTTTCAAATTTTTTTTGAGTAGTTTAAACAGGATATATTTGCTTTAATGTAAAATATATGTTAGTACAATTACATTGCAGAAACCTCAATTCAAAAATGGAGATAAACATTGAAATCAAACCTTCAAAAAATGTATTCTTTTATATTGCCACTCTTTTTTTCATTGCTCCATAACCATGTGATCATATGAAAAGTAGAATTAGAGCGAATTACAAATTATTTTCAGGTAAAAATCTTTGATTTAAACTCATCCGCAAGCCTATTACCATCTCACTAGATGTACATACTAGGCTATGCTATTAGTTATATGATAGGAAGCTATACCCCCCCCCCCCAAAAAAAACACAAAAAAACTAACATAGATACTAACTACATAAATAAATGCTGGTGGATGTCCCGGATACGAACCCGGAACCCGGGAATACACCATAACATTCCTCACAGCTGTCCAGCTTTGAAAACAAGCAACCTCGCAGGAGCTTACATGCTATGGGCAGAATAAATACTGTATCAATAAAAAAAAAGTTAAACCATAGTTGGATTGGCATATACATGGTTTTGCACCTGAACTCTTCACATATAAAAGGAAAACCTTTTTTTGTTGCTGAATGTTAAAAGGAGTGAACCACATGGGGTTTGAACCCACAAGACCAACAACTTCAGATTACATGTTCAACACCCTAACCACTAGAATACAGAGGCCTCATATAGTTATTTGTCTCAGTTCAGGCTATTTGTATATACAATGTCATATACACAAGGTATGTATATACATATGACATATATGAACGTTAGGATATCGATTCGGTGTTTGTTCTGATCAGAAGTTATTAAAGCTGCATAACCCGATGAACGCGTTATATTTTCGTGGGCAGTGATGAAAGTGGGAAATATTGTGCCTAGAGTCGGAATCGATCCCACGTCTCTTGTATTCCAGGCCATTACCGCTGTGTATAACTTATAGCGTCATCAAAGGCCAGTTGCTCTCATACCATGTCTATATGGTGTGGGAGGTTAAAAATCCCTTGGGTCGGTAAAAGTGTAGGCTCGGGCTTTCTATCGACAAACTGTCTAATGGTGAAAACAAGCCTATTCAGGCTTATCCATGATAGGCAGTATAAATCTTCAACAACAAATATATACTAGTGCATATATAAAATGTATGTACTGCATGGGCATCGTACGATGCCTTCACGATACACACATTTGATATATGCACTAGTATATACGTCATATAGACGATATATACATGTTATATATATATAGATATATACGTGTATGTGTGTACTAACATATATTTTACATTAAAGCAAATATATTTCCAGTTTGAACTACTCTAATGAAAATTGAAAATGGCTCAGTTTTACTCTCCCTTCTCCCCACTCACTCAGTCATTTTCAAAACAGCAACTGGAGTCCCAGCCTCAGCACTCTCCCTGATCCAGTTCAGGTGCAGTAAGTCTTCAACTCTCCTCCCACATATCTGATTATATAAACATAAAAACTAAGCAGAGTTGTGCTTGGAGAGCATTTGTCGGAGTACAGTCCCCGTCGCCACGAGGTATAACGGGAGACGTTGTGGTATGTGGATAACTTAAAGTCGCCGGTTATACCTCACCCAGATACAAACGAATCCAGCATCAAAAGCCCTCCAAACATACCTTTGCTTAGTTTGTTCAGTTCATGCCACTGAACATGTGGGAGGAGAGTTGAGGTCTGTGATGTATGAATGACATCATAGGTGGGATTCCCTCATCACATGACCTAGAGGGGGTCCCCACACACAGGGGAAGCCATGGCAACCACCAAGATGGCAGCCACAGAAAGCTCTCAATACAACTTTTAAAGTCTATTAATCTACATGATTTAAGCAATTAATCACACAAAAAGTAGCTGGTTATGATAAATAAACATTTGGACTTTATAGTTATTATTTTAGATTGTAATTTCTAACATTTCTTTCTCTATATGGTTGTCTAAAAGTGTCAGTGCTGCTGGACTAAATAAAACACAACAGAAGCAAGCAATGTCAGCACTCTCCCCCCACATATGTAGTTGCATAAACTGAAAACTGGCAAATGTATGCTTGGAGAGCATTTGTCGGAGTATGGGTAGTGTCTCAGCGATCTATATCTGGTCCCTTTAAAAAGGGCTGAACGTTAGGATATCGATTCGGTGTTTGTTCTGATCAGAAGTTGTTAAAGCTGCATAACCCGATGAACACGTTATATTTTCGTGGGCAGTGATGAAAATGGGAAATATTGCGCCTAGAGTGGGAATCGATCCCACGTCTCTTGTATTCCAGGCCAGTACCATTACACCACCTAGGCTCCCTGATGTATCATGCCTAGGCTGTTGGATGTATCGTGCCTGGCATTTATACCCTCCAAGAGATTGCGTTTAATTATCAGTGAATTCTTTTGTAGTTTAATCTTTAATTTTTCGATCTTACTGATTGCACAGAAAAATAAATTATCCTAAATCCTGCTTCATAATCCACTGAAATACACAATATCTTTGTGACCTCACAGGGCGAGAACTGATGACGTGTGACTTTGAGGATGTCAAGTGGGGGCTTGGCTGCAGACTGACTGTGGACGCCAGTGAGAAGGAAAAGTTTGAACTGGTAAACATGGAAGCCATTAGTCCACCACCTACTCCGACAGACCACACTTTTGGTTCAGGTAATATATCTTAGCGAACATAACACCGCCCATATTTGGTTCAAGTTGTCTTAATTTAGTACACATAAACAACACGTTTGGTTCAGGTAATATATCCTAGCGAACATAACACCGCCCATATTTGGTTCAAGTTGTCTTAATTTAGTACACATAAACCACGCGTTTGGTTCAGGTAATATATCCTAGCGAACATAACACCGCCCATATTTGGTTCAAGTTGTCTTAATTTAGTACACATAAACCACACGTTTGGTTCAAGTAATATATCCTAGCGAACATAACACCGCCCATATTTGGTTCAAGTTGTCTTAATATAGTACACATAAACCACACGTTTGGTTCAGGTAATATATCCTAGCGAACATAACACCGCCCATATTTGGTTCAAGTTGTCTTAATTTAGTACACATAAACCACACGTTTGGTTCAGGTAATATATCCTAGCGAACATAACACTGCCCATATTTGGTTCAAGTTGTCTTGATGCGCGAAAAGGAAGAGGGAAGGCGGGGGTGGGAAAAAGGCGTTTATTGACGCCTCAACAGAGCATACAGGGGAACAGGTAAACATGCTGAGGAGGTACAAATAAGAGGAAGGGGCTCACGAGGAGCAGTGACAGGCTCGGGAGGAGCAATACAGTGAGCAATACAGTGAGGGGCTCATGAGGAGCAGAAGAGAACAAGAGGAGGGGCCCATAAGGAGCAATGTCAGAGTTCTGGTAGAGGGGGGGCCGAGGAGCCCTCCGCCAAAGAGTAGGAGAGGGCTCGAGGCGCGCCCGAGGCGGGGGTAGGGGCGCCCGAGGTGGGGGCCCGGGAAGGCAGGGCTGGGTGAGAGGGCGGTCCGGGGCCTACGTGGAGGGGGAGCGGGCGGCCAAAAAAGGGAGGCCCGCTCCTGAGGCCTGGGGGGAGGAGGTCCGGCGAGGGTCGATGCAGGGGGGCAGCGAACTCCTCAGGGCTGGGCGGGGTGGGAGTCGGGGGCGGGTCAGGCGGGTTCATGAAGGCGGTGTCGTGAGCGCCGGTGGCTGGGCTGTCCGGGGAGGGTCCCTCGTGAGGCTGGGCCGTGTCGTCCGAGGTGTGAGGTGCGAGGTGGTGGACCCCGGCTTCGTCTGGGCGGCGTTTCGATTGGTGGTCGCTGGGAGGTTGTCGGTGGAAGTCGCGGGGCTGTCGGCAGTGGTGAGGGTGAGGCGCCGGGAGGGGCCCCCCGGGCCGGCCGGGGGGGGGGCCGGCGGATCAAAAATCCGCCGAGGCGGCCGGGGGTCTGGCGCTCACGGGCTTGCTTGGTGAGGCATTCGGCCTCGCAGTGCCTGGTTAGTATGCGCCGCACATTGGCGCAGTAGGCGCAGATGTGCCGGCGCCTGTCTCCCACCTCGCCGTGGGCCTCTCCGATGTGGGCCCGATCGCACGAGGCGGGATCGCGGTTCCAGGCGGGGCAGGGGGCCCGTGAGTGTGCCTATCGTAGGCGGTGCGGGTGTCGGCTTGGGGCCGGGGTTGGTATGTGCCTCGGGCCCATTCGCCTCGGGGCGAGTCCTCGCCTCGGGAGACTGGTGTTGCCGGAGGGGTGGGCGTGGTGATGGAGTCCATCCTCAGGGTGTTGAGGGCCACAGGGTCATGCCATCCGTGGGGGAGCCTCCCGTCCGCTATCCAGGTGAAGATGGCCTCGGAGTAGCGGCGGACAGTAGGCCACGGATGCACGAGGATATCCCTCATCACGGTGAGGTGGTGGTGGCGTAGGCCCTGGAGGGAGTGCTCGGGGAAGGCTGGATGACCGGCGAGGGTGATGAGGGCCAGGTTATATTCATCGCGGGTAGCCTCCCCTCTCTTGACCGGCTTCCGCTCGGGGCCCCTCTCGATGAGGTCCGAGGGGAAAATGTATCCCGAGGGGATGCCTTGGCGCCTGCCGGCGTGCTGCACCTCGGCGGAGGCGAGGATGTCTCGGACGGCGTCGGCCGCGGATGCTGGGGTGTAGTCCTCGGCGACGTCCTGGAGGTAGGCCGGGGGAGGCGCGGGGCCGCCTCGGGCGGCGAGGCGGTTGTACTGGGGGTAGTGGGGGTGGGCTGCCCCGGGCAGAGTCGCTTGAGGTGGCGGCGGGGGCCGGGCCCCGGCGGCGGTCTGCACCCGAGGAGCTGGGGCGGGCGGCGTGCTGTATCCTGCCTGCGTCTGCTCCGGCGCTCCTCGGGCTCCCGCCGACTCGAAGGCGTCCATGCGCGTAGTGAGGCGCTGCAGGGCCTGGAGAATGATGGCTGTGTCGGCGCCCGAGGTGGCCGAGGGGGAGGCCAGGGCCGGGGATGTTGAGGTGTCGCCGGGCGAGCCCGAGGCGTGCCCCGGCGTGGCCCGGGCGGTGAGCCTGGTGCTCTTGCGGCCTCTTCCCTTTCCGCGTCCGGGCATGGTGCAGGAGCCTGAGGCGGGGCAGCGGTCCGAGGAGGAGTGTCAGGAAAGAAGGCAGAGAGCTGGAAGGCGGCAGGAGGGCGAGTGCAGAGGGAGGCCGACGGGCGGCCTTATAAGGGAAGGGAGGGGGGCGGCGACAGCAGGTGAGTGTGAAAGCTGCCGGCCCGGGGGAGGGCGAGCAGCGGGTGTCGCGTGAGGCGCGAATGCTGCGCGACAGGGGAGAGGGGGGGAGGAGCGGCGAGCAGCGGGGTCTGGTGAGGTGTGAGCGCCGCGCGACAGCGCGGGGCGGGGGGAGGGTCTCTTCCTCTCCTCGCATCAAGCGTAATGCTTCGCATTACGACCAATTTAGTACACATAAACCACACGTTTGGTTCAAGTAATATACCCCAGCGAACACATCATCATCATCATCATCATCATGCTGTCGGTCACGATGCGACAAAAACTGCTTTCATTACTTGACTGCCGCTCTACATTTAGCTCGCTACTGTGAGAGTGATGTCCATGAGTCGGTCTTAATATCTCTCAGCTTCAGGTTTCTCTTGATGGTATCCTTGAACCGGAGACAGTTGAGAATAGGTACATTTCATGAAAGCTGCCTGCAAAAGTGTTGAAGTGCTGCTGGCTTTTGCAAGTTACCAGCGACACTCTCTCGGGGAGCAAATAGAGGTTTCACACCGGCAAGAACATGTCAAGACAGGCGCAAAACTATTTGTCCCTGCAGTGGCTGGTTGGGAGATGTTGGGAGTTCCATACATCAACCGCCCATAATGCTGCCACAGTGACATGGTTTTCTGTTTAGGGTTTGTTCCCTTAGCCTTCGGTTCTGTCAAGAACCTGTACCACAAGGCAGTGGTTTACAACTCTGCAGGGCAGGGGCGTCAAACTCCCTGAGGTGTTGCAATACCTACAATACCTGCATACCAGTGAACACAACACAGCCCATATTTGCTTCATGTTGTCTTGATTTAGTACACATAAACCACATGTTTGGTTCAAATATACCCTAGCGAACATAACAAAGTCCATATTTGGTTCAAGTTGTCTTAATTTAGTACACATAAACCATTGTTTTATTTTGGCTGCGGACAGTCCACCTCAGTGAGCACTGCCGGTTTTCACTGACAGTGCGTAATATTTTGGTGAGATCTCCTCACCTACAACAAGTTAGAGATGATGTATTTGGAAATGAAGGTATAATGGAGTCGTTCCTATTCCTTCCGCAACTCATTATTACATTTTTTGAAGGGAAACTGGATTTTACCAAAAATTCAATTTCCATTTTCAACTTGAAAATTGTTTACTGTTGATTTTATTTATCATATACCACTTGTGATTTTACAACACTTATATGCTCTTTTTGCATACATTTCTCCTCCCTATTTTACCTGTTTGAAATGTAATTTCTTTACTCAGATATGTTTAACCACTGTATGACCCCCAATAGCCGATGTTTGCTTTTTGTGCTGGGGTGGTCATTAAACAAACAAACAAAAACCATAAACCACATGTTTGGTTCAGATAATATACCCCAACGAACATATGAAAGCCCATATTTGGTTCAAGCTGTCTTAAAGTTGAATGATCCGATGAAATATAATTTTGTCAAAATTAAAACAACTACTTACATTTGATCCTATATGTCCAACTTAGATACTGGTGTATTAGCTAATGATTTGGGACAGCATATACAGAATAACCAGTGAATTTATAACCTCACCCCTACAGACACTCACTTTGAAACACCCATTATGCAGGGAGGCCATTAACCAATTAGGCCAATCTTGTGACCTCATTAGCCTCCCCTGACCAAGTAGGCCTACTGTGCAGGGCCATAGAGGGGAATGGGAAATGAGGTGGATGTTTCCCCCACCCCACTCCATGTTGGATATTCAATGCACGGCCACCACACAATATTTAGGACATTTTATATATGCACTAGTATATACGTCAAATATATACACAAGGTATATACAAGGTATATACATGCATGCATACATACACCTAGTATTTATGATGTTGTATATACAAGGTATATATTACATGCATGCATACATACACCTTGTATATATGATGTCGTATATACAAGTATATACATGCATGCATGCATACATACCCGTTGTACATATGATGTCGTATATACAAATAACCTGAACTGAGACAACCACCTCATGTGGCCTCTGTAGTCTAGTGGTTAGGGTGTTACATGTATATGTTAGTACAATTTCATTGCATAATTCAGTCAGAAACACATATAGAAGGAAAAGGTTTTTTTGTTGTTGAATGTAAAAAGTAGTGGACTTTATAGCATTTGAACCCACAAGACCAACTACTTCAGATTACAATTTCAACACCCTAACCACTAGACTACAGAGGCCACATATAATTAATGGTCTCTGTTCAGGCTATTGCCATATACATAGTGTCTACGCATACCGTATGTGAGCAGTACGCTTATCCTTGGTGATCTAAATGTATGTGAGGATCCACCCACCAAACTGCACATTCTACGATCCAGCAATACCTGAGCATTAATGGCTTGACAGGATCCGCCGCAAATGCGCAGATATCCAGGTTTAATGTATTTTGCTATGATGGCAGCAACTGTTCTGGTCATTCATTATCATTTGGACGGGATCCATACCAAATGTGCCGGGTTCTGGGATTAACGCTATGATGGCAGCAGCCGTTCCATAGTGTATGCACCGGCAGATGGCTTGGGATCGCAGAGCGTGCAGTTTGTCATAGGTGAGTGTAGAAACTGATATGGTGCTACGACCCCAGGCCATCCTCCGATGCATACGCTGTGGAACGGCGCATTTGCGATGGATCTGGTCCAAACGATAGCACACAGGCATGACCAGAATGGCTGCTGCAATCATAGCATTAAACCCAGAAACCTGCACAATTGCTGTGGATCCCGTCAAACCATTAATGATCAGGCCCGGCTGAATCATAGAATCTGCTGTTTGGTGTCGGGTTGCATAGTTTGATGTTTTGAAATTTCTGCCATTGGGACGATGTAAATCATATACCAATGTATATGCGATGTTGGATATTCGATGCTACTTCGTCAATTCATTAGATATAAATCAAATTAACCTTTCTACAAAATAATATTTTGTTAAAAATCTTAGTGCCACGGGCCTCTTGTACCAATCCGTTCCCAGAATGTTCACACCCCAAACAGAAATACCTACCTACAGCCCTGTCAGGTTCCAGGATTAGTAGGTCATCTTACATCACATGGTCGCCGCTAGATGACCATCTGGGTCATAGCCACATGACTTTTGGCAAGCTTGTCAAAATTATTTTGTGTTCTTTTAGCTCAAATTGCTCCAAAACTAGCCATTTTTCATCAAAGTTAGTCGGGACTAATGAATATTAGGATATAATGGTCAAACTGAGCTATTTATCTCAAATATAACTAACAAATTCAAATGCCGTCGGACCATGCAACTTTAATTTAGTGCACACAGACGACTCGTTTGGTTCAGGTAATATACCCTCGTGAACACAACACCGCCCATATTTGGTTCAAGCTGCCTTAATCGACAGCTGGAATTAATGACATAGTAATACGGTGTTTGAGGATTTTGCGGAAGTTGCAGGTGATGACGTTTTGAGGGTATGTTAGTGGGTAGTTTATTCCATTGTCATGTTGCTTGGTAAAGCCCCAGTCACACTATGGCTTGCGACCACTTGGCAACCACTTTGGACCAAAGAACCCACAGTCACCGGCGACCTCGAGGCGACCAAAGCAATGGTCACTGACCTTCCAACCATTTTGGTCGCCGCAAAGTGGCGGAGTGATTAGAGTGTCTGACTTTTTTCTAGGTCAGACTCCTAATCTGAGGGTCGGCGGTTCGATTCCCCATGCCCCCAGCTCTGCCAATTTGGATGTCCACCGCTGTGTATAACTTACAGCGTCATCAAAGGGCGGTTGCTCTCATACCATGTCTATGTGGTGTGGGAGGTTAAAAATCCCTTGAGTTCGTTAAAAGTGTAGGCTCGGGCTTTCTATCGACCAGCAGTGGAATGAGGAAGACCAGTCGTCTATGACTGAAATTTCCCCTGCTTAAACAACTAATGGACCAAAAAATATAAAAAATAAAGTGGCAAGGAGTTTTTAGTGCAGTGACTGTGACATTGCGACCAAAATGGTTGGAAGGAGGTCGGTGACCACTGAGAACCATTTTGGGACCACTTTGCCACCAACCTTTGTTTGTGGTCGCAAAGTGGTCGCAAGTAGTAGTGTGACTGAGGTATTAAGGAGGTGCTTCTATTCTAGAAGACCGAGCCCATAGAATTTTGTTTGGGGGTAAATGAATTTTATTCATTTATATCTTTTGTCAGTGTCGTAGCACCGGTCTTCCGACCGTAAGTGTTCCAGGTATATAGGTATTTATACAATTATTTTTTTTACATGGTTTATATAGTAAGTTGAAGTGAATTCTGAAATTAACATGTACACAATGCAATAAGTAATGAGTATGAGGTACATTCAATCATTTTACATTTACATGCAAGGTTTTAGTTGTTGGTTAAGGATTTCCAATTCAATAGATACTAATACGTTAAAGCTGCATAGTCCAATGAAAGAAAATCTCATTTTCAAAAGCAAAGCAATGATGTAGATTTTGTTCTACATATCTACCTTACATACTGGTGCACTTATCAAACACCCGTCGCAGGGGCGTAGCTAGGTGTATGCGCGTACGCCAAAACGTCCACATCGTTTTGTCAACAACAACAAAATTTAAAAAATAATAAAGAGAGAGAGAGAGAAAGAGGGGGGGGGGGGTTACTTAGATATGATTTCATATTCGGAAGGGTGTGACGCTGTAAGCGGCCCCCTAAACCCCCTGCCGAAATTAGGAGTACACATCGTTAAAGGTCTAGCTACGCCCCTGCGGTGACACACAGAAAGGAATACCAAGGAAATTGAATAAAACCTGTTAGTGCAGAAGCCTATGGTTTTAGAGTTTTGGCGTGCTTGCCAAAATTAATTTTGCATGATTTGCACTTCAAACATCTCAAAGGTTAGCCATTTAAAATAAAAGCTACTTCAAGCTAAATTACACGGGAGGGGGGGGAGGGGGGGGTACTCTGACTGACTTGACTCTTGCTTAAGGGGCTGTCACATTACGGTTTTTTGCAGGAGCGTATGGCGGCGTAAGCGCGTTACGTCATATACGTCGGCATACGCCGTATACGCTACTCATACGCTACGCATACGCTACTCATACGCTACTCATAAGCTACTCATACGCCGCCAGATGCCGGCGTATGTGAAGCTTATGAGGCATACGCCGCCATACGCTTTCATAAATCCGTCCGTCCAAATTTTTTTGTGCATGCTCAAAAAAACTCGACCTATGAGGGCGTATGGCCCACACTGTCAAAAAAATGTCACAGCACGCTCCCATACGCCTCCTCGTACGCTCCTCGTACGCTCCTCGTAGGTTCCACATACGCTCAAAACCACCCGAAAGGTCACCAAATGTCATCATAGGCCGGCACGCGCAGGACCTACGTAGGTTTTCAATACGCTCCCGCCATATGCCGTAATGTGACAGGGCCTTTACTCTATGCCGAACAGAGAAGGGTCACGTGATCGTGCTCGGGAAGACGGGCATTCGGAGCCGGTACACGGCGCAGCTTGTGAACGACTACCGGTACTACACCAACATGTGCATGGAGCTGTGGTACCAGCAGCTGGTGGCCGACACCGCCATCACCTTCAAGGTCATCAAGGTCAGCGGGCAGGCCATGAGGGAGGAGCTCATCACCACCACGCAAGCGCGGTCAGCGGACACTCCGTCATGGAACCGGGTAAATGTTTGTCTTTTTTTTTTAAAGTTCTTTTTGGTAGATTAGTTGATTAAGCCCCAGTCACACATACCCGGATCAGGGGCCGGACGAGCCCCGGACCGGTCCGGTGGTGCTGCGGGGTCATTTTGAGCCACGGTTTGACCCGGACCATCCCCGGACTATCCAGGACTACCCCCGGCCTAGCCACGGACCACTCCCGGACTGCCCCCGTAAGACCGGGGGTGATCCGGGATAGTGCCGGGTGATCCGGGATAGTCCGGGGGTGGTCCAGGGCAGTCCGGGGGTGGTCCAGGCTCATCTGGGGCCGGTCCGGCCCAGTCCGGGGGCAGTCCGGGGGTGGTACGGGGCAGTCCGGGTCTCGTACGGGAAAGTGTGACTGCGAGGCAAAAATCGACGAAAACAGTGATTTTATCTGTGGCGGTCCAGGACCGTCTGGGCCGTGGGTGGTCCGGCTCAAAATCCGAGGCTCGTCCGGCTATGTGTGACTGGGGCTTTAAGCAGGGGAAATTTCAATCGCGGACAATTGGTCTTCGTCATTCCACTTCTCCTTGCACTATCCTAGTAATGCGAGCGCCAGGCTAGGTAGTGACAGGTATACATTTTTAAGTCATTGGTTTGACTCGACCAAGGTTCGAACCCATGGGTTCCCATGAATCCCATTATCTAACAAAACGGGTGATGGATGCTCAACTCATTCGGCCAAATCATTTGGTTTTAAGTCCTCTGTGTTTGTACAGTCGGATTATCCGACTTTCGACGGATATTCACATATTTGTTGGATAAAGATGGATTTACAATAATTTTGCATTATTTTTGGACAAATCCGTCAGATTTTGTTTACATTTCTTGTTCGAAACTTAACATAAATGTCATAAATTCTTTTGAATGCTAATGAAATAAGTTACTTTATTCAGAATATATATCAGAATGTTAATTGTCTGACAGCTTTGTTTTTTTCATACGTTAAGTACTGGAGGGAAACTAAGATTTTGGTTGCACAAAGGTAGCACAAAAGTAAGGTTTTTATTTCTGCCTTAGACGTTGCTAGGAGGGTTTTCAAGTCGGGTTAGGGGTTGATGAAAGTGACTTGTGCTTGCAGATGTTTGTGGAGTTGCCTGACGGGGGCTACATCCTGACATTAATGACATCACGACCACGCAGCAGCCACGGCAAGCAGTCAGGCGTCATGGTCGACGACATCTCCATCTGGCCGTGCGAACGCTACCGTAGGTACCAGGATCGGATGGCCGGTTGGTTAGGGCGCCGGCTTCCCGTGCCTAAAGGGGGTCACATGACGATCCCCAGCCGAGTCAAATCGAAGATTTAGAACAAATTTTACTTGCCACTTTGCCTGGCGCTTGGCATTACTAGGATAGGGCAATAGGGCAATGACTGGGTTGGCTCAGTGTCAGGATAATGTGACTCGACTGGGATATCAGGTTATGGTATCTCAATGCGCCAGCACTATAAATTCGCCGTCGGTGGGAACCATGGTATCAGAAGTCGGTACTCGTCCTGCTTGCTTTGGGGGTGGTTTGTAACCTTACGACGGTTACTGGTTGCAGGACTGCAACATTAATGGAGAGGCTCTGATAAATCGGCCCAATCTTTGGTTGAAGATTAAACTTCAGTAGGGAGTGTTGTAGAAGCTGTGGACATCTTTACAACGTTGTAATGGCGAAGCATTGAGGTGGCCCCGAATCTCTTTGGTCCGGCGGTAGTTGAGCGGTAGTTGGCACTTGTATCCGGTCGACAGCAGCAAGGGTTTCGAGGAAGGGCGGGTAAAGATGGGTGCAGCAGTGGTTCCAGCAACGAAAACAAAGCGAGAGAAACCGTAAAGGTACAGGGCCCCACCCAAGCACACAACTCCCCTTTTCAGGGGGAGGAGTATGCATGGGAGAAAAAAAAAAAAGGGTAGAGTATAGGAAAGAGAAGAGTTGAGTCAAAGGACCGTGATTGAAAAATTGGATATTTATTTAATTTTTGGTGACCATCTAGGATTTTGGCAGCCATATTGGATTCCATCATCAGACCTTTTGGGGGGGGATCATCAATTATCATGTTTTACTTCTCATCAGCTTGATATTTGGGGTTTTTATATATCTTATTTGACGGCTAATACCAAAAAAACTCACTTTTGTGAAATTCCAAAAGAATTCCGATAGGGGGTCTACTAATCAGGCTGTAAAACGAAAAAGCTACTCGATGTGATTGCTATCATATCAAAATATACTCTAGAGATACACATCTTTCAGAAAAACATAGTGGCAATTCCCCCCCCCCCCCCCCACCCCCCAAGTGGTACCAACGACCCCTTCTGGCCCATACACTAAAGATACATGAGGAACTAGGGCGCATGCTCACTTGCTATCCGGACCGCACTTCGTCCACACCTCTCTCTATCTCCTCTCCGCTGGCCATGCTCCTCCTTGACTATGTCTGAAAAGAGTTCCAGGAGGGGGAGCCCACCAGCATTTCACTTTCTACTCTTACTCTGGCTGTGTCTTTGGCTCGCTGGCTGGTCACCATAAAGCAAATAGACACGGCCCTTTGCCTTATCAATTCAATTCAATTCAATTCTTTATTTCAGACTCAGGATTATGGTAGCTACATAATTTGGTCCATAGTAGATAGACATAAAAATTAATGTGAATATGATATAAGTAATAGTATGAATACTACCATACTAGCCAATATCATTTCTCTCACTTTGTTCTTCTTGATGGAACCGCTGGACCCACCTTTACCTGTCCCTTCCTCCTAAACCCTTGCTGCTGTCGACTGGATACGAGTGCTCTGCTACCGCCAGACCGGAGAGATTCGGGGCCGCTCCACCCCTTCGCCGTTCTGTTGTAAAGACATCCCCAGCTTCTACAACCGTCCCTACTGAAGATTAATCTTCAACCAAAGATTGGACCGATTTATCAGGGCCTTTCTATATTGCTGCAGTCCTGCAGCCGGTAACGTAAGGTTACGAACAACCCCACAAGCAAGCAAGGGCGCATGCGCACACACTGCTGTACGTCTAGACCGGCAGGCTACGAATACGGCTCACGTACGCGTAGCCACTGCCTTTTTGAATGGGTTATTCTTCACCAGGTGAATCTTGTATTTACTGTTGACGTTGGTAGAAGAGACGGTTAGCTGAGTGTTAGCTGTGAGACATTGAATATTATGATTGTGAGACGTCGAAACAGAAGTGGTCCTTCGATCGCCTGTGTTAGTTATAGCCCACCTAGCCGTCGATTTCCGCTTTTTTTTTTTCTCTCCGCGACCACTTTCACCCATCAATATTGGTAGAAGAGCCGGTGTCACGGTTTAAATTCTCAGTGGGTTTAGAATCTACGCCCGGGGTTATGCGCATGCGCGTATTTGAGTAACACGACCCGGGTGACTTTGGTCACCCGAGTTGCTAAAAATTCAAATAGAACACCGCGAGTGGAGTTGACAAAAACACGGGCCTTGTGCAAAAAGTTTAACCCACCTCTTGGCTTGGGTTGGATAGGAGTGATGACATCACATTTGTGCATCAAAAAGTCGCTAGGGTCACCCGAGTTGATTAATTGAATACGCTGAAATGCCGTTCGCTTTTGACGCATGTGCAGAACCCCGAGCGTAGACTCTAAACCCGCTGAGAATTCAGTTAGAGCTGAGTGTCAGTTAGTTGTGAAACCTGTGTGTTGTGACATTGGATATTTTCAGGACGCAATTGTGTGACATCGAAAGAGAAGTGGGCCTTCGAGGGTTTGACTGAGAAAGCTGTGATGGGCACGCCTTGCCTGCAGTGGAGCGACGTCTTCAAACGCCAACAGCACAAGCTGAGTCCCAAGCTGACAGCACTCAGGGAGAAGTTCGCAGCCCAGGCAGGGCGGTCCTGCAGGTACAGTGATTGATGATTGAGTGAAGCTACCCTCCCATGAACGCGCCTTTCTTCAAGCGACTAAATGGTGGAGATCATGTTGGCCGTAATCGATTAATAGAGGGGATGTAATGTTGTCATGAGACAACTTCCGGTGGCCATATTGGATTACATATGAAAGGTTTGCAACTGTGTACATTGTGTTTATTTACCGATTTGTTGTTTATTTGTCACTGTTTTGAGCAGTTTGGCCTCAGAAGTTTGGGGAAAGGGGTTTTTTAATGATGGGGGGGAAATTTTGTTAATCATGTAGCCTCACATTGTTGCTAAAATGCTGTATGTTGACACTTTGGATGCTGTGTCAAAGAATTAGAAAGGTTTGGACAGTACTCACTAGGTGGCGCCACCGTACTTCGGCAGCCACCGACACGGTAGGCCCAGTGGTGGCCATATTGTTCTTGGTATAAGACAGGGGGCGCCATAGGTGGTGTGAAGTGAAATCCAAGATGGCTGACCTCTGAGTGTTGACGTCACGTGCACTCCCTCTATTACCTCGAATCATGATCATCCCAACAATTTTTTTTTGCTCATGCGCAGATCATACAGACCAGACATGGGACCGATTACAAACATATGATTCTGATTCCAATCGGATTCCAGAATCGCCCCATGTCTGATAGACTTGTACTGGTTGCTGGGTCGTTCTCTGAAGCTGAGTACAACTTTTGTGACATGGAAGAGAAAATTGAAAGCATCCCAAATAATAGCAAAAAACATTCCAAATAATATCAGAATCCATATTCATATGAAGCTTTACATGCTGTGTATGTGTCATAGTTGGGAAAAAAACTATTACACTTTTAGATTTTGATCTTAAAAGGACTAATAATAGGAAAATATGTCCTGTGTAACACGGAAATTAAACACACATCCATAACATGTTTTTTTTTTACCATACACAACACATTCAAACTAGATTTTGTTTGCAGTTAAGGAAACAAAATGATCTCTTACAAGAAAAAAGTTGAAAAAAAACCCAAGTTTATGTTAATTTTAGTGTAAATGTGTAAGATTTCACATTTTCACTTTAGCACAAAATTATATAAACATACTTTTGATACGTTTTGTGGGATAGATTAAATAGTATATAGTATTACTAACATGCTTAATAACAAAAGGGAACAATAATTTTTTGATTTGCAATTTTTTTAAATTATCAATTTTTTATGTCCAACGTAACATGGAAGGAAACAAAATATGTGGTACCCAGTTTCAGAGGACAACCCAGCTACATGTAGCAGTACAGGCTGACACTACAGGTACCAGCACAAATATGATGTCATTGCTCCTGATGCACCCAGCCAAGACGTGGGGCATTGGGGTTGGATCATTTTGAACGCGGCCCATAGCCGTGTTTACATGGGCAATTGTGAAGCGAATTAGGCAAATCGATTTATATGAAGCGATGTAGTGGCGTGTTTACACGGACCGAGTTTGAAAGTGTGTCGGCGCCGGGAACCAGCAGCCTTAGTGGTGAGACTGTAGCCGGCGAGTACTGCTATTTTACACTATCGCCGCCCAGGAACTAGCTGAATCGATTCATAGAAGCTACCTTGACAAGTGGTTTATATAAAGCGAATCATATGAAGTGAATAAGCCCTAATACGCTTCAGTGGCGCGTTTACACGGTGAATGTGAGGCGAACTAGGCAAGGCGATTTATATGAAGCGATTTAACTCGCCCGTGTAAACGCGGCCCATGTCTTTTTTTAGGTACACCTCTGGGTGTTCTATTTGAAATTCTGACGACCAGGGATGATCCAAAATGGTCTGAAGCGCCATAACCGATTACGGCATCTCTGAAACTGGGCACTACATATTTTGGTGACCACGTTACGATGGTGATAACAGGGTTCGTACTGGTCATTAAAAAACCAACTATAAAGTACTAACTTTCGAAAATGCAAAGATTAAGTACTAAAAAGTCCTACAACTATGCAAAGATATAAACACATTTATTCATAAGTAACACCAAGCATGCTGATGTCACTTCAGGAATCGGACTTTGTTTAGCCTGACTTTTTCACCACATAACTTGCAGTTTAGGCTATTTTTGTTGTTAGGCCAAGTTAATTGTTTGTATGCAGCAACTCTAGGTAGGCTCCCGTGCTGCGGTGGCGCCGCCTTGCGTTTCCTTTCTGAACTAACGACCCCCAAATTCCCCATAGACTCAGGCCGCCGACCCGATGCGCCACCTACACTTAAACGACTGAACCACCACCCCATACCTACAGCACTGCGCAAGCGGCCGCTGCACTATGGTGGCGCCACCTTCCGAATACAACCAACCTTAATGAGCAATCGGATGACGTAATGACCCGCGCCCGCCAAAACCCGCTGCGGCTCGCGCCGTGCTCCCAACAGACTCACCAGCCGACCAGACAACATATCCCCACAAAATTCATCCACTCACCCACACCTATGCGAAGGAGAGTGAGGCCAAAGGGTTGAGGGTTCGAGTCCGCCCCCTGGGACATGGTCCAATGGGGGGGGGGGGATGTGGCTCTTAGAGGTGGGGTGGGGCCATAAACCATCAAACGGAACTGACTCATACTTGACCTAAATGTGAACTGACCCCAAAACATGTAAACACACACGGGTAACCTCAAAATGTAAACAAAACTGAACTGAACCCCCCCCCCCCTTGATTGACTTGCTGTAAACCACACTGTTATGACACTATGTACTACCCCCCAGGCCTCTTAACCATGACTCGTTATCCTGAATTGACTGTTCTTATCCTTAAGGGGCCAATAAAGCCACATTATACCAGTCGTGCCTCCGCCTTATTGAATTAAGATTACAAATGGAATTTCTACCCACCTGATGGACAATAGGACTAATAGAGCATACCCGGAACCTGGGGTTATTGCGTGCTGAAAAAGTTGTGGAATTTCTTCATTTGGTCCTTAAAAGCATCTTTAATGGTCCTAAAAAGTACTTAAACGGTCAAGAGTAGGAACCCTGAATGATTCATTCGTTCTTTTTTTTGGTAGCAAGTAAAATAATTAGCAGTGCTAGATGTATTTAATATATAATATCCAACAAAATGTATCAAAAGTATGTTTGTGTGATTGTTTTGCTTAAAGTGAAAATGTGAAAATTTACACATCGACAACATACTTTTACTCTAACTTTTTGTCCATTTGCTTTCTTGTCAGACAATCTTGTTTACCGACGTAATCGGTAAGATTGCAGGCTGACTTCCCATGTGTACGGTCGGGAGTTCGATTCCCGGTCGAGTCAAACCAATGACTTACAAAATTGATACTTGTCGTTTCCTAGCCTCACTCTCAGCATTAATAGGATAGGGAAAGGGCTGGTTAGTTCAGTATCAGGATAACGTGACTGAGTGGGATATCAGGTCATGGTGTTGGCGACCTGATTTCCCAGTGGGGCAGCACTATAAAGTCACCATGAGTGTGCACTGTCACAAGTCGGTACCTGTCCTGATATGACCTTAGATGTTGCCAGGATGTAAAACTCCAACAACCAACCTTATTCTTGACAGAATTCCTCCACCGGGGATCACAAAGAAGGGGTTTCACGACGAGCTGTGGTGTTTTACAGGCTCCGTCTCGAAGCCAGAACCCAACATCTGCACTGTGGCATACTGTCGTAAGTAGTCATGACGTATGTTCACAAGTACTATCGTGAATAGCATTGATGTATGTTCAATGTTCAGACGTACTGACATGAGTAGGTATTGTATGTTTAGAAGTACTGTCATGAATAGGTACTGTATGTTGAAAAGTACTGTCATGGGCAGGTATTGTATGTCCAGAAGTATTGTCATGAGTCATGAATAGGTAGTGAATGTCCAGAAGTACTGTCGTGAGTAGGTATTGTATGTCCAGAAGTACTATCATGAACAGGTAGTGTATGTCCAAAAGTACTGTCATGAGTAGGTAGTGTATGTCCAGAGGTGTCATCATGAGCAGGTAGTGTATGTCCAGAAGTACTGTCATGAGGAGGTATTGTATGTCCAGAAGTACTGTCATGAGCAGGTAGTGTATGTCCAGAAGTACTGTCATGAGTAGGTATTGTATGTCCAGAAGTACTGCCATGAGCAGGTAGTGTATGTCCAGAAGTACTGTCATGAGTCATGAGTAGGTAGTGAATGTCCAGAAGTATTGTCGTGAGTCATGAATAGGTCATGAATGTCCAGAAGTACTGTCGTGAGTAGGTAGTTTATGTCCAGAAGTGTCGTCATGAGCAGGTAGTGTACGTCCAGAAGTACTGTCATGAGTAGGTATTGTATGTCCAGAAGTACTATCATGAGCAGGTAGTGTACGTCCAGAAGTACTGTCCTGAGTAGGTATTTTATGTCCAGAAGTACTATCATGAGCAGGTAGTGTACGTTCAGAAGTACTGTCATGAGGGGGTATTGTATGTCCAGAAGTGTCGTCATGAGCATGTAGTGTATGTCCAGAAGTACTGTCATGAGGGGGTATTGTATGTCCAGAAGTACTGTCATGGGCAGGTAGTGTATGTCCAGAAGTACTGTCATGAGTAGGTATTGTATGTCCAGAAGTACTGTCATGAGCAGGTATAGTATGTCCAGAAGTACTGTCATGAGTAGGTAGTGTATGTCCATAAGTACTGTCTTTAGTAGGTATTGTATGTCCAGAAGTACTGTCATGAGTAGGTATTGTATGTCCTGAAGTGTCATCATGAGCAGGTAGTGTATGTCCAGAAGTACTGTCGTGAGGAGGTATTGTATGTCCAGAAGTACTGTCATGAGTAGGTAGTGTATGTCCAGAAGTACTGTCGTGAGTAGGTATAGTATGTCCAGAAGTACTGTCATGAGTATGTATAGTATGTCCAGAAGTACTGTCATGAGTAGTAGGTATGTCCAGAGTACTGTCTGAGTAGTAAGTATGTCAGAGTACTTCATGAGCAGGTAGTGTATGTCTAGAAGTAGTCATGAGTAGGTATTGCATGTCCATTAGTACTATCATGTGCATGCATAGTATGTCCAGAAGTACTGCCATGAGGAGGTAGTGCATGTCCAGAAGTACTGTCGTGAGTAGGTATAGTATGTCCAGAAGTACTGTCATGAGTATGTATAGTATGTCCAGAAGTACTGTCATGAGTAGGTATTGTATGTCCAGAAGTACTATCATGAGCAGGTAGTGTATGTCTAGAAGTAGTCATGAGTAGGTATTGCATGTCCAGAAGTACTATCATGTGCATGTATAGTATGTCCAGAAGTACTGTCATGAGGAGGTAGTGCATGTCCAGAAGTACTGTTGTGAGTAGGTATTGTATGTCCAGAAGTAGTCATGAGTAGGTATTGTATGTCCAGAAGTACTATCATGAGCAGGTAGTGTATGTTTAGGAGTAGTCATGAGTAGGTATTGCATGTCCAGAAGTACTGACGTCTTTCGGCCATTTACATTACATTGCAAATAGATATTTCAGTGGGTCCTTAGGTAGGGCATATTAGTAAATTAAGAAGGAGGTTATTGTGTGAGTGGGTTCGCTATAGTAAGTTTAGTATTATGGTGCCCGGTGACCTTATACGTTGCCAGGACGTACGTAAAACTCTAACAACCAACCAACCAACCTGTTTGCTTACAGCATGTCGCCTCGGACAGTTCCGGTGTGAAGCCAGTGGACTGTGCATCCCTAAAGTACTCAAGTGTGACGGCAAGAAGGACTGTGAGGACCTGAGTGACGAGAACCAGTTCAACTGCAGTATGTCTACAATCAGGCCTGCTTCCTGAATCATTTTTATCTTAGCTTGATTAACCGTTCCATCAAACATTCTTTTCATTAAAAGAATGGGTGTGTATATACATGTATATATGTGTATAAAGTAAAACCTCTCTAACGGACCACCACCACAGATCGACCACTCCCCTATATCGATCCCCCATAATACTATTGTAACGATAAAAACGAATAGTTCCCTAAATGGATCACTTAAAGTCGGTTCCAAAGTCGGTCGATTTAGAGAGGTTTTACTGTACGTATATGTATACAGATATATATACTTATACGATAAAACCTCTCTAAATCGAGGACCATATGGGACTGACTTTAAATGGTCCATTTAGGGAGATGGTCGGTTTAGGGAGTTAGAATATGGTTACAATGGTATTGTTGGGGCTCAAATAAAGCGATCGATATAGGGGAGTGGTCGATCTGTGGAGGTGGTCGGTTAGAGAGGTTTTACTGGATATAGATAGATGTATGTATATACTTTTTTATACTTTATTTTCTGAACAAGAATTGCTAATCTGGTAATTGAAAACTCTTCAGAGTTAGAATTAGGAATTTGATGAGACTGAGAGATGTGCTTTGCTAGTCTCTTTGCAAGAGCGGTGTGTGTTCTGTTGAGTGGAACTTTTGCAGAGCTCTCTGCTGTCAGTGACCAAGTGACAATGCACTGAACGATGCAAAACTGAGTGCTCAACAGTCACAACTCCTCACAACACTGCATACATCAAATGTGTTCACAAGCAGCACATGTTATCTTAACAAGATAACAAATGGTTACAAATCAGGGTAAGTTGATCCTTATTTATATTTTTGTGATCCTGTATTTTTTTTTATAGAAAATGTTGATACTTAAAAAAAAAAGATTTTATACTTTTTGTTGTAAAATACAGAGTGGCAGCTCTGGTAGCACATTCCCTATGAAGCATCCTTGATCAGAGTAAGTTGACCGTTATTTATACTTTTTTTAAAACAATTTTCATAAAAGAGGTTTTATACTTTTGGGGGGAAAGTGCCTATAAAAGACCCCTTGCTGCTTATAGGAAAGAGTAGCCTATGTGGCAGCAGTAGGTTTCCTCCAAAGATATATGTCAGAATGACCATATGTTTGACCTACAATAGCCAATGATAACAATGAATGCACTCTAGAGGTGTCGTTAAAGTTGCATTGTGCGATAAACGCATCAAATTTTCAAAACCAAAGCAATAACCTAGATTTGATTCTTTATATCTAACTTAGATACTGATGCACATATTAAAGGGACCAGCTATAGGTCGTTGAGAGATGACCCATGCTCCGACAAATGCTCTCCAAGCATTCATTTGCCTGTTTTCAGTTTATGCAACTACATATGTGGGGGGAGAGTGCTGACATTGCTTGCTTCTGTCGTGTTTTATTTAGTCCAGCAGCACTGACACTTTTAGACAACCATATAGAGAAAGAAATGTTAGAAATTGCAATCTAAAATAATAAATATAAAGTTCAAATGTTTATTTATCATAACCAGCTGCTTTTTGTGTGAATAATTGATTAAATCATGTAGATTAATAGACTTTAAAAGTTGAATTGAGAGCTTTCTGTGGCTGCCATCTTGATAGTTGCCATGGCTTCCCCTGTGTGAGGAACCCCTCTAGAACATGTGATGAGGGAATCCCACCTATGATGTCATTCATGCATCACAGACCTCAACTCTCCTCCCACATGTTCAGTGGCATGAACTGAACAAACTAAGCAAAGGTATGTTTGGAGAGCTTTTGAAGCTGGATTCGCTTGTATCTGGGTGAGGTATAACCGGCGACTTTAACTTAGCATGTGTAGCCGCATAGAAGGGAATACTGAGTCAATTTAATATAATCTATTACTGCTGAAGCATATAGTGTCAGAGTTTTGGCATACTTGCCTAAATTAATTTTGATTGTTTTCAATTCAAATATCTTAAATTTAGCCATTTAAAATAAAAGTTACTTCAAATTAAAGTAAAGTAGATTATAACAATCAATTTATTATAACAATCATAGATTCACCTAAGAAAAGTCACTCACAACCATCGGACTGTGCAACTTTAAATAAAACAAGCTTTACCCTTTTTTTTAAATGCAGAGTGGCAGCTCTAGTAGCATATTGCCTATGAAGCATTCTTGTTGAGCGCTAATGTCTGACTTTTCTTTTCTTTTTTTTCCAAATTTTTATTCCAGTTGAATAACATCTTTTTTCAGCACCGAGGCGCTGGTCTTCCGGCCTTAACAATTATAGTGCATATGAACTATTTATGGATGAGATGATGCGATGGTATGAACAATATAGACAGTAGTAGGTTAAAATGAGGCATTACAAATATAGTGGGGATCTTATTTTGCACATGTAGACTGGAGAATAGCCATTTACCTTTAGACTATATCAGTGATTTGATGATCATACCTGTGAGGAGACATTAATATAATGGGCATGACTTGCTGATATAGCTAGCCGTGGATTTTGGATTATGCAAATAATGGTTGCACGACTCATTTAAATTGTCTTGGGTCAACTATAGCTTTGTCAGTAGTATATGTTTTATTGGTTTAGTCAGGTGTTATAGGCTGGTGGGTATACTTTGGTAGTTGTTATTTCTTTTACTCTTTTTGCCAGGGGGGGATTTCAGAGAGGGAGAGGGAAGGAAGTGGTTTGGGACTATGTATTTATTTCGGTTCTCAACTTGCCTCCAGAACCGTACCGCAGCGTCACCTGTAGCTTCGAAAACTTGTACATGTGTGGGTACACCTCGTCAACGGAATACCCGGTCACGTGGCGGCGCAAGACCGTCAGCAACGTCCTCAACGAAGCTCTCGACGTGTCTATCACTCACTCAGACTCATCTCTACGTGAGTAAATAGTGGGAAGCTCAATCAGGCCAAACACAAAAAAATAGTCATGTTTCCGGTTGCATGGGGAAAAGAATTTGGGTCGGTAGGTAGGATTTTTTTTTTTTAATTGTTTGTCAAACCGCACACTGCAAAAACTGCACTTCCTGTTCTCAAAGCTGAAATTTAGACTGGGGTCACCTAATATAGTCCTGATATGACCTTAGATGGGATGCAGGTATAGCAATACCTCAGGGAGTTTGACGCCCCTGCCCTGCAGAGTTGTAAACCACTGCCTTGTGGTACAGGTTCTTGACAGAACCGAAGGCTAAGGGAGAAAACCCTAAACAGAAAACCATGTCACTGTGGCAGCACTAAGGGCGGTTGATGTATTGAACTCCCAACATCTCCCGACCAGCCACTGCAGGGACAAATAGTTTTGCGCCTGTCTTGAATGTTCTTGCCGGTGTGAAACCTCTATTTGCTCCCCGAGAGAGTGCCGCTGGTAACTTGCAAAAGCCAGCAGCGCTTCAACAATTTTGCAGGCAGCTTTCATGAAATATGACATTATGGCCACGACTCATGGCCACAACTCTCACAGCAGAGAGCTAAATGGAGAGCGGCAGTCAAGTAATGAAAGCAGTCTTTGTCGCATCACGACCGACAGCATGATGATGATGATGATGATGATGATGACCTTAGATGTTGCCAGGATATAAAACTTTAAAAAAACACCTAATATAATACTTCTCAAGCTCTGTGCGCATGACAAAACTGAACAGAGGATCCTCACCACATGTAGTGAGCCCTGGTGGTGGAGTCTCCGACTTGGCCTGACCATACAGCTCAAACAGTAATCTAATCTAATCTATATATAATACCAAATGGTGGTTAAGTTTTAGGGTAATTCTGATCACTACTCCTCTGTTTATTTGCGCTGCCTGCAAACATCATCATACTCCACTGATGCTTCGCCATGTCATCATCATCATCATCATCATGCTGTCGGTCGCGATGCGACAAAGACTGCTTTCATTACTTGACTGCCGCTCTCCATTTAGCTTCGCCATGTATGGGTTGTTAATAGCATGTTTTTACTAACTTTGGTAATTTCGACCAGAGTGGCATCCATTTTGAGTCAGGTAACCATGAGTGTTGTTAACTCCGCCATTAGATAGCGCCACCGATATGGTTTACTGCATAATGGTACAGATGGGTTCCACCAAATAGCAGCACTATATTGAAATGGGACCATGCGCGAGTCCAGAATATAGCAGAGAAAGTAGATATATACACAGTCTCTGAATATAGTTAGAAACCAGGAATATATAATGACAATTCAACACAATATTGTTCCAGGGACAGCACATGTTAGTTAATTAAAGGCTGTGGTATGTGCTGTCCTGTCTGTGGGAAAGTACATATAAAAGAACCCTTGCGGCTTATCACAGAGTGTTGCCTATGTGGCAGCAGCGGGTTTCCTCCAAAGAAATATGTCAGAATGACCATATGTTTGACATCCAATAGCCGATGATACAAAATTCAATGTGTTCTAGAGGCATTGTTAAATAAAACAAGCTGTAGCATGCGTTAAAGCTAATCTAATCTAATCAGTGGCTGCATGCACCTTGCAGAGTACGTGCTGGACCTGGATAGCACGACGAGTACCGAGGGAGACCGCGCCAAGCTCACCTCGCCCCTGTGGGAGGTCAGCGACCAGGGGCAGTGCCTCCGACTCTGGGTGCACATGGCCTACCACAAAATGGACACGGAACAAGTCCTACTGGTGAGCACTGGTCACTTAGCTTTCAGATTAACCAGTTAGGGGCGCCCACTCCTTTTTCAAGCCGTCTCGATTTTTCAAGACACCTTGAAAAACTAAGTCAGTTTTCATATAGAAACACATAGGGGGACCTGTTCAGGTGCTGTTACAGTCTTTGTCCTTGTTTTAAATTGAATAGAGGACCTAACAAAATATATCATTAGAAAGGACTTGAAGAGCTCTTTGTAGTTTCTACGAAGAAAGAATGTTCCCATCTATATTATGTTCATAATATTCAGTTGAAATTATATTAAAATAAAACAATCTTATTTTGCCTATAGCATGGTGGTGCTTGTATTATAGAATTTGTCATTTTTACTGGTGAACCACCATCGTCTGTTCTAATAATCATCTGTCTTAGAATAAAAATCCTGTACATAGTTAATGAGAAATAACCAGTAATATGAGCAAATCACGATGTATGGCATCATTTAAACCATTATTCTAATATGCACACAGGCAGATATGTTGTTGTTTTAGCAGTCTACACAATGACAACCTGAGGTGGGTGTGGGTGTGGAGTGGGATTGCAGAGCCTCTGTCGGATATTCAGGTCACCAGCTGTCTATTTGTGAAAAACATGAGATTTAATGAGCTCGATGAATATATTTACTGAAGATGTTTATTCTAATATGGTTTCCTATTATTATTATTATTATTATTATTATTATTATTATTATTATTATTATCATCAGAGATGTTTTGTAATATGCTCTTATTTCCTTCTGAACCAGACGGGATGGCTGAATGAGTCAGAGCGTCCGTCTCCCGTGTTGGTAGACCATGGGATCGTGGGTTCGAACGCTGGTCGAGTCAAACCAATGACTTAAAAATTGATACTTGTCACTTTCTAGCCAGGCGCTCGGCATTATTAGGATAGGGCAAGGACTGGTTGGCTCAGTGGCAGGATAATGTGACTGACTTGACTTTACACGACCTGAATTTACACGACTTGACTTTACACGACCTGACTTTACACAACTTGACTTTACACGACTTGACTTTACACGACCTGACTTTACACGACCTGACTTTACACGACTTGACTTTACACGACCTGACTTTACCCGACTTTACTTTACCCGACTTGACTTTACGCGACTTGACTTTACACGACTTGACTTTACTAACCTTGACTTTACACGAATTGACTTTACACAACTTTTTGAACTTTACACAACCTGACTTTACACAACCTGACTTTACACAACCTGACTTTACACGACCTGACTATATATAATAAATTAAGATATTAATCTTTTATCCAGCATTGCATTTACATCAATATAATCGGCACATCTTATGCCATGTGCATTTAGATTTAGAGAAATCTGGGCACTCAGACTAGTGTTAGAGCCATAACCAGAGTCAGTTTTACTTATTTTATTCATGTTTTTTATTTATATCCTATGGTTAATGACATATGTAGAACTAGAAAATTAGTAGGGTTAATCATATATTGGTTATGTATTTCTCTGAAACATGTGTCTGTTGACACATTTGGCATTTTAATATTTAGAACAAGAATTAATAATAGTGATGTGGATATCAGCCTTAAAGTGACTGATTGTTTTATGTGGAATTGTATGTTTTTAAGCTCAAAATGTTTAACTATGGCTAGTTTTGTCTTAGTTATATTCATCAGATCATTATATTGCATGTTTATGCCAAATTGTTATGTATTTCTATTAATTTTGAATAAAATAGAAGTTTTGCCCTACGCATATCGGCAAACTGAATGGCTGCGCATTTGCTTTGCTGCCAATGCCGTTTTCAGCGGATGCAGAGTCGGAACGGTGATCTTGTCTGTACAACAGTTCCATTTTAGAATTTAAAGTAAAAAGGGGGCGAATTATTTGACTTTGACCCTTACAAGTATGTGCAGATATTCATGAACGTGTATATACTAGGCATTCTGGCCCAATAGGTCGAGTGTCGCCTTCCTGTGCGCTAAGGTAGTGGGTTCGAATCATGCGGCAGAAATGCCTGGTCACAAGCTTGCTGGATATTTTGTTTGGTACCTGCACCTGGACTATCTAGTCCGCAAGAAAAACTTATCAAACTCGGAGACACGAATATTAAATTTTCTCATCGAAAAAATCTGATGAGATTCGAGACTCGAACTTCCAGTTTTCTGATCGGAAAAACTGATGACTCTTGAGACTCAAACTTACATTTTTCTGACCGGAAGTCAGATGCTTTATCCATTAAGCCACATAGCCGGATACATGAGTTTCATGTTACAATTTAAATATGAATAAGGGTCGAGTTATCTTAGTTTGACTCGTACAAGTATGGACAGATATCTGCGAATGTATATAGCGGGCTCTGTGGCTCACATGGTCGAGCGCCGCTTCCCCGTGTGGGAGGTCGTGGGTTCGAATCCTACGGCAGCGACGGCAGCAATGGGTGTGCACGGTCACAACTCGGTACACCGTCGCGAGATGACCTTAGATGTTGTTAGGACAAAGAATAAAACAAATATCGATTATGTATTGTAGTAGTCTGCATTGATTTCTCGGGCAAGGAACCACAGACAGGTAGCCTTGGTTAGAGTGATTCCATTAGGGTGCCTAGGTAGTATAATGATTATTACGCTAGCCTCGGAATAGCGTGGGTTCGAATCCTGCTCTAGTGAAACTATTTCCTATCTTCATCACCCCGACGACAATATGCTATGTTAAACCCCAGTCACACTATAGCTTGTGACCACTTTGCAACCCAAAGACAGACTGGTTGCCGATCCGGTCGGCGACTGATTGTAAGCGCTGAAAGTGGTTGGCGAACATTTTGGTCACAAGGAGGTTTTTGCTGCAGCGCCTTCATCGACCAAAATGGTCGCCGAGCAGTCACCAAGCGGTTGGTTAGCGATCGCCGACCTTTCCCCCCCCCCCCCCTTTATGTTGTGCTTTGGTCGCAAGGTTACCGGCTTGTGGTCGCAAAGTGGTCGCAAGGCGTAGTGTAACTGACAGGGATGAAAGATCTCCGCGATTTCGCGGATCTCCGGGATTTTTCCTGTAGCTGCGCCCATCCTGATATGACCTTAGATGTTGCCAGGATGTAAAACTCCAACAACCAACCAACCAATACGTTGTTTCACGCTGCAGCACCGTCAGCGTATACTAATATGTGGTGCAAACGCCGCAGCACTAGCAGCGTATACTACTAATGGCTTCAAACGCCACAGCAGGGTCAGCGTATACTACTAATACATGCTTCAAATGGTGCAGCACTATCAGTGTATACTACTAATACGTGCTTCTAACGCTGCAGCACTATCAGCGTATACTACTAATACATGCTTCAAACGCCACAGCACTATCAGCGTATACCAATATGTATGAAACCCGACTTCCGGGAATTTGCAGCGATTCCCTGACAATGGGAGAATATTAGCATTTCCGCTTTTTTTCCCGGAGACCACTTTCATCCCTGAACTGAGGCCTTAGCCTCTAATGCTGTTGCTACCCGCACCCATTGTAGGTGAGCATGGCGACGGCTAACGGAGACTCGACTGTCCTCACCACTATCAGATACAATAACCACAACAAGTGGGTCAAGCATTTACTGCCGGTTCCCATTGGCAACTTCACATTCATTTTTGAGGGCACTCTAGGCTTCTCCTATCGAAGGTAGGATGTGCTTCTCACTTCTGGCTCTTAATATCGCAGGCCATCAAGTGTCTTTCTTTTTCCTAGTTTTCCAGGAGGCCCTATTTAGTCCTGTTTTCATAAAAGTTTCTAAATTAACCCTATTTAAATGTTTTGACCCGTTGCATCTTTTTTTTGTCCACCCGAGATGCCATAATGTGTTATTAGTTGACTAAACTAAATAGTTAATGTTGACACTGTGTATTAAGTATGTTAATTGTTAGTAATACCACATGTATTTAATCTATCCCATAAAAGTAATCCACAAAAGCAATAATTATTCAATGTTTAATATAATTATTGCTTTGTTCCTCTTGATTCTCAACTAAATAGCGACATTACCATTGACGACATCAACGTGGAGCCTTGTTCGCTGGAGAGTTCAAGAAGGAGGAGAAGCACTGACCAGTTTGGTAAGTTCATATGACCATAGATGTTGCCAGGACATAAAACTCCAATAACAATCAAGAAGGAGGAGAAGGACTGACCAGTTTGGTAAGTTCATATGACCATAGATGTTGCCAGGACGTAAAACTCCAATAGCCATCAAGAAGGAGGAGAAGCACTGACCAGTTTGGTAAGTTCATATGACCATAGATGTTGCCAGGACGTAAAACTCCAATAGACATCAAGAAGGAGAAGCACTGACCAGTTTGGTAAGTTCATATGACCATAGATGTTGCCAGGACGTAAAACTCCAAATGACAGCAGGTCAATGCAGAGCAGTCAAGAGAGGAGAAGCACTGACCAGTTTGGTAAGTTCATATGACCATAGATGTTGCCAGGACGTAAAACTCCAATAGCCTCAAGAGGAGGAGAAGCACTGACCAGTTGGTGAGTTCATATGACCATAGATGTTGCCAGGACGTAAAACTCCAATAACCATCAAGAAGGAGGAGAAGCACTGACCAGTTTGGTAAGTTCATATGACCATAGATGTTGCCAGGACGTAAAACTCCAATAGCCATCAAGAAGGAGGAGAAGCACTGACCAGTTTGGTAAGTTCATATGACCATAGATGTTGCCAGGACGTAAAACTCCAATAGCCATCAAGAAGGAGGAGAAGCACTGACCAGGTTGGTGAGTTCATATGACCATAGATGTTGCCAGGACGTAAAACTCCAATAACCATCAAGAAGGAGGAGAAGCACTGACCAGTTTGGTAAGTTCATATGACCATAGATGTTGCCAGGACGTAAAACTCCAATAACCATCAAGAAGGAGGAGAAGCACTGACCAGTTTGGTAAGTTCATATGACCATAGATGTTGCCAGGACGTAAAACTCCAATAGCCATCAAGAAGGAGGAGAAGCACTGACCAGGTTGGTGAGTTCATATGACCATAGATGTTGCCAGGACGTAAAACTCCAATAACCATCAAGAAGGAGGAGAAGCACTGACCAGTTTGGTAAGTTCATATGACCATAGATGTTGCCAGGATGTAAAACTCCAATAGACATCAAGAAGGAGGAGAAGCACTGACCAGGTTGGTGAGTTCATATGACCATAGATGTTGCCAGGACGTAAAACTCCAATAACCATCAAGAAGGAGGAGAAGCACTGACCAGTTTGGTAAGTGATATCCCAGTCACACGAGAGCCAGCGTTCGCCACCAACCTCCTTACTCCCAAATGACCGCCAACCAACCAGCACCCCACTTGATATGTTGATTAAAAAACGCGGCCGGTGCCGGTGTCATGGTATACAACCCCTGCCTGATCGCAGCCCCTGTCGTGGCTTCTGCGCATGCGCAGAGGTTGTAAACAAGCTCAGCTCGGCTGCAGAACCACTACACATGCCAGTGTCTATTAAAGATTAATAGAAATGCACAACCCTAACCATATAAATTTAATATAATCTGTTCGTTGGATATGTTTTCTATATATGTTCCAGGAGGTTTGTTTCTAGGTGGTGTATAGTTTCATAGATATTTCACTTTTTCTGTATGAAGATTGCACTGACACTCAGAATATCCCAACTTTCACTATTTAGTCTATTATCTCTGTTTTTAATACTTTCAGCATAAATTGCTCTTAGGTTACATTAAATACTTCAGATCTTCCTCTTCAATCGCGCATTAAGATATTTTTAATCGATCCACTGAAAGTTTTTTAATTTATTTTACAAAAATAAATGCTTAGTCAACTGTCTTCACGGCAGGGGCTGCGATCGGGCAGGGGTTTTATACCATGACACCGGGTCGGCGCACATGGTGAACGCAGCATTGTATGTGTTGGCGGTGCCAGGTCGGCGCCAACTCACCAACCAAGAGGTCAGTGACCTGGCGGCGACTGGTCACCACCAGGTCGCCAACCACTAGTGATGCGCCACCGACTGCACTGGATGCAAAGAGGTTGCAAGTGCAGCAGCTGCGTCCTACTTGCAACCAAAATTTCCGAAATGGTCGCCGGGAGGTTAGCGACCTCGCGGTGGCAGCATGTAAGGAGGGCATAAGGCAGTTGTAAGGAGAACATTTTGACGTCGCGAATCGATCGTAAGCGAACGCAGGCCTCGTGTGACTCGGGTATGAGTCATGGGGGAGTTGGCTCATGCTGGTATGTGTGAACAGCGGGTAAAATGCTGTGATTTGTTTGGGGTTTTACATCCTAGGAACCTCTAAGGTCACACCTACTGACTTGTGACAGCACGCACTTATAGCGACTTTATAGTGTTGCCCCATTGGGAGACTGGGCCGTCAGCACCATGGACTCCATGATATCCGTCTCAGTCATGTTAATTTCGGGTTGAACAATTGAATAACTTGGATATGCCATAATTACTGGAACAAAATAACCTGTTTTTAGATTCACAAAATACAAAATACCTTAGATTGGTTGGTTGCTTGTTGGAGTTTTACGTCCTGGTAATATCTAAGGTGCATATCAGGTTGGGTACCGACTTGTGACATTGCGACTTTATGGCGACTTTATAGTGCTGCCTCAAAGGGAGACAAAGGCCATCAGCACCATGACCTGATATCCCACTCACTGACATTATCCTAACACTGAACCAACCAGTCCTTGTCCTATCCTAATAATGCGGAGCGCCTGGCTAGGAAGCGACAAGTATCGATTTTGTAAGTCATTGGTTTGACTCGACAGGGAATCGAACTCCCGATCTCCCGCACTGGAGGCATGCGCTCTACCGATTCACCCACCGCGCACTTCCCCGGTCATGATATCACCTCAGATGTTGCTAGAAATTAAAACAACAAAAACAAACAAATCCCACAGCACTATCAACATATGTGTACATAGTTCAAACGCCACAGCTACCACCACCCCTACCCTCCCCCCACCTCCACCCCCTCCCCTACTAGCAGTGGGAGGGGGAGGGGGAGGGGGGAGGGTGGGTGCTCCAGGTGCCTGACCGCCTCCTGTGTTGCAGAGAGCTCCAAGTCCCGGCTGTCCGCCCAGGAGGCCATCGACTGCACGTTCGATGAGGGCATGTGCAGCTACACGTTTGAGGACACGTCGTCCTTCGCCGCCTGGAGAAGGCTGTCCAGGACCGCCCTGGACAACCCGGTACCGGTAGTGAAGGCCAAGAGAGGTAACCTCACTGCAATCCGATAATTAAAACATTGGCCATACAGACAACTTACATATTTTATATTCATGTAATTCTTATCATCATCATCATCATCATCATGCTGTCGGTTGCGATGTGACAAAGACTGCTTTCATTACTTGACTGCCGCTCTCCATTTAGCTCTCTGCTGTGAGAGTGATGTCCATGAGTCGGTCTTAATGTCTCTCAGCTTCAGGTTTCTCTTGATGGTATCCTTGAACCGGAGACGATACATGCATATATATATAAGTATATATATGCTATATATATATGTATATGTAAATACATGTATATATATTATATGTATACATATACATATATATGTATACATATGTTAGACATCAGGGATGCCAGTCTTCCACTAATTAATGGAATTCAAATAATTTCCAAATTTCTCCTTTTTTCATTAAAATTTGTTTTATTAATGTTTTAGACAATTTGGGATGACTTAGATTTTTAGAATGTTCCAATTTCCATGCATATCCATTACTACCGATATTTTTTTTCAAATATGATTTTTCTAATACGTTTTAGATAATTTGGGACATTTAAAAAAAATTCAGTTTTTTTTTTTAGATAGACAATTTTTCATAATTCCACTAATTTCCAGTAGACATTTCTACTGGAAAATCTTTAATGGAACGGGCAAAATATGAAGAATTTGGTGTGCTGTGATTGGTCAATATTCGGCGATGACTTTCTCATAAGGCTAAGCACTGACACCACCAGTGGCGCCTCCTGTCACATTACGAGAACATTACCGTCAATACTGAGCCTACCCAGTCAGCAGCGGCCAAAGTATGGTGGCACCACCTAGCGGGTACTGCCTGTAACACTTTTTGTGTTTTCAACTAATTTCATCAACCCCAACTGGCATCCCTGAGACATACATGTGTATGACTGAGCGCAGACAACATTTTCAACCAGGCACATCACTAACTTGTAGCTAAGTCGAGGACTTGTAATGAATCTAGTGAACATGACTGAGTGCAGACGATATTTTCAACCAGGCACGTTACTAACTTGTAGCCAAGCCGAGGACTTGTAATCAATCTAGTGAACATGACTGAGCGCAGACGACATTGTCAACCAGGTGCATCACTAACTTGTAGTCAAAATGAATCTAGTGAACATGACAGAGCGCAGATGACATTATCAACCAGTCGCGTTATTAACTTGTAGTCAAAATGAATCTAGTGAACATGACTGAGTGCAGATGACATTATCAACCAGACGCGTCATTAACTTGTAGTCAAAATGAATCTAGTGAACATGACTGAGCGCAGACGATATTTTCAACCAGTCGCGTCATTAACTTGTAGTCAAATTGAATCTAGTGAACATGACTGAGCGCAGACAACATTATCAACCAGACCTGTCATTAACTCGTAGTCAAAATAAATCTAGTGAACATGACAGAGTGCAGACGACATTATCAACCAGTCGCATCATTAACTTGTAGTCAAAATGAATCTAGTGAACTTGACTGAGCGCAGACGACATTATCAACCAGACCTGTCATTAACTCGTAGTCAAAATAAATCTAGTGAACATGACAGAGTGCAGACGACATTATCAACCAGTCGCATCATTAACTTGTAGTCAAAATGAATCTAGTGAACTTGACTGAGTGCAGACGACATTTGCTGCCAGGTGTGAAGTGTGTGCGGACGGTGCAGCAGACGGCAGGCAGACTGCAGTCGGACAAGTTTCCGGGCTTCTACCCGCGAGGGTCGTGCACCTGGGTGCTGCTCGCTCCACGCGGCTACCACGTGACCCTGCTACTCCAGCAGGTCGACGTGGGGAAGGAGGCGACTACAAATTGTTCCAGCGACAACATCGTGGTCTGTACCCTCCAGTCAGCCTCTCTCTCTACTAGGTCTTTAGGGGCCTGGGTATATATATATTTTTTAAGTCATGGGAACCGAACTTCGACCTTCGCACGCGAGGCCCGCGCTCTACCAATTAGGCCAGCGCGCCCGGTTGGATATTTATTCAGTGTAATCAGCCAATTTGTGAGCGTCTTTGGAGGGTAACGCACCGACTTACCCTGGATTTTGTGATTTGATTTAGATTTCTGGTAAAAATGCCCTAAATGTCGGGGATGGGGTAAAAAAACTAAACCAGAAATATTCTCACCACAGGAGTGCTATCATATATTGTTTTAAGCCTGTATGCCTATAAACAGTAGATGAAGCAATAAGTGAATATGGCATATGGCCTAAAACAGTCACATATGAAATACACCAGTGCCACAAGCAGGGTCCAAATGGGGCCTGGAAAGTCTTGAAATGCATTGAAATTTATTTGCCCCATTTCAAGGCATTGAAAAGCCTTGAATTTAGCCTATTTTGGGTTTTTAGCCTTGAAAAGCCTTGAATTCCATCGAACTGTCCCGACTGATCTAAATTAGTCAGAAATCGCAATTCACAATAGTATACTGAGGCTTATTGTTGGATAGTCCGAGGGTTCTGAGTTTCCTGCATTTTTCTGGGATAAATCAATTAAAGGGACCAGCTATAGGTCGCTGAGAGACGACCCGTACTCAGACAAATGCTCTCCAAGCATTCGTTTGCCTGTTTTCAGTTTATGCAACTACATATGTGGGGGGAGAGTGCTGACATTGCTTGCTTGCTTCTGTTGTGTTGTATTTAGTCCAGCAGCACTGACACTTTTTGACAAGCATATAGAGAAATAAATGTTAAAGATTTGCAATCTAAAATAATAAATATAAAGTTCAAATGCTTATTTATCATAACCAGCTACTTTTTGTGTGAATAATTGATTAAATCATGTAGTTTAATAGACTTTAAATGTTGAATTGAGAGCTTTCTGTGGCTGCCATCTTGGTGGTTGCCATGGCTTCCCCTGTGTGTGGGGAACCCCTCTAGGTGATGTGATGTGGGAATCCCACCTATGATGTCATTCATACATCACATACCTCAACTCTCCTCCCACATGTTCAGTGGCATGAACTGAACAAACTAAGCAAAGGTATGTTTGGAGAGCTTTTGATGCTGGATTCGTTTGTATCTGGGTGAGGCATAACCTGTGACTTTAAAGTGATTGTAATAATCTACTTTACTTTCATTTGGAGTAACTTTTATTTTAAATGGCTAACCTTTGAGATAGTTGAAGTGTAAACATGGACAATTAATTTTGGCAAGCACGCCAAAGCTCTGACACCAAAGGCCTCTGCTGTAACAGGTTCTATTAGATTACAGAAGATGGAAAGGACGTTGATGTGGGCGAGGCGGCCAAGGAGCCTCTGGAGTGCCTTCCTGGTGAAGGATGGGCGTTCCAGGCATTGCTAGCAGTCGGCGATGATCTCACAGAGTTTTTGTTCGGGGATATGGAGGACCATGGCCTCCGTGTCGAGCTCGATGCCGAGCCATACTAGTCTCACGGTCGGGGGGGCAGCATTTGTCGGGGGCGAGGGCCAGCCCGAGGGCGGCGCAAATCTCGCGCAAGGCGTCGAAGGTGCGCATTGCTCCCAAGAACGACACCTCGCATCCGACAAAATCGTCCACGTACACCAGGCTGTGGTACCCCCTCTGCTGAAGCATCCACAAGACCGCTGCGGTGACACGGGCGCAGGCTGCGCCCGAGGTCCTGCAGCCAAATGGAAGCGCGATATCCAGATAGAGCCTACCATCGACAGTTATGCAGAAAAGGGGTGTTGATAACGGGTCCGCTCTCAGCTGGCGGTATGCCCTGGACACGTCCGCTGACCAGCAGAAGGCGCCTCTTCCCTTGTGGGCCATGCGCCGGCCCACATCCGACGCGGCCGGGAGCCTGTATGCGTGGGGGCAGCCGAGATACTCCCGCCGGCGGATGCCCGAGTTCACACTGCGGCCGGGAGGGAAGGACAGGTCCACTATGATCCGGCGGTTGCCCGGGGTAGACTTGGGGCGCGTCATAATGGGACTGCACTGCGACCAAGGGGTGAATGGCAGGACCTCGAAGGGCCCCATTAGGGCGCCCTTGCTGAGCTCCTCCTTCGCGTACGCCGTGGTGAGCGAATTGGGGACCTTCTCAGTGGTTGTGGAAGGTCGGGGTCGGGGGGCCTGGTGCAGTGTAGTTTGCCGGGAACCTGAACTCCAGGTGGTCCGCCAGGAGGTCATCGTGGTGGCCGCGAAGCATTTTGCGCCATGCGGGAATGATGAGTTCGGATGCGACCGGGACTCGGGCGGCCAAATAGTTCGGGAGGGCCGAGTTCCGGGAAGCTGTGTAGGCCGCCGCATATTCGGGGTAGGCGGCCCAACCCTCCCCCGACAAAAACGGCCAGAACTCGTTGAGGGTGGCTCTGTAGTCACGCGGGGAGGGGCCGCAGTCCAGAGCGGCAGTGAACGACTGCTGCAGGGTAAGGTCAACCACCTGCTCGACTGGCTCTCAGTCATCGGAGCCATGCTGCGGCGCCACCGCGGTCACGTCACAGAGCATGCAGGCACCCGCACTAGCAGTGGGGGCCAGCGTGGGTGTATTGATACTGGGGTGGGCATGCTCCACGAAGCTGGCGTAAGATGGTGCATGTGGTGCGGCGGCAGGGCCGCCACAATCAGGGTTGTTTACATTCCGGGTGGCGCGGTTACCGGCAAGCGTGACGCCACAGGGCCGGGATGCCTTCGCTTGTCCGGGCTGCCCGTCCGTGCGCCTACGGGGAAGGCCTGGCCGCTGGGAACCGGCTGTGGTCATGACAGCACTCGGGGGTTTTCCTGGGGAATCCCGAGTGGCCCTCGGCCCGGGCACCTCCGCTGGTTCCGGTGGTCGGGTCGTGCGGCCATGGAGCGGGCTGTGTTGCCGGGAACCGGCTGCGGGCATGACGTCATTCGGGGGGTTTCCCGGGGAATCCCATGTGGGGATACCCGGGGGGAAGCCACATGGCTCCCGGAGAATGTCAACAACAGGCGGGGCGGCAGCGGGCCGGGCGGCAGCGGGCCGGGCCACTGACTACGGGGCTGTACATGGTATCGGGGGACAGTCATAGGGGTCAAAGTTAATCGTACGGCGGGGTTGGGAGGATGTAGAAGCCCACCGCTGATCTAAGAATCCACTTGGGATTTCTTACCCAGTCTGTCCCTCGATTTCTTTGAGTAACAGCTCGCCTCCGTGTGGTTTGTCATGATCCTACGGACGTTGGCGCAGTAGCCACAGCCTTGTCGCAAAGCGCAGGGTCTTTGTTCCAGGTGGGGCAGGGGGGGCCCTATCGCTGCCTTGTTGTATAGGCTGCGCGGGTCACCGCCCCCCTTCTGCTGCTGCTGCTTTCCGGTGTGGTGGTGCTCAGCCGTAGATGCCATAGTAGTGGAAGCGTGTCCCACCATTGCAATGACCTCTATGCGGACGGCGTTCACGGCTGCCATATCCTTCCATCTGTGGGGTAGCCTGCCGTCCGCTATCCTGGTGAATATCTCCTCGGAATAGCGCCTCACCACGTGCCAGGCCAGGGAACAATTATCCTGAGCCACCATCTCCTGGTGTCGGGACAGGGCTTCCAGGGCGCTCGCCGGGAATGCCCGCTGGCATTCAAGGCGCTTCAGGCCTAAAGTGTACTTTTTTCGGGTCGCCTCCCCCTTCCCCTCATCCCCGCACTTTACTAGGTCATAAGGGAACAAATACTTGAATGGTATACCTTTTTTACGGCTGTGCGAATTCCCATCCACCGCCGCGACTATGAGGCGAACTGCACCTCTGCTGTACGTGGGCGCCTCTGCTGGGCGTGGGTGCCTCTGCTGTACGCATCATCATCTTGTTGTTGGCTGTCGGTCGCTTGGGGGCCGGCCCCGCATGGGGCCCTATGCGATTCACCGTCACGCCTCGCTCGGTGGCGCGGCGACAGGGTTGCCGGTGACAGTGTCCTTGAGCGGCTGCGGATGCATCGGTCCGATGATCCATGGCGTTGCTGGGGAGGGGGCGTGCGCGGCGCGGTAGGCGATCGGATGGCTTCCGGGCGGCGCGCGTTGGCTGTGGCGGCCGTCAGCGCGGCGGTGGCTTCCACGAGCACCTTGCTCTGGGCCGCCATTTCCTCCCTCTGTCGAGCGGCGTGCGCCTCCAGGGCGCCCCACCACCTCTCGATGGCGTCGATTGATGCTTGCATTTTGACCATGCCGTCGGCCTGCTTTGCTCTGGCCGACGGTTTCTTCGGCCAGGACGACTGCCTGATCGGCGGAGACTGCGGGCCGGGCGATGGGCCGCCATCTTGGGAGCTGAATGACTCGCTCGGGTCTGTCTGCGGCGATGCCGCCACCTTCTTGGTGGCACGTTTCACCGGTCGGCCTCTCGGATTTGTTGTGCGGCAGGTTCGCTGCATTCTGCTTTGTGACGTGGGTGTAATTTTGTCCACTGGAGTTGCGGCTTTGTGACGTGTGTAAGTTGCGTGGGTGGAAGCGGGCAGGAGAAAACAATCCGCGTTGGAGGTTGTAGCCCGAATGCGGGTCAAGCGGTTTGCGCGGGAAGAAGGGGGGGGGGGTGCGCAGTGATATGGGGGGTCTCAGGCTTCCCCCGCCGGATCAACCACAATTTGAAATTATGAGCCGATCATGTGGAAATAAATTAATCTTAATCTTAAAAAACACTCAGTATTTCCTTCTATAGAGCAACAAATGCTTAATAAGTGCATCAGTATCTAAGTTAAATATGTAGTTTCAAATCTAGATAATTGTTTCGGTTTAGAAATGTTGATGCTATGTAAGATCAAATCTGGATAATTGTTTTGGTTTAGAAATGTTGATGCTATGTGAGATCAAATCTAGATAATTGTTTTGGTTTAGAAATGTTGATGCTATGTAAAATCAAATCTAGATAATTGTTTTGGTTTAGAAATGTTGATGCTATGTAAGATCAAATCTAGATAATTGTTTTGGTTTAGAAATGTTGACGCTATATAAGATCAAATCTAGATAATTGTTTCGGTTTAGAAATGTTGATGCTATGTAAGATCAAATCTAGATAATTGTTTTGGTTTCGAAATGTTGATGCTATGTAAGATCAAATCTAGATAATTGTTTTGGTTTAGAAATGTTGATGCTATATATGATCAAATCTAAGATAATTGTTTCGGTTTAGAAATGTTGATGCTATGTAAGATCAAATCTAGATAATTGTTTTGGTTTAGAAATGTTGATGCTATGTAAAATCAAATCTAGATAATTGTTTTGGTTTAGAAATGTTGATGCTATGTAAGATCAAATCTAGATAATTGTTTTGGTTTAGAAATGTTGAAGCTATATAAGATCAAATCTAAGATAATTGTTTCGGTTTAGAAATGTTGATGTTATGTAAGATCAAATCTAGATAATTGTTTTGGTTTAGAAATGTTGATGCTATGTAAAATCAAATCTAGATAATTGTTTTGGTTTAGAAATGTTGATGCTATGTAAGATCAAATCTAGATAATTGTTTTGGTTTAGAAATGTTGATGCTATGTAAGATCAAATCTAGATAATTGTTTTGGTTTAGAAATGTTGATGCTATGTAAGATCAAATCTAGATAATTGTTTTGGTTTAGAAATGTTGATGCTATGTAAGATCAAATCTAGATAATTGTTTTGGTTTAGAAATGTTGATGCTAAATAAGATCAAATCTAGATAATTGTTTTGGTTTAGAAATGTTGATGCTATGTAAGATCAAATCTAGATAATTGTTTTGGTTTAGAAATGTTGATGCTATGTAAAATCAAATCTAGATAATTGTTTTGGTTTAGAAATGTTGATGCTATGTAAGATCAAATCTAGATAATTGTTTTGGTTTAGAAATGTTGAAGCTATATAAGATCAAATCTAAGATAATTGTTTCGGTTTAGAAATGTTGATGCTATGTAAGATCAAATCTAGATAATTGTTTTGGTTTAGAAATGTTGATGCTATGTAAAATCAAATCTAGATAATTGTTTTGGTTTAGAAATGTTGATGCTATGTAAGATCAAATCTAGATAATTGTTTTGGTTTAGAAATGTTGATGCTATGTACGATCAAATCTAGATAATTGTTTTGGTTTAGAAATGTTGATGCTCTGTAAAATCAAATCTAGATAATTATTTTGGTTTAGAAATGTTGATGCTATGTAAGATCAAATCTAGATAATTGTTTTGGTTTAGAAATGTTGATGCTATGTAAGATCAAATCTAGATAAGTGTTTTGGTTTAGAAATGTTGATGCTAAATAAGATCAAATCTAGATAATTCTTTTGGTTTAGAAATGTTGATGCTTTATCGGACGATGCAGCTTTAATGTCAAAAGGAGAGCCAAACACTGTGAATTTCCTGTCCCTTTATTAGATTAGTGGAGCGACACAGGTGTACCCAGCACCCACTGACCCTGCTTTGAAGACAACTGTTATCTGTGGAAGGAAGCAAAACATCAGCTTCGAAAGTACAAGTAACAAGCTGAACTTCACCTTCAACGCGCTGGTTCGATCAACCTCTTACTTTGGTTACCGCGCTAAATACCACATGTTGAAAGACGACAATGCTACTGCCAATGGTGAGTGTCTGTTAGGTACTCGCCTTTTTTTTCCATTGGAAAGCTAGAAGAACACAGCGCATAGTTCAAATACCAGATGGAATTGGGTCAGATGTTTGGTAATGTCACTGAGTTTAAAGCTGTTTAGTCTGATGTTGTTGTTTGTTGGAGTGTTACGTCCTGGCAACATCTAAGTTCATATCAGGACGGGTACCGACTTGTGACAGTGCGCACTCATGGCGAATTTATACTCGCCGTGAATATGGCCAGAGCTGCCGACATGGCGTAAAACCTCCCAAGTCATTCACTCATTCACCCATGACCTGATATCCCACTCAGTCACATTATCCTGACGCTGAGCCAGCCAGTCCTTCCCCCATCCTATTAATGACTTTAAAATTCACACTTGTCGCTTCATAGCCAGGGGCTCAGCATTATTAGGATAGGGCAAGGACTGGATGGCTCAGTGCCAGGATAATGTGACTGAGTGGGATATCAGGTCATGATGCTGGCAGCCTGATCTCCCAGTGGGGCAACACTTTAAAGTCCCCATGAGTGTGCCCTGTCACAAGTCGGTGCCCGACCTGATATGACCTTAAATGTTGCCAGGGCGTAAAACTCCAACACCCAACAACCAACCAACCATCCTCCCCCCATCCTCCTCCTCCTCCCCATCCCCCATCCGATTTCCACCATCCTCATCCCCATCCTCCTCCTTCCCTCATTCTCATCCTCCCTCTTCTTCATCATCCCCACCCACCTCTCACCCACCACGCCCCCTTTCTCGCTCGATAGACCCCTTTCAATGTTTATAAACATTGTGTATGCGCCTGCAGCTTGGCTGCAGAATGAAGGCACACTGCCATTGAGTTTGCTGGTATGCGCAGTGCAAAACGTTTATTTTATTCAAAATTAATTTAAGTACAGAACCCTAACCATATAGATTTAATATAATCTGTTCGTTGAATATGTTTACTATATGTGTTCCAAGCGGTTTGTTTCTAGATGGTGCGGTTTTAGAGATATTATTTAACTTTTTCTGAATGAAGATTGCTGACGGCCATTGACAATGCATTGAGTTTGCCGGTATGTGCAGTGTAAAACATCTATTTTATTCAAAATTAATAGAAATACAGACCCCAAACCTTATAAATTTAATATAATCTGTTTGGTGAATATGTTTTCTATATGTGTACCATGCGGTTTGTTTCTAGGTCGTGTGGTTTTAGAGATATTTAACTTTTTCTGTATGAAGATTGTTCACGACCATTGACAATGCATTGAGTTTGCCAGTATGCGCAGTGCAAAACGTCTAATTTATTCAAAATTAATAGAAATGCAGAACCCTAACCTTATAAATTTAATATAATCTATTCATTGAATATGTTCTCTATATGTGTACCAGGTGTGGTTTTAGAGATATTTCATTTCACTTTTTCTGTATGAAGATTGCTCATAGCCATTGAGTTTGCAGTGTGACAGTGTGTCGTCCTGCAGCCAAAAGGCTCGTGCACTGACCTAGATACCTATGCTGATGTCATATGAAATAGGTCTATAGATGGGTTAGTAATTCTGACTGCGCATGCGCTGAAAACAGCGTTGACAACAAAACAAATGCGCACGGCCATTGAGTTTGCCGATAAGCGCAGTGCATAACTTCGATGTAATGGTAGATAAAAGATTCACGTCTTAATTTAATATATATATATATATATTTTTGTTAATTGGTATTCTGCATTTCAAACATTAGCTGAAGTGTCTTAGCCTGAGCCATGTGCTTCGCGCGGGTTTGTTTTGATGCCCCACATCCCACAATGCACCGCGCGGCTGGAATTGGTCGTAATGCTTGCATTGCTTTTGATTCGCAGCAAAGGAGGAGTACCCCCCACCCCCACCCCCCTCCCCCGGGCCGCAACGACCGTTGGCGTTGCGTAACCCTCCCCCCCCCCCCCCCTTTCCTTCGGCCTTATAACCGGTGTGGTGGTTTCAGCGGGTTCCCGTGCTCAGAGGTGTCCCTCGCTTCTGCGCTGCTTCTGCGCATGCGCGGATTTCGCATCAACTCGGGTCACCTGAGCCACTTATTGGCGCATGCGCACAGCCTACAAACTCGGGTCGAATAATCGAATACGCTTCTCCGCGCTCGGGTGGACAATCTTTTTCTTTTTTTTTTTTAATAACCGATAAAAATACAGCAAAATAGGATTTAAAGTATTTTATGATGGCCCAGTTTACCTATATTTCCATTTAATTAATCTAAGTTATTCTTTTTATGCACATGGCACGTGTATTTGTCGACTCCACTCGCCGTGTTCTATTTGAATTTCTGACGACTCGGATGACCCGAGTCGCCCGGGTCGTGTTAATCGATTACGGCCCGTTGATGCGAAAACTGCGCATGCGCAGAAGCAGCGCAGAAGCGAGGGACACCTCTGAGCACGGGAACCCGCTGAAACCACCACACCGGCTCCCCTGCTTCCTCCAGCCTCACCCACTTGCTATCCGGACCGCACCTCGTCCACACCTCTCTCTATCACCTCTCCGCCGGCCGGACACCTCCTTGATATGTCTGAAAAGAGTTCCAGGAGGGGGTGCCTGCCGGCATTTTCACTTTCTACCCTTACTCTGTCCGTGTCTATGGCTCGCCGGTTGGTCACCATAGGGCAGATAGGCACGGGCCTTTGACTCAACTCTCCTCATTTCTCTTTCCTAGATCTGCCCATTCGATTTCTCCCAGGCTCACTTCTTCCCCTAACCAGGGTTGTTGTGTTCTTGGGTGGGGCTGTTGACCTTTTACCATTTCTCTGTCTGGTTCTTGTTGCTGGAACGACCGCTGCTCCCACCTTTGCCCGCCTTCCTCGAACCCCTGCTGACCGGATGCAAGTGCTACACTACAGACACCATACAGCTCTACTACAAACAGACGGCACGGAGAGATCCGCTGCCACCCCGGCGCCCCGTCGCCACTACGTCTTGAAGGATGTCCCAGCCTTCACAACACTTCCTCTGAGACCACTTCACCCGCAGAAGACATGTCTTAACCAAAGACTGGGCCGATTTATCGGAGCCTCTCTATAAATGTTGCAGTTCTGCAACCGGTAACCGTCGTAAGGTTACGAACACCCCATACCATACCATACCCATCCTCCAGCCACTCCGCCTCCACGCACACCCTGAAGCACTCCTACTATTTTTCTCCACCCACCCTCCCTTACTTTCTCTTTCTCTTTCTTCTTCATTTACCCCGATAGGGTGGAGGGCGCTTCGGGGACCCCCCACTGACACTGACATTTGCCATTGCTTATTACACTGTTACATTATCCATGCTGATTATTATTCTTTCTCTCATATAACATGTAATATTGTCCCTGCTTATGTACTCCCCCACTTTATTCACTAAATAAAGTGTTTTTCTTCCACTCCTGCCTTGTTCCTTCCTTCTTCGCTGCTTATCGTAACCCCGTCCATTTTTAAAACCAGCGCCGGGCGACTTCGTGCTGATCTCGGACATGGCGCTGGTGAAGGGCAAGTCCCCCCGCCAGATGAGGCTGGTATCGGCGCTGCTGCGCCCCCTAGCGGCTGAGGCGTGCCTGCGGCTCGATGTGTACGGCGGCCCCGTGGCTGTGCGAGGCTACAGCCAGCCCGACCCGGCCGCCCCGGCTGCCCCGGCCGACCTGCTCGCCATCAACCGGCGCTTCCTGGGCTGGGTCCGGCTACAGGCGCACGTGCCGCGCGGGGTCGAGCGCACCGAAGTCATCGGTTTCACGTCAGGTGTCGCCCTGGATAACATCGCCATAGCGCATGAGAAGTGTCAAGGTGAGTAATCTTAAAGCTGCATAGTCCGATGAAGCATCAAATTTTCAAATTCAAAACAATTATCTAGATTTGAGTCTACATATCTAACTTAGATACTGATGCACTTATTAGGTATTTATTGCCACATAGAAGGGAACGCGGAGTCGATTTAATAGAACCTGTTACTGCAGAAGCCTATGGTATAAGAGTTTTGGCGTGCTTGCCAAAATTATTTTCACATTTTTTGAATTCCAAATATCTCAAAAGGTAGCCATTTCAATTAAAAGTTACTTCAAACTAAAGTAAGGTAGATTATAATGATCAATTTAATATACTTATCTCAGAAAACATGTCAGAAACTCAAAACCATCGGACTATGCAATTTTAAGTTACTAACACAAAAATACCCTAACTAACATCCAAATCCTACTGCATACAAAACAACGCAATGAATAAAAGAGTATCTGATCACACCGAACTAAGACTAAGTAAAGGTACTGGTATCTACCCGAATTGGAAATCTGAAACCAACAACTAAAACCTTTTATCTAAATGTAAAATGATTTAATGGACCCCATACTCATTACTTATTGCATTGTGTACACTTTTATTTCGTAATCTTTTCTTCATTTCAAGTTACTATATAGACCAAGTAAAAAATATAAAAAAGAGTTGTTGCTGGTAAGTACTGAAATACCTGTAAGACTTATGGCTGGAAGACCAGTGCTACGACACTGACAAGAGATATAGAAGAACACAATTCATTTACAAATCTATGGATATCTATTATATGTATAATACCGGACAGTGGTTAAGATTTAGGGTTGTTCTGATCACTACTCCTCTGTTAATCTGCCCTGCCAACGCACATCATCGTACTCTACTGATACTTGGCAATGTATGGGTTGTTTCATAGCATGTTTTTTTTGTGCCTACCATACACATTTCATATAAATGTTGATGGTTTTTACTAACTGCCCGACCCGCCTACTTTAACAAGACTGTGAACTGCCCACCCCACAATGTGCCCCTTACAATGTGCCGACCCGCCTACTTGAACCATACCGTGAACTGCCCACCACACAATGTGACCCTTACAATGTGCCGACCCGCCTACTTGAACCATACCGTGAACTGCCCACCACACAATGTGCCGCTTACAATGTGCCCACCCCCCTACTTGAACCATACCGTGAACTGCCCACTCCGCAATGTGTCCCTTACAATGTGCCCACCCGCCTACTTGAACCATACTGTGAACTGCCCACTCCGCAATGTGTCCCTTACAATGTGCCCACCCGCCTACTTGAACCATACCGTGAACTGCCCACCCCACAATGTGCCTCTTACAATGTTCCCACCTGCCTACTTGAACCATACCGTGAACTGCCCACCACACAATGTGACCCTTACAATGTGCCGACCCGCCTACTTGAACCATACCGTGAACTGCCCACCACACAATGTGCCGCTTACAATGTGCCAACCCGCCTACTTGAACCATACTCACATCCGAACGCTGATGATTGGCCACGGTTCATTATGATTGAATCATTGAATAACGAGGCATCAGTTGCCAAACTTTCCCCTTTTGCCATTCACAAGGGCATTATGGGAATTGCTGGCACAGTCAAAGACGTGAAGAAACTACGAAGTGGACATATTCTGGTGGAGTGTGCTAAGAAAGCGCATGCCGACAATCTGCTACGTGCAAGCACGCTAGCAGGCGTCGGCATCAAGGCCTCTCCTCATCGAACTCTCAACTCTAGCAAAGGAGTAATCCGGACTAGAGATCTTGATGGTGTTGATGAGGATGAGATAGCACATGAGCTCAAGTCTCAAGGAGTGTTAAACGTACGAAGAATAGTTATAAAGAGGGATAACAAGTCCATAAAAACAGGGACATATATCCTCACGTTTGGCAAGCCTTTTCCGCCCAAGAATTTGAAAATTGGATACCTTAGTGTGAATGTGGATGTCTTCATCCCAAACCCACTTCGATGCTTCCAATGCCAGAAGTTTGGTCATGGCAAGGATAGATGCAAAAATGAAATCATCTGTTTTAAGTGTGGTCAAAAAGGTCATGACAACACCAGTTGTCAAAACCAGGCAAAATGTTCCAATTGCCTGGGTGACCATATGGCCATATCTAAAGACTGTCCTGTCTGGAAAAAAGAAAAGCTAATTCAGCAGATCAAGACTGAGAAGCGACTAAGCTACCCAGAAGCTTGAAGGCTGGCTGAGGTGAATACTCCCTCGCCAATCACCAAGAGCTATGCTGCGGCAGCCAAAGCCTCCAACAGGACAATTGAATGCCAGACTGAACTGACGTGGTTGACTGGAGGGAAGCCCACTGCCTTCACCCCAGTCCCAAATCCGACGCCGGTTTCGATCAAAAGTAATAATAGTAATACTAGTATTGCGGTGCAGACGCTGGCCGAGCCGGCAATGCCCAAAAAGAAGAAGAATTTGTCGGACCGAGTTCCAAAGGGATCTTTGACCCCTACGGACAAAATGTCCAGGGGGTCATCGATCTCCAAAAACTTAACATCAAATAGATATCGGGCGCTGGCCGATATTGAGATGCCTGAGACTGTGGAAACCCGCAGTCGAAGTCTCTCCCTCAAACCAAAGGCGAGGGGGAGAACACCTGTCACTGCTCCAAAATGACAGTGACAGGTGCATCTCTTATTCAATGGAACTGCCGAGGTTTTAGGAGCAACATCGAAGAGTTGTCTCTTCTTTGTTGCAACCTCAATCCACTCGCTGTTTGCCTACAAGAAACTTATATAAAAGCTTCTGAGAGTTGTAGTCTTAAAGGCTACACCATTCATAACAAGCACGCACCAGATGGAGACCGAGCCGCTGGCGGCTCCTCCATCTTGGTCAGACGTGATGTGGTGTGTACGCCAGTGGCGTTAGACACAACACTACAGGCTGTAGCTGTTCGTCTGATGCTGCATAAGACTGTAACTCTCTGTTCCATTTACATTCCTCCGAGCTCCGTTCTCACTTTACACAAGAACTGGACGCCCTTGTGGACCAGTTACCATCCCCATATTTACTTATGGGTGACTTTAACGGCCACAACCCATTAATTGTGGGGGGGCATCTCCCATAGAGCGAGAGAGGAGCTGGCGGCTTTGTAAAGCCGACTGGCCCACCTTCCAGATCCTATGTTGCGAGAAGTTCACTCCAGACATCAGTGACATCGATGCCTTCACTGAGATGCTGGGATGGATCGCGGAGAAAACTGTTCCGAAGACCTCGGCAACTCCCAAGCATTTGACGCCTCCATGGTTAGATGACGGCTGTAGGAGGGCTATTAAGGAACGAAAGAAAGCTCAGTGTAAATTCCACAGGAGACCGACTGCTGAAAATCTGGCGCTCTTTAAAATTCTGCGTGCTCGCGCTCGCAGAACAATCAAAGAAGCGCGGAGGCAGTGTTGGAGACAATTTGTTTCTAGCATCACCATGCACACGCCGTTGGGCAAAGTATGGACAATGATCAGAAGAATCAAACGAAGGGGAGGTGATTCTTCTGTAGTCCAGCACTTGAAACACAACGGCACCATTCTCACATCACTCGACGAAATAAGTGAAGAATTGGCTCGCACCTTTGCTGGAAACTCGTCTTTGGCAAACTGCCTCCCGGGCTTTCGGGTGGTCAAGGAACGCCAAGAGCAAAAGCTCTTGGACTTTTCTTCCGATGGCGAGGAGCACTACAACTCCCCATTCAGTATGGGTGAGTTGAGGTGTTCTTTGGAAAGCTCGCATGACACAGCAGTTGGACCTGATGGAATTCATTATCAATTTTTGAAACATCTCCCTGAACATGCACTGAGACTGTTGCTTCAACTCTTCAACAACATCTGGGAGTCGGGTGTCGTCCCCGCCTCTTGGCGGGAGGCGACAGTAATACCGATTCCCAAACCTGGTAAAGACCAGAGTGAAGCCCACAACTATCGTCCCATAGCCCTTACAAGCTGCATCTGTAAAACCATGGAACGCATGGTAAACAACCGCCTCGTCTGGCTACTGGAGTCAGGACACCACCTGTCCAACCTTCAATGTGGCTTCAGACGGGGCCGCAGCACCCTCGACCATTTGGTGCGCATGGAGACCTTCATAAGGGATGCTTTCCTTAAGAAGGAGCACGTTGTGGCTGTCTTTTTCGACCTCGAAAAAGCCTATGACACAACGTGGCAGCATGGCATCATGGAGGATCTTCATGCGATTGGCCTTCGTGGCCACTTGCCAATTTTCATCATGAACTTTCTAGCCTTCAGGCATTTCCGTGTCCGTGTCAAGACTACCTATTCCCGCCTACACTCACAGGAACTAGGAGTACCTCAAGGCAGCATACTGGCAGTGACCCTTTTCGGGGTCAAGGTCAATGGTATTGCTGCTGCTGTAAAGCAGGGGGTCTCCTGTAGTCTTTTCGTGGACGACTTTGTTTTATATTACAGCGGTGCTAACATGAATGTCACAGAGAGACAGCTACAACCAAGCATAAATGGGATCCATCGATGGTCAGTTCTGAACGGTTTCAAATTTTCCAAGACCAAAACAGTCAGCATGCACTTCTGCCTGCTGCGTAGAATACATGCGGAACCGGAGCTGACCCTGGATGGGGATCCCATTAAAGTCGTTGAGAAAACCAAATTTCTGGGCCTCATTCTCGACGCAAAACTGTCTTTTGTGCCACATATAAAGTACCTGAAAACAAGATGCCTGAAAGCGCTGGATATTCTGAGGGTGCTGTCCAGCTCAGAGTGGGGAGCGGACAGAGATGTTCTGCTCTCCGTGTACAGAACCTTGGTTCGTTCACGCGTGGATTACGGCAGCATAGTATACGGTTCCGCAAGGAAATCATATATTGGGCTGCTAGACACGATCCACCACCAGGGACTGCGCCTGGCCCTTGGGGCCTTCCGCACCTCACCAGTTCAGAGCCTTTATGTCGAAGCCAATGAACCATCACTTAACAACAGGAGAATCAAACTGGCCATGCAATATGTAGTCAAGATAAAAACTAATGCATTGAATCCTGCACACAATTGTCTATTCGAGCAACATGACGAATCCAGGTATGAAGCCAGGGCAAATTACATCCGGCCACTGAGGCTCCGAATGAAACCTCATTTGGAGGCCTTCGGCGTGGATTTGGACGTGTTGGAGGATGCCAAAGTCCCAGAACATCCCCCGTGGTCATTGAGAAAGCCATCGGTTATCCTCCGACTCACGGAACTGAGGAAATCTGGGACACATCCACTCGAGTACCAAGGACTGCATGCAGAGATTCAAGGCCAGTTTGCAGACTACCTCTCCATATACACTGATGGTTCGAAAGACCAAAGCCGGGTAGCTGCTGCGGCAGTCTGCCGACGGGAAAAATTTGGTGTACGTTTGCCCGATCAGAGCTCGATTTTCACTGCAGAGGCCCGAGCACTCCTTCTCGCTTTGGAGTGTATCGAGGTATCCAACCACACCAACTATGTTATATACAGTGATTCGTTCTCTTGCCTCCTGGCTGTTGCTGGACTGAAAACGAATCACCCTATTCTAGCAACGGTCATTTATAAAATGAACCAACTGACAACAGATGGGTATGATATCCACCTGTGCTGGGTGCCTGGCCATGCTGGCATACAAGGAAACGAACGAGCTGATTGGGCTGCGAAGAAGGCCCTGAACTGTGATCTTGAACCGTGTCTGATCCCTCACTCTGATCTGAAACCACTAATAGCCACCCACATAAAATCCAAATGGCAACATGAGTGGGATGAAAACATCAATAAACTTAAAGAAATTGAACCATCTGTGGGAAAGTCACCACAGACTCATGCGGGAGGTCGGCGGGACCAAGTGGTCCTTAGCCGCTGCCGTGTTGGCCACTCGTGGCTTACACATGCTTTTCTGCTCAAGGGGGAACCTCCCCCTGAATGTATTGGGTGTCAGTCCCCACTGACACTCAAACACATTTTACTAAGTTGCGTTGATTTTTTGGCCCTGCGCCAACGGTTCTACACTGCAGACAGTATGCATGACCTTTTTACTAAGGTAAAACAGGAAAACATTTTAGCCTTTTTGAGGGCAGCTGGACTGTACCACCTTATATAGTTTACTAAATGGATTCTATTAATTATTAATGAAACTTTTCTTTTTCTATGGGAATTTGTTTCCCTTGACCACAGATATATGATTGTGAGCTTTCTAATTTAATTAGTGTCTATTGGCACATAATTGATTGTCTGCTTTTACATGTAAAAGCGATGGTTTGAACAAAAAACAAACATTTCTCGCCGTGAATATGGCCTATGCTGCCGACACGGCGTAAAGCAACCACCAATCAATCATGAACCATACTGTGAACTGCCCACTCCGCAATGTGTCCCTTACAATGTGCCCACCCGCCTACTTGAACCATACCGTGAACTGCCCACCACACAATGTGCCGCTTACAATGTGCCCACCCCCCTACTTGAACCATACCGTGAACTGCCCACCACACAATGTGTCCCTTACAATGTGCCCACCCCCCTACTTGAACCATACCGTGAACTGCCCACCACACAATGTGCCACTTACAATGTGCCCACCCGCCTCCTTGAACCATACTGTGAACTGCCCACCACACAATGTGCCACTTACAATGTGCCCACCCGCCTCCTTGAACCATACCGTGAACTGCCCACCACACAATGTGCCCCTTACAATGTGCCCACCCGCCTACTTGAACCATACCATGAACTGCCCACCTGTGCCCCTTAAGATGTGCCCACCTGCTTACTTGAACCATGCCGTGAACTAGCCACCCCCAATGTGCCCCTGACAATGTGTCCTTTCACCATGCAGTGCCTCAGGCCGAGGTTGACAGTACAATCCCGATCTTGTGTGACTTCATCACCTCGATGTGTCAGTTCGCCGATGTGTCCACCTCTGCCAACATGTGGATTCGCGTCGATGCTACATCTTCATCCAAAGGTCAGTTGCAGAGCTGCTAACTTTCAAGCTTTTTCCAAGTTTCTCGCCATTTCAAAATTTCAAATTTGTTTTATGGGAAAAAAACTAAAAATATCTTTGGAGATGCCGTAAATTGCTCCAGAATAAAAATGTCCTACTTAAGCCAAATAAACTGTATACAGTAAAACCTCTCTAACCAAGAGGTTAGCAGCAATTCAACTTTCGTAAGCACACAATTGGAACTTGTAGAACTATATGATATAATAGATTTCGAAATGAGAATACAGTGTTCATTGTTTGACTGAAAACATTGTGATGCCCTTCCGCTTAGCAACAAATACTTAATAAAGCGACTGGTCATCATCAACCGCTCCTTTTTCGTGGCCGCAAAGTGGGCGCAAGCAATCGCAAGGGTAGTGCGACTGGGGCATAAATTAAGCGTGACTGGGGTATAAATTAATCGTGACATACTTTATGCCTGCCCCCTCATCACCCTGCAGCTACGGTGCTGCTGGCCTGTGAGGCAGCTGAACTGTCGAACCAGCCGTGCTCGCTGCAGTCCCCGGTGATGTGGACAAGAATCACATGTAATCCCATTTCTCCTTGCAGATGGTGATAACTATGACTACTACGAAGATGACAGTGGTTCTGGGAGTGGCGCGCAGGATTATCACTACTATGAAGACGATTACGATGAAACATCGGGTGGCGAATCTGGTTCCGGAAGTGGTCAGGTGGAACCCAGCCGCCGGAAGAGGGCGCTCCCAAAGGACAGCGCTGTCTTAGTTGACCTAGATTTGTCAGCTGACCCAGATTTGTCAGCTGACTCAGATATGTCAGCTGCCCCCGATATGTTGGCTGACCCAGATATGTCATCTGACCCAGATATGTCAGCTGGCATCGACATGTCTCTAGCGCCATCTGGTCGACACAGACGCTCTGCATCAAACACTTCCCGTGAGTAGAACCGGCAGGAAATTCCCTGATCATGAAGACCGTAATCGATTATGATGGATCATCCCGGTCGTCAGAATTTCAAATAGAACACCCTGAGGTGTACCTAAAAATCCACGGGCCGTGTGCAAAATTATCCGACTCCAATGCCCGACGTCTTGGCTTGGGGCATCAGGAGCAATGACATCACATTTGTGCTGGTTCCTGTAGTGTCAGCCTGCACTACACTCAATCCGCCATTTTTTCGGTCCCGGGCGCATTTGTTTATGCAACCCGAGTTTGTATGATCTGCGCGTGTGCAAAAAAATGGTTGAGATGATCTGAGGTGATTAATCGATTACGGCCAATAGTTGCATAATCCGATGGTTATGAGTTTCTATCATTTTCTGAGATAAATATAATTAGCTTGATCGTTAGAATCTATTTTGTCTAACTTTGGAGATATTTGAAGTGTAAACATGCTAAGTTAATTTTGGCATGCTTGCAACAACTGTGACCCCATTGACTTCAACAGTAACCAGTGTGGCGTTTTCAGCCGTGTGCCATGTTCAGCCGTGTACATAGACTCAAAGTCAATGCATTGTCAGTGGTCGTGAGTCACTAACCTTATAGATTTAATATAATGTTTTTGGTAAATATGTTTTCTACATGTGTACCAAGCGATTTGTTTGTAGGTGGTGGGGTTTTAGAGATATTTCACTTTTCCTGGATTTTCTGTATGAAGATTGCTCCCCACCATTGACAATGGCTTGAGTTTGACGGTACGCGCAGTGCACAACATTAATTTTATTCAAAATTAATAGAAATCAAGAACACTAACCTTATAAATGTTATATAATCTTTTTGGTAAAGATGTTTTCTATATGTGTACCAACCGATTTGTTAATAGGTGGTGTGGTTTTAGAGATATTTCACTTTTTCTGTATGAAGATTGCTCACGACCATTGACAATGCCTTGAGTTTGAGTCTATGTACACGGCTGAACACGGCACACGGCTGAAAACGCCACACCGGTTCAATTAAATTAATCTAGCATGCCCTTCCGCTTAGCAACAAATACTTAATAAAGCGACTGGTCATCATCAACCGCTCCTTTTTCGTTGCCGCAAAGGGTAGTGCAACTGGGGCATAAATTAAGCGTGACTGGGGTAGGCCTATAAATTAATCGTGACATACTTTATGCCTGCCCCCTCATCACTCTGCAGCTACGGTGCTGCTGGCCTGTGAGGCGGCTGAACTGTCGAACCAGCCATGCTCGCTGCGGTCCCCGGTGCTGCACGGCGAGGTGGCACGCTGCGCGAACTTCAGAACGCGGGGCAACGGCCCCTTCATGCTGTCAATGAGCGTCACCGACACGAGCGGGAACATGATTGGTGAGTCTGTGCAGTAACGTGTGCACCATGCAGTTGTAGTGAAGGTCAACCTAGTCTGTGCAGTAACGCGTGCACCATAGAGTTGTAGTGAAGGTCAACCTAGTCTGTGCAGTAACGCGTGCACCATGGAGTTGTAGTGAAGGTCAACCTAGTCTGTGCAGTAACGTGTGCACCATGGAATTGTAGTGAAGGTCAACCTAAGTGTCCTACTTTGTATGCACAGTAACGTGTGTGTTATGGAGCTGTAGTGAAGGTCAACCTAAGTGTCCTACTTTGTATGCACAGTAACGTGTGCATTATGGAGTTGTAGTGAAGGTCAACCTAAGTGTCCCACTTTGTATGCACAGTAATGTGTGCATTATGGAGTTGTAGTGAAGGTCAACCTAAGTGTCCCACTTTGTATGCACAGTAAAGTGTGCATTATGGACTTGTACTTGTAGTGAAAGGTAACCTAAGTGTCCTACTTTGTATGCACAGTAATGTGTGCATTATGGAGCTGTAGTGAAGGTCAACCTAAGTGTCCCACTTTGTATGCACAGTAATGTGTGCATTATGGAATTGTAGTGAAGGTCAACCTAAGTGTCCCACTTTGTATGCACAGTAATGTGTGCATTATGGAGCTGTAGTGAAGGTCAATGTAAATGTCCTACTTTGTATGCACAGTAAAGTGTGCATTATGGACTTGTATTTGTAGTGAAGGGTAACCTAAGTGTCCTACTTTGTATGCACAGTAATGTGTGTGTTATGGAGCTGTAGTGAAGGTCAACCTAAGTGTCCTACTTTGTATGCACAGTAACGTGTGTGTTATGGAGCTGTAGTGAAGGTCAACCTAAGTGTCCTACTTTGTATGCACAGTAACGTGTGTGTTATGGAGCTGTAGTGAAGGTCAACCTAAGTGTCCTACTTTGTATGCACAGTAATGTGTGCATTATGGAGCTGTAGTGAAGGTCAAGATAAGTGTCCTACTTTGTATGCACAGTAAAGTGTGCATTATGGACTTGTACTTGTACTGAAGGGTAACCTAAGTGTCCTACTTTGTATGCAAAGTAACGTGTGCATTATGGAGCTATAGTGAAGGTCAACCTAAGTGTCCCACTTTGTATGCACAGTAACATGTATGTTATGGAGTTGTAGTGAAGGTCAACCTAAATGTCCTACTGAGTATCCACAAGACTGTCTGCATTATAAAGTTGTCATGAAGACTGACCTGTACAATGATGCCTACATAATAGAGTTGTAGTGAAGGTTATCCTAAATGTCCTACTTCGTATGCACAGTGATGCCCGCATTATGGAATTATTTTAAAGTCAACCTAAATGTACCCCTTAGTCTACGCAGTGACATTCATGTTGTAGAGTCATCTTGAAGGTCAACTTTAATGTCCCGATTAGTCACACAAGCATGTTGTAGTTCTATGACTTACAAATTAACTTACAGATTAACTTACAGATCCTCCTCTGTCTGATATAGGCCCTATTGGACCTCTAAAAAGTCTAATCCCAGCTCATTATGGTAAAAAAAGAACACTTTTCTTTGCACACATATGGAGGTAAACGGAGCCTTGAAGTCATAATTGTGGGTGTCGTCTCCAATGTCTATCCAGCCTTCTCTCAAATGCTTCTACCATTGGTCCTTCAACCACTTGGTCTGCGGGACTGTTCCATGGATCCGTCACCCGAAAGAAAAATTAGTGTTTCCTGACCCGAACCCTGGGCTTCTTGAAGATCTTATACTGCTGGCCTCTATAACAAGTAACACAAAGTCCCCTTGAAGATAATCTTGAAGAGTCCCCATGTAGAAATACAAGAAAGCCACATGAAGATATTCAAAGTTGTCCCATTTAGTAATACACAAAACCTTCGTAGAACTTTTGTAGGCCACAATAATAACGGACCTTTGATATTAACAGGTGAAAAAGAAACATCGGTGAGTCAGAGCAACGAGTGGAAGGACTGCCATGTAGACCTGCAGGGAGGCAGTCTCTATGTGGTCCTCAGCACCATGGTATCAACCGACGAAACAACCCGAATAGAAGTTCACTCCATAAACATAACCGTCGGAGCATGTGAGCTATATTTGTATTATACCCTGAAGTTGTGTAGCACTTCCGCTTCTTAACATTAGTTAACTTTATTCTTCGCTTTGGATCAGTGAACTGGCTGTGTTTGTAGATAACATTGTAGTAGTAATCGAGTTTTCGTAAATAAGTGTATGCTAGTTATCTTAATGGGAAATGTAGCAGAGGTTGGGTTGTTGTAGACAACATTGTAGCGGTGGATGGGTTGTCTTAGACAACATTGGAGCAGTGAATGGGTTAGTTGTCTTAGACCACATTGTAGCAGTGAATGGGTTATCTTAGCAAACATTGTAGCAATGAATGGGTTGTCTTAGCAAACATGGTAGCAGTGAATGGGTTGTCTTAGCCAACATTGTACCAGTGAATAGGTTGTCTTAGCCAACATGGTAACAGTGATTGGGTTGTCTTAGACAACATTGTATCATTGAACGGGTTGGTTGTCTTAGCCAACATTGTAGCAGTGAATGGGTTGTCTTAGTAAACATTGTAGCAGTGAATGGGCTGTCTTAGCAAACATGGTAGCTGTGAATGGGTTGTCTTAGCCAACATTATAGCAGTGAATAGGTTGTCTTAGTTGTAGCAGTGAATGGGCTGTCTTAGCCAACATTGTACCAGTGATTGGGTTGTCTTAGACAACATTGTAGCAGTGAATAGGTTGTCTTAGCCAACATTGTAGCAGTGACTGGGTTGTCTTAGCCAACATGCTAACAGTGATTGGGTTGTCTTAGACAACATTGTATCAGTGAACGGGTTGGTTGTCTTAGTAAACATTGTAGCAGTGAATGGGCTGTCTTAGCAAACATTGTAGCTGTGATTGGGTTGTCTTATCCAACATTGTAGCAGTGAATGGGTTGTCTTAGCCAACATGATAACAGTGATTGGGTTGTCTTAGCCAACATTGTAGCAGTGAATAGGTTGTCTTATCCAACATTGTAGCAGTGATTGGGTTGTCTTAGCCAACATGGTAACAGTGATTGGGTTGTCTTATCCAACATTTTAGCAGTGATTGGGTTGTCTTAGCCAACATGATAACAGTGATTGGGTTGTCTTAGACAACATTGTATCGGTGAATGGGTTGTCTTAGCCAACATTGTAGCAGTGATTGGGTTGTCTTAGACAACATTGTAGCAGTGATTGGGTTGTCTTAGACAACATTGTAGCAGTGAATGGGTTGTCTTAGCAAACCTTGTAGCAGTGAATGGGTTGTCTTAGCCAACATTGTATCAGTGAATGGGTTGTCTTAGCCAACATTGTAGCAGTGAATGGGTTGTCTTAGCCAACATTGTAGCAGTGAATGGGTTGTCTTAGCCAACATGAAAACAGTGATTGGGTTGTCTTAGACAATATTGTATCGGTGAATGGGTTGTCTTAGCAAACATTGTAGCAGTGAATGGGTTGTCTTAGCCAACATTGTAGCAGTGAATGTGTTGTCTTATATAAGGGCGTAGTAGTGAACTGATTGTCTTTTGACACCAACCTTTCTTAAAGTTGCGTAAGTCTTTCTTTTGAGTTTCTATCATTTTCTGAGATAAATATATTATGTTGATCGTTATAATCTGCCTTACCTTTTACCTTGAGGTCACTTTTATTTTAATTGGTGAACTTGTTATATATTTGAAGTGTAACCATGCATAATTAGTTTTGGCAAGCTTGCCAAAGCTCTGACACCATAGCCTTCTGCAGTAACAGGTTCGGTTAAATTGCTTCAGTATTCCCTTCTGTGTGGTGACAAATTTTTAATAAGTGCACCAGTATCTAAGTTAAGCCGTGTTCACACGGGCAATGTAAATTGATTCGTAGAAATCGACTTGCCTAGTTCTGGTTACATTTCGCATGTGAACGGGCGTGTGAGTCGAATTAGGGCTGATTCCATTTCTGTGATCGGGATACTGTAAACCACTTGTGGATGTCGATTACGTGAGTCAATTTCTGTGAATCGATTTATTTTGCCCGTGTGAACGCAATTAGGTGGATTAAGGACCTCACACGCATGCGCAGTCAAGACCTTAGTTTGTTGACTTTCCGGTCGATCAAAAGCGCATATTATATAATTTAGTCTATGAAACCGCTAGCTGGGCACAGATATTTTTTTCATCATTTATTTTAATGTTTTCACTGCCCAGCAGAAGTTTTGATCGTTCCAAACCAATACGATTCAGTCCAGACATATCTAGGTCGAACCCACTCTCTCGTGGTGACGTCGCCTAACCGAAAACTGGCGCTGCTCAGACTGGACTTGCTCATGCGCTGATATCGATTTCCGGCCCAAGTACTGCCCGTGTGAACGCGCATCTAATTCGATTCATATGATTTGCCTTGGCTGAATCGCTTTAGATTTTGCCCGTGTGAACACGGCTTTAGATATGTAGAATAAAATCTTGATAATTGCTTTGGTTTTGAAAATTTGATGTTTTCATCGGACAGTGCAGCTTTCAGACACTGTCTCCTCAGGGTGTAATATAGGGAGGATTATACCAGCTGTCATCATCTGTCAAACATTACGATAGAAATGAAAAATCAGCAATTTATGACCATTGCTCACGGGCACAGAAGACGAGGAAGCTGAGATTGGGAAAAACATGACACTTTATTTGGGTGCCCCCCCCCCCGGCGGCATGTACAACTTTGATCGTCTCGTTCATGGAGTGCACGGCTCTATTGGTAATGATACGGGCAGTCACGATCTACATAAGGTCATGTGATATGATAATGGATGGGTATGGGATAGGCGATGCTACATATATGATAATCAGGAAATGAACGATGACATAATAGACATAGCAAGTTACATTGACATTGGTAGGAATTAAGCAGGGTGATCAATCAATCAATAGTTCCATCCTATAGTCGAGGGTTGTATGCAATGGTTCTCCACTTGTCCCGATGGTGTGCTGTTCTGATAGACTGTGAATAATTCAAGCCTGTCCACTGTGAAATATTTGTAAACCATGATGTTCTTGGTCTCCCTCTCACTCTGCTGCCATTCACCTTCCCTTCCAACAATGTATGGTATATTGAACTCTGACGAATGATGTGGCCAAAATAAATAAGTTTCTTTGTCTGTATAGTGGAAAACAAGGGTTTCTTATTATTCATTTTTCTGAGAACTTTTTTGTTGGTGATCTTCTTTGTCCATGATATTTTCATCATCCTTCGATAAGTCCACATCTCAAATGCTGCTAAACGTTTGTACATTTTCTTAGAGATTGTCCATGTCTCAGCCCCATACATTAGAGTAGACCACACATAACACTGAAGAATACGCTTCCTTGTATGTATTAATATCTTACTTGATGTTAACACTCTATACATTTTGGAGAATGTTGTTTGGGCTATTGTTATCCTTCTCTTAATTTCTTCCTCACATCTCCCATCATTTGTAATCTTTTGTCCGAGATATATGAATTCGGGTACTTGTTCTATGTTTGTGCCATCTATGGTTATATTGATATTTGGTTTATGTCTTTTTACTTATAACCATTGTTTTGGTCTTCCTGTCATTCATCTTCATGTTGAATAGTATTCCAGCTTTATTGGTTCTATTCACAGTATCTTGGAGGTTTTTCTCACTGTCTGCTAGTATTACACTGTAGCAGGGCGATAGAAACAGCAATTACATATTACTATGATGACTCATGATTGTTCATTTGTCAATTGCTCGGGTGTCAATTGGCTGATGATTTTCTTTAATGTTTGTATTGTTTTTGTTTGCTTTTTGTTGTATTTCGGATTTATTTATTTTTGTGTTTGATTGTCACGGCCAATCACACAACAGGTGTGGGTGGGTAAAGAAAAGGTTTGTAGTTGTGGTCAGTCGTGGGCGGCTTTGCAGACTGACCATCAGGGTGTGTGGCGTCATGGGTTCCAGGTTGTGTTATGATGTGATTGGTTGGAGCGGTTTAGTGTTGTGGGTTGTGATTGGTTGGTCTCTGGTTGGTTATAACTTAAAGTTGCATAGTCCGATGAAAACATCAAATTTTAAAAACCAAAGTAATTATCTGGATTTGATTCTAGATGTCTAACTTAGATACTGGTGCATTTATTAAACATTTGTCGTGACATAGAAGGGAATACTGGGACAATTTAACAGAACCTGTTTTAAATTAAGTTGGCATATTTACACTTCAAATATCTTAGAACTTAGCCATTTAAAAATAAAAGTTACTTTAAACTGTGGCGGAGTGGTTAGAGTGTCTCCTAATCTGAAGGTCAGTGGTTCGATTCCCTGTGCCCCCACCTCTGCCAATTTGGATTTCCACCGCTGTGTATAAATTACAGCCTCATCAAAGGCCAGTTGCTCTCATACCATGTCTATGTCGTGTGGGAGGTTAAAAATCCCTTGGGTCGGTAAAGGTGTAGGCTCGGGCTTTCTATCGAAAAACTGTCTAATGGTGAAAACAAGCCTATTCAGGCTTATCCATGATAGGCAGTATAAATCTTCAAGAGAAAAAAAAAGGAAAAAAAAGGTAGATTATAGATTATAGAGGATATCAACCTAATATATTTCTCTCAGGAAATGACTGAAACACAAAACCATCCGACTATGCAACTTTAATGGATATTTGATCAAATAAAAAATACTTAACCTGTTTTCGACCAGGTCCTAGCTCCAGTGACGAAGCTGACTACGGCAATGATTACGATAATGGTGAATCTCAGCAAACCGGTAAGTTCAAAGATGTAGCATAACCAGGTATGGGAGTATCTAAAGCCTCATAATCAACAGTTAAAATAAATAATTTATTTGTCAAATGAATTACAGTAAAACCTCTCTATGGGACTGACTTTAAATGGTCCATTTAGGGAGGTGGTTGGTTTAAGGCTTTTTTTTTTAATCATTGCAATGGTATTGTATGGGCAATCGTTTGGGACCCAAATAAAGCAATCGATATAGGGGAGTGGTCGATCTGTGGAGGTCGTAGGATTGAGAGGTTTGCTGACATCAGGGATGAAAGATCTCCACGGTTTCGCAGATTTCCGGGATTTATTATATTCACCGATTAACTTTAAATTCCAGAAAATATTACATATGTATATGACCACAGTTGGGTGGTTCGAATCCCGTTCTTATATGACCTTAGATGTAACTAGAACATGAAGCCCATACACGAAAGTGTTAGGTATCGGTGATAATACAGTCACAACAAGGTTAGTTGAAACCTGACTTCCGGTAATTTTCCGCGATTCCCTGACAATACTAAGTCTATGAGAAAAGATCTGCATTATCACGGAAATTCGCCGTCGGAGTAATAATCTCGGCTTGGTTTCCCACAGGTTTTTTTCTGGAGACCACTTTCATCCTTGTGTAATTAAGACCGCATAAACCGCATTTCACTGCTCCTAACTAAGGCACTAAAGATTCATTTGAATAATTTAGATCAAAACCTAGAAGTTTTGTAATTAATGCAAGGTTAGATGAAATGTAGATATTATTGCGCACAAAAAGATAGATTCACTTTTAATTCTTCAGGTGATTGCAGTGAAGTAAATTAGGCCTGCTTGGCGTATGTCCTATATGTTCAGGAAAAATAGCTATACGTGATGTTAATAAATGAAGCTATCCCGAGTTGTCAGTTTGATTTGATGTTAGGATATTGAATTTGAAACAAAATGACACTTCATTTGTCAAAATGGCTCTAATATTAAAGAAGATATGTAGACTTTTTTTTAGGTTGTTACTTAATCGGCCTTGCCTGAAGCTAAAGATATAAAAAAAATTATGTTCCCCTAAAATTAAAACTAATCACCCTATCTCACTTTTATGATTTGTTCCTGCAAATCTATGGCCCATAGAAAGAGAACCTAGAAATCCAGGGGCGTGAGATGGTTACATTTAAAGATATATAGATCTTCAAAAATGCTATTACAAAATAACAATTTTCTTCAACTCGCTAATTTTCAAATTTTGATTTGGGGGAGGGGGGGGGGTGAATTTGTGGATAAAATTGGCACCCCAGTTGAATTATTCTGATTTTCTCCTGACATATTGTTGAGTCTTCAATGGGTTTGGGCAATACAGTAAAACCTCTAAATCGATCGACCATGGGACCGACTTTAAATGGCCGTTATAATGATATTGTATGGGCGGTCATTTGGGACCCAAATAAAGCGATCGATATAGGGAAGTTGTCGATCTGTGGAGCTGGTCGGTTAGAGAGGTTTTACTGTATACTGTCTCCACTGTATCCACAAGAGGCCACACCTCCACAAGAGGGCGCATCTCAACAAGCAGATGAGAACAGCACGAGAACTGACAGTGAGGGAAACACGGACAGCATGCAGAATCCAGAGTCTGCAAATCGTAAGATATATTTAATGACGTCTTTCCACTGTTAGGACCACTTCACATTGGCTTCATCTGGTTTGATATCAATCCATGATAGCCAAGTCCCGTTACCTTAAAGGTGGAAGACCATGTTGGCTAGTTATCACACCACCTTAGTATTATCTTTCTTATTACTTTTGGCTGGTATTCATCAAGATCTAGTTAGTGGTGGATTTAAGGGAGTGGGATGTAGCTCAGGTAGTAGAGTGTCCACCTGTGAAGCTGTCAGTCATCGGATCGATCCTTCTCAGTGAATCTATTTGCAGTTTGGGCTATTTTCCGTTCCAACCAGTGGTCCACAACTGGTTCATCAAAGGCTGTGGTATGTGCTGTATGTGGGAAAGTGCATATAAAAGACCCCTTGCTGCTTATAGGAAAGAGTATCCTATGAGGTGGCAACTGGTTTTCTTTAAAGAAATTTGTCATAATGACCATACGTTTGACGACCAATAGCTGATGATAAAAACGAATGCGCTCAAGAGGCGTTGTTAAGTAAAACAAGTTTTACCTTTTTTGGAGGGCTTAAGATCAATCAGAACACCTACCCTGAGGATTTTAAGTCCAGACACCAACTACGCGTCGAAAGTTTTGTAATGCATACCTGGCTAAGCGAATCTGGTTTAAGCCCAGATAAAGATTAGCCAGGAATACATCATGATCTGGTTAGCGATGGGTTCAAGATAAATCTGGTTACCGACCCTCAGGATTAAGACCGGTCACCAGGTGGTGGGTAGAAAGTTGTGTGATTTGTACCTGGCTTCAGACCATAGCAACTTGGTGATGATTTATTCTGGATTGTTTGTTTAACTTGAAAGAAACAGGGACTATCTTTTTGTCTCCATTTTATTATTGGTTCTTGTCCCAACTTTATAGCCAGAGATTGTGATAGGTAGTGTGTCACTGACAGATGGCGTTTGCCTGACAGGTAGTACTTCACTGCCAGAGTTTCACTGGCAGATGCTGTCTGCCTGACAGGTAGTGCTTCACTGACAGGTAGAGTTTCACTGCCAGATGATATCTGCCTGACAGGTAGTACTTCACTGACAGGTAGAGTTTCACTGCTATGTAGAGTTTCACTACCCGATGATGTCTGTTTGACAGGTAGTGTGTCATTGACAGGTAGAGTTTCACTGACAGTTAGAGTTTCACTGATCGATGGTGTTTGCCTGACAGGTAGTACTTCACTGACAGGTAAAGTTTCACTACCAGATGATGTTTGCCTGACAGGTAGTCCTTCACTGACAGGTAGTGCTTCCCTGGTGGTGGTGTTTCACTGACAAATGGTTTTTGCATGACAGGTAGTGCTTCAGTGACAGGTAGTGCTTCACTGACAGATGGTGTTTTCCTGACAGGTGTGGCCCGTGAGGCGCCTTCCCCGCAACCAGACGTCAAAGAGGATATGAAATATGAGGACATTACAGGAAATGAGGAGATTTCTCTGACGAACGACATCAAAACCCTGAGGAAGAATGTAGCAAGTAAGTAAATAATTAAAGCCGGCAGACACCACCTGATATTGAGGAGAAAGATTTATTTTGTCCATTGGTGCATTACTGAAGCTGATGTGAAACAATGTTAGGTTGCAGCAGTGGGAAGTGTAACTACATCTACTTTTATATCTACCTACTATGGACCAAATTATGTAACTACCATAATCCTGAGTTTGAAAGAAAGAATTGAATTGAATTGAATACTGCCATGGTGCTTTTGTTTTCTTTTCTTTTTTTTAATAAATTAACAAATCTGAAAATTTGTCTTTTCAGTGCTCGGCCACTGATCTTCTGGCCATTTGTGCATTCATGGCTATTTACATTCATTCTAGAAGTAAATAATATATATATTGAATAATGAATATTTTTGTATAAAAACAAGACGGTATGGCCGACATAAAGTAGTCGCCATGAGTGCGCACTGTCACAAGTCGGTACTCGTACTGATATGACCTGAGATGTTGCCAGGACGTAAAACTCCAACAACAAAACAAAACAAAGTCATGCGCAACATGTAAACATTCATATAAACATGGTTTCTGCTATTATTTGGAATGTTTTCTGCTATTATTTGGACGGGTTACACTTTCGGTTTCCATGTCTCAATTTAGTGCCAAGTTTCAGAGAATGACCCATATATTGGTTGACTTTACTGCTGCACTGCTGTTCAGAAACCATGACAGTGGATGTTCTGCAGCGCAAGGCATCCCACAAGGTCGAGGACTTCATCTTCAGGTAGGAGCGTAGATAAAAGATTCACCCCCGACACTGTTCGGAGGTGAATTTCAACCCTATGTAGAAGTTGGAGAAAATGTGTCTCACTGTTGATGGTCTTAGTTTGGCATTCTTACCTTATGTTGATTAAAATCCAATAGCTACAATCCGAGTATATGTTTTCCCTCAATATACTCTCCTGAGTGTTCAAATCACATAATATCAAGGCATAATATCACAAAATTAGTTTGAAGTGATAGAGTCAATGAAGTAAGTCCTCCATTTTGAATAAACTGGTTGTACCACCTGACAACCTCAGTTAATGAAAATAACTGCTTCCTGACCTAGATTGGATTATTACCCAGGAACCTCTCAACTTCCTGCCAATGGCTGCCATGTTGACATGTATGATGTAGGCTCTGTCAATTCAAACTTTAAGGTTCATTGATCTACTGGACTAATCCACTAATCAGTTCAAAAGTTGACAGTAAATATATCAAGGTATGTGAAGAATATATTTTGCTTTTTAGATTAAGAATTGATGTGCTCATTTCATTTAGCCCCATTTTCTCCACTTTTTACATAGGGTTGTTCGTCACCCCTACTCAGGCTGTTGTGATACATGGTGAATCTTTTATCTAGTAGGAGGGACACCAGCTCACTAGAGACGGCGTGCATATTTACAGCGCATCAGACTAAAGTTTGCGTGCACCAGATTGTGGGGTTCATGGGAACCACGCACATTCATTTACACCTCAAGTAGAAGTAGCATGACACATTCATATTTACACAGCTCACTTAGAAGTAGCACCACACATTCATATTTACACAGCTCATGTAGAAGCATCACCACACATTCATGTTTACACAGTTCATGTAGAATCATCACCACACATTCATAGTTACACCTCAGATAGAAGTATCACCATGCGCATTCATATTTGCACACCTCACATAGTAGAAGTAGCACCATGCACATTCATATTTACACAGCTCATGTAGAAGTAGCACCATGCACATTCATATTTACACACATCACATAGAAGTAGCACCATGCACATTCATATTTACACACATCACATAGAAGTAGCACCATGCACATTCATATTTACACACCTGACATAGAAGTAGCACCATGCGCATTCATATGTACAGACCTCACATAGAAGTGGTACCATGCGCATTCATATTTACACACCTCACATAGAAATTGCACCATGCGCATTCATATTTACACAGCTCATGTAGAAGTAGCACCATGCACATTCATATTTCAACAAGTCATGTAGAAGTATCACCATACATTCATATTTACACACCTCATGTAGAAGTAGCACCATGGTCATTCATATTTACACACCTCACATAGAAGTAGCACCATGCACATTCATATTTACACAACTCATGTAGAAGTAGCACCATGCACATTCATATTTACACAGCTCATGTAGAAGTAGCACCGCACACATTCATATTTACACACCTCAGATAGAAGTAGCACCAGGCACATTCATATTTACACACCTCACATAGAAGTAGCACCACACATTCATATTTACACAGCTCATGTAGAAGTAGCACCATACACTAGCAACGCGCATGGTAGCGCCGATGCCGTGTGAATGTATGCACTATAACTTATAAGCAGCCAGAGCTCTGCACATGCCGACCCTATGGACTACTATTCATCCTGATATGACCTTAGATGTTGCTAGGACGTAAAACAACAACAAACAAACAAACAAACTATTCATCATAACTCTCTCAGTTATTCATGGATCGTCAGGCAATAACTTGTCGTGTAACCAGAAGTTATATATCTATTAGGGAGTAAAAGAGTTTGTGTATCTATATATACTTACTATTTATAAATAACCCTGGAAGTACACTCATGTGACAGCTCGGGCATGCCCACAGACTGTGTGTGAGGTCACACCCTGTCTCCCAGCCCTGATGTGGGGTTGTAGATAGAGCAGCATGCATCTTGGTCAAGTCTAGGTCAGTAGCTCATTAGCAAGGTTATACATGGGTCCACCGACAGATTCTCTAGGCCTACTATAAGTGTGGACAAGTTTAAATGATAAACTATGATTGGGGGTGCGAGATTGGAGGATCAGAATATGCAGTAAGTCTTATAACCAATTTAAAGCTCATGTAATAAGGATTCCAAATCTTATTTGATCCTGTATGCAGCACTAAAATTGACCTCAACATCGTGATTTTGCTACTGCAATGTTAGGAGTTATTTGTATTTATTGGGTCAGGCTGCTGTGTGTACCCCTCTGAACCTGCTCACCCCCCCCCCCCCCCCCCCCACCCCGGTTGCCCAGTATCTCCGATACAAAACACCATCTCGTCCCACCTCCAACCTACCTTAATCTACCCTCACTGGCCTTACTCTAACCTCAGTGGCCTGACCCACCCGACTCCCATTCACCCGACTCCCACTCACCCGACTCCCACTCATCCGACTCCCACTCACCCGACTCCCACTCATCCGACTCCCACTCACCCGACTCCCACTCACCTGACTCCCACTCACCTGACTCCCACTCACCCGCCTCCCACTCACCCGACTTGACCACTCACCCGACTCGACCACTCACCCGAGTCGACCACTCATCCGACTCCCACTCACCCACCTCCCACTCACCTGACTCCCACTCACCTGACTCCCACTCACCCACCTCCCACTCACCCGCCTCCCACTCACCCGACTCCCACTCACCCGACTCCCAGTCATCCGCCTCCCACTCACCCAACTCCCAATCACCCGCCTCCCACTCACCTGACTCCCACTCACCTGACTCCCACTCACCTGACTCCCACTCACCTGACTCCCACTCACCCGATTCCCACTCACCCAACTCCCACTCATCCGACTCCTACTCACCCAACTCCCACTCACCTGACTCCCACTCACCTGACTCCCACTCACCAGACTCCCACTCACCAGACTCCCACTCTGACTCACCCGACTCCCACTCCGACTCACCTGGCTCCGACTCACCCAGCTCCGACTCACCCGGCTCCGACTCACCCGGCTCTGACTCACCCGGCTCCGACTCACCCGGCTCTGACTCACCCGGCTCCGACTCACCCTGCTCTGACTCACCCGGCTCCGACTCACCCGCATTCCACTTTTTAACAGGATTCTGCATCATGGACCATTTACAAGGGCGGCCAATCCCACCAATTAAAATTATGTTAGCTCGGGCCCAGCGAGAGTAATAACATGTTTTTTTAATAATGAAAAAGCTAGGTTAGAAAATGTGATATTTTTTAACATTAGAATTAGGGGAAAAATAAGACCTTCAGCCTATGTCTTAAGAATAGGAAAGAATGGGTCTCCTTGGACAGGCGATATCATGATTTCAGACAAAAAATGGAATATTTAAGATTATATAGCCAAATACACATTTATGCTGTTCAGACACGATAAAACTGATTTCTGTTATCACATAAATTATTTTTTAAATAAACAACCAAGAAAACCATCCTTTTGCTGTACCATAAAAACTCAAATGGGATATTTGCTTGCTATGCTAATTAATATGCAAATTACCTAATTATTATTCACAAATAACCTAATCACACATAGGTTATTAGGTATACAATACTTGATAAAAATAGATGCATTGTACATGTCAATATTTGGAATATATTGCTCTGCTTGTTATAAAGAAGCATAACATTGGTCGGTACACCTACACTAATTAATTAGTCTAATTAGCTTTAATTATGTCATTTCTTGAATTGATGGTCAACAAGTGTTACTCTACTTAATATTATTCATGTATGGAACATTTATATAATATATTGCAATAACTGAACCACATATCCTCTCACAAACCTTCGTATTAGATAATATCTTATCACCAATATGCAAATTAATATGCAAATTACCACATCGATACTTACAAAATGTCAAAATAAATAGCGCCATCAGTTTTATCATGTCTAAATACCCCTCTATTTGGCTATATAATCTTATATATTCCATTTTTTGGTCTGAAATCATGATATTCCTGGTCCATGGAGACCCATTCTTTCCTATACTTAAGACACAGGCTGAAGGTCCTTATTTGTTCTCAATTCTAATGTAGAAAAATATCACATTTTCTAACATAGCTCTGGATATTATTGGTCTTTTTTCATGATAAAAAAAACATTTTATTACTGTCACTGGGCCCGAGCTAACAGATGCTATTTGAACACAAGAAGACATCTTTCTTTTTCCATTCCTGTTGCTAGTATCATACACATTCATGTTTACACAGCTCATGTAGAAGTAGTACCATGTTCATTCATATTTACGCGCCTCATGTAGAAGTAGCACCACACATTCATATTTACACAGCTCATGTAGAAGTAGCACTGCACACATTCATAATTACACAGCTCACATAGAAGTAGCACCATGCGCATTCATATTTACACACCTCACATAGAAGTAGCACCACACATTCATGTTTACACACCTCTTGTAGAATTAGCACTAATTTATTCATATTTACATACCTCATGTAGAAGTTTCACCACACATTCCTATTTACACACCTCACACAAAAATAGTACCGCATAGATTCATATTTACACACATCACGTAAAAGTAGTACCACAGAAATTCATATTTACACAGCTCACGTAAAAGTAGTACCACACAAATTCATATTTACACACCTCAAGGAGCATCCCATACCTTGATATTCACACGCCAATTGGGAAGGAGTTCTACACGCAGCTTCTTGTTTAAACACTGTGAATAGACCCTCCTGATATGACCTTAGATATTGCCAGGACGTGAAACTCCAACAACCAACCAACTGTGAGTAGAAATAGCCTGCGTGTCTTCATTTTAAAAGCATTATATTTTATAGGCTGCAGCAAAAGACGGTTTTCTTTCAGCGACATTTGTTGCTTCCTTTTCAAGTTGTAATTGGCAAAGCAAGCCGTGCGACATGAATCTGTTCACACCGGAAGTGACGGAGCTCGGCGTCTGCTACACGTTCAATGCCAACGCCTCCAACATACAGTCCACAAACCTCACAGGTACAGACTCACTCCCACTTACCACTGTGTATTGACTCACTCCCACTTACCACTGTGCTGACTCACTCCCACTTACCACTGTGAGCTGACTCACTCCCACTTACCACTGTGTGCTGACTCACCCCCACATACCACTGTGTGCTGGCTCACTCCCACATACAACTGTGTGCTGACTCACTCCCACATACCACTGTGTGCTGGTTCACTCCCACTTAGCACTGTATGCTGACTCACTCCCACTTACCACTGTGTGCTGACGCACTCCCACTTACCACTGTGTGCTGACTCACTCCCACTTACCACTGTGTGCTGACTCACTCCCACTTACCACTGTGTGCTGACTCACTCCCACTTTTCACTGTGTGCTGACTCACTCCCACTTACCACTCTGTGCTGACTCACTCCCACTTTTCACTGTGTGCTGACTTCCACCTACCACTGTGTGCTGACTCACTCCCACTTACCACTGTGTGCTGATTCACTCCCACTTACCACTGTGTGCTGACTCACTCCCACTTACCACTATGTGATGACTCACTCCCACATACCACTGTGTGCTGACTCACTCCCACTTACCACTGTGTGCTGACTTACTCCCATGTACCACTGTGCTGACTCACTCCCACTTACCACTGTGCTGACTCACTCCCACTTACCACTGTGTGCTGACTCACTCCCACTTACCACTCTGTGCTGACTCACTCCCACTTTTCACTGTGTGCTGACTTCCACTTACCACTGTGTGCTGACTCACTCCCACTTACCACTGTGTGCTGACTCACTCCCACTTACCACTGTGTGCTGACTCACTCCCACTTACCACTATGTGATGACTCACTCCCACTTACCACTGTGTGCTGACTTCCACTTACCACTGTGTGCTGACTTACTCCCACATACTACTGTGTGCTGACTCACTCCCACTTACCACTGTGTGCTGACTCACTCCCACTTACCACTGTGTGCTGACTCACTCCCACTTTTCACTGTGTGCTGACTCACTCCCACTTACCACTGTGTGCTGACTCGCTCCCACTTTTCACTGTGTGCTGACTTCCACTTACCACTGTGTGCTGACTCACTCCCACTTACCACTATGTGATGACTCACTCCCACATACCACTGTGTGCTGACTCACTCCCACTTACCACTGTGTGCTGACTTACTCCCATGTACCACTGTGCTGACTCACTCCCACTTACCACTCTGTGCTGACTCACTCCCACTTACCACTGTGTGCTGACTCACTCCCACTTACCGCTATGTGATGACTCACTGCCACATACCACTGTGTGATGACTTACTCCCACTTACCACTATGTGATGACTCACTCCCACATACCACTGTGTGCTGACTCACTCCCACTTACCACTGTGTGCTGACTCACTCCCACTTACCACTGTGTGCTGACTCACTCCCACTTACCACTGTGTGCTGACTCACTCCCACTTACCACTGTGTGCTGACTCACTCCCACTTACCACTCTGTGCTGACTCACTCCCACTTTTCACTGTGCTGACTTCCACTTACCACTGTGTGCTGCCTCACTCCCACTTACCACTGTGTGCTGACTCACTCCCACTTACCACTGTGTGCTGACTCACTCCCACTTACCACTATGTGATGACTCACTCCCACATACCACTGTGTGATAACTCACTCCCACTTACCACTATGTGATGACTCACTCCCACTTACCACTGTGTGCTGACTTCCACTTACCACTGTGTGCTGACTTACTCCCACATACTACTGTGTGCTGACTCACTCCCATTTACCACTGTGTGCTGACTCACTCCCACTTACCACTGTGTGCTGACTCACTCCCACTTTTCACTGTGTGCTGACTTCCACTTACCACTGTGTGCTGACTCACTCCAACTTACCACTGTGTGCTGACTCACTCCCACTTACCACTGTGTGCTGATTCCCTCCCACTTACCACTATGTGATGACTCACTCCCACATACCACTGTGTGATGACTCACTCCCACTTACCACTATGTGATGACTCACTCCCACTTACCACTGTGTGCTGACTTCCACTTACCACTGTGTGTTGACTCACTCCCACTTACCTCTGTGTGCTGACTCACTCCCACTTACCACTGTGTGCTGACTCACTCCCACTTACCACTGTGTGCTGACTCACTCCCACTTACCTCTGTGTGCTGACTCACTCCCACTTACCACTGTGTGCTGACTTACTCCCACTTACCACTGTGTGCTGACTCACTCCCACATACAACTGTGTGCTGACTCACTCCCACTTACCACTGTGTGCTGACTCACTCCCACTTACCACTGTGTGCTGACTCACTCCCACTTTTCACTGTGTGCTGACTCCCTCCCACTTACCACTGTGTGCTGACTCACTCCCACTTACCACTGTGTGCTGACTCACTCCCACTTACCACCATGTGCTGACTCACTCCTACTTACCACTGTGTGCTGACTCACTCCCACTTACCACTGTGTGCTGACTCACTCCCACTTTTCACTGTGTGCTGACTCACTCCCACTTACCACTGTGTGCTGACTCACTCCCACTTTTCACTCTGTGCTGACTTCCACTTACCACTGTGTGCTGACTCACTCCCACTTACCACTGTGTGCTGACTCACTCCCACTTACCAATGTGTGCTGACTCACTCCCACATACCACTGTGTGATGACTCACTCCCACTTACCACTATGTGATGACTCACTCCCACTTACCACTATGTGATGACTCACTCCCACTTACCACTGTGTGCTGACTTCCACTTACCACTGTGTGCTGACTTACTCCCACATACTACTGTGTGCTGACTCACTCCCACTTACCACCATGTGCTGACTCACTCCCACTTGCCACTGTGTGATGACTCACTTTCACACACCACTATGTGCTGACTCACTCCCACATACCACTGTGTGATGACTCACTCCCACACACCACTATGTGCTGACTCACTCCCACATACCACTGTGTGATGACTCACTCCCACTTACCACTGTGTGCTGACTCACTCCCACATACCACTGTGTGATGACTCACTCCCACTTACCACTGTGTGATGACTCACTCCCACTCACCACTGTACTTTAATTAAAGCTGCATAGTCCGATGACGCATCAAATTTCAAAACCAAAACAATTATCTAGAATTGATTCCACATATCTAGCTTAGATACTGATGTACTTGCTAAGCATTTGTTGCCACATAGAAGGGAATACTGAGGCAATTTAATTAAACCTGTTCCTGCTGAAGCCTATGGTGTCAGAGTTTTGGTGTGCTTGCCAAAACTAAGTCGGCATTTTTGCACTTAAAATATCTCAAAACATAACCATTTAAAATGAGAGTTACTTCAAACTAACGGACGGTAGATTATAACAAGCAATTTAATATATTGATCTCAGAAAAATGACAGCAACTCAAAACCGTCGGACTATGCAACTTTAATTCTCCAACCCCTCTAGTGGTACAGACCTGTAGCTGGTGCCTTGTGTCCTTTTAGGGTCCTTTAACGGGCTGAGTCTTGTGCTGAACGTGGAGAAGTACGACCACTCGAAGGGTGTCAACAGTGACGCAGGCATCAAGGTGAGCCCTTATGAAGCTTGCGAAACCTTAAAAAATATGCATGAAGCAGTGCTACGTGCTCCCGGTGCTAAATGCTAGTGCCAGGGTAGCTATCACCGATGTGGTGGAGTAGGTCAAGTCGTATGCAGAGGCGCCCAAACTGGTGCGGGTAGTAAACCGTGGACTTATTTTTAGATTTGGGGTATCCCCCTTAACTGGTACCAACGTGTACCGGCCGGCTTGCCATCTCCATACACCGGGCACCAGCAAGCCTTGTTATTGAGGATTTGCATGTGACGTAGGCATCACACTACTCCTGCATTGTGGTTGGATAGAAGCAGTTCATTCTCTTATCAAGTGTATGTAAATAAAACAAATAGCACAAATCTATTCACTGCTATGATCTAATTCTGTTATTTAGAGTCATGAATATTCACTCAGCAGTTCAAATAGTGTTATTTATGAGAATAGTTTACTCAAAAAGTGAAATTTGGTCAAGATAAGCCAAAAATCGAAGCGATATTAACACCGCTGTTGCATCGGCAGCGTTATTGTCGAAGGTAAACAAAAATGGCACAAATCTATTCACTGCTACAATATAATTCTGTCATTTAGAGTCATGAATATTCACCCGGAGGTTCAAATAATGTTATTTATGAGAATAGCTTTCTCAAAAAGTGAAATTTGCTCAAATTAAAACCAAAATACAAGTGGTATTGACACCCACAAATACACACACAGAAAATATTGAATCGACAGCTAACCAGCTGGGTTTACCCCTAAACCTGCTATGGAAAGGGGTTAGCATACCCTAGTTTACGGTCGTGGTGCGTTAGCTCTAACACTGCCTCTTGCATGCTGTCTTTTCGCCGCTAAATGGGGGATTCCCACCAAAACCAGTTTTGGGGCGCTAACACCACGTCATGCATACGGGCCCTGGGCATTTAAATTGGCAAATCACTGAAGTGGGGGTGCGCGTTTACCCACACATGGGCATTTAAGGAGTAGGCATTTACGACATATTGGGGAAGTAGGGGTTAGGCATTGACCCACACATGGGCGTTAACCCATGAAAATATGGTATATATATATATATACATGTATATATCAAATTAATAATGAATATTTATCAATTTAATAATGAATAAAAAAATTAATAAAAATTCACTGATAATTCAAGCAAACTCTTGGAAAGCATACGTGCTAGGCATGATACATCCAGGAGGTAAACTTTTAAACTTAAAACCAAAACTAATGACCACAAACACACACAACATGGTGAAGGCAGTCAAGGAAGGCATCTGTAGATAACCAAACAACTAATCAATTGTAGAACTAACAAACTCACAGAGGGTAGGGAGATGTGGGAGAATTCTTACAAAGAAAGAAAGAATGCATGCAGTAGATGTGTGTCACAAAGTCATAAGTGAACACGGAACAAGCAAACACGCCACAAGCGAACAGTCTACACGGGCAATGTAAATCGATTCATAGAAAGCGACTTGCCTAGTTCGGCGCACATTTCGCGTGTGAACGGGCGTCTGAGTCGAATTAGGGCTGAATCGATTTCTGTGATGCGCATCCTGTAAACCACCTATCGAGGTAGTTTACGTGAGGCGATTTCTGTGAATCGATTTATTTTGCCCGTGTGGACGCAACTGAGGCGGATTAAGCACCTCACACGCATGCGCAGTCGACACCTTAGTTTGTTGACTTTCCGGTCGATCAAAAGCGCATATTATAAGAAACCGCTAGCTGGGCAAAGATATTTTTTTTCATCATTTATTTTAATGTTTTCACTGCCCAGCAGAAGTTTTGACCGTTCCAAACCAATACGATTCAGTACATACATATCTAGGTCGAACCCACTCTCTCGTGGCGACGTCGACTAACCGAAAAATGGCGCTGGTCAGACTGGACTTGCTCATGCGCAGATATCGATTTCCGGCCCAAGTACTGCCCGTGTGAACGGGAGTCTAAATCGATTCATATGATTCGCCTTGGCTGAATCGCTTTAGATTTTGCCCGTGTGAACACGGCTTATGGATCCATGGTCTAAATACGCACTAACACACACAATTGCAGTTCCACCTGCGGAACCAGAGCGATGTCCCCTCCGTCTCAGACACTGGCATTGCTGTCGGCCTGTCGACTCACACCCTGGTTGAAATGAAGTACAGTAGGGTAAGTAAGTCTCTCACACTCTGAACACACACTGTTCTGGTGCTGTCACATTACAACACTTCTCGCCAATGCGCGTTGACGTATGTGATTTTTTGGCGCAATGTCGGGATACGTCAGGAAGTGTTACGCGCGCATTAGGTGCGTGTTGGTATTCGTTGATGGACGGCGATGGTCGATGAGGGTCGGCGCCGTGCGTCATCGCACGTCAAAAGTTTTGTGCTTGCACAAAACTTTCGACGTGCGACGACGCGTGGGTGCCAACATTATGGCGACGTTAGGGGGACGTCGAGATACGTTACACGCGCTGGAATAACGTTATGCGAATGCATGAGGGTCGTTCCCACACGTTGCACCAAACTGTTGCTTTGTTTGTTTGTTGATGTTTTGCATCCTAGCAACATCTAAGGTCATATCAGGACGGTGCACCAAACTTTTGAGGTTTTTTTCTCACAACGTCAGCCGCATGCTACCAATACCTTGCGCTGACGCCGAAAAGTTTGACATGTCTCGACGATTAAAAGTGATTTTGCATGTTGGCGGCGCACCGGCGAGAAGGCATCGTAATGTGACAGCACCATTAGAAAGGAGAGATATGAACAGCCCATGTCTGAATATAGCTACCAGCATTTGAAAATAGGAAAGCGTGATCTCTTTCATACCAGACGCTTTGGCCGAATGAGTTGAATGTCCGCTTCCCGTTCTGATAGGTAGTGGGATTCGAACTCGCGAGTTCGAACCTTGGCCAAGTCAAACCAATGACTTAAGAATTTAGACTTGTCGCTACTTAGCCTTGCACTCGGCATTACTAGGATAGAGCAAGGAGCAGTGGAATGACAAAGACCAATTGTCCGCGATTGAAATTTCCCCTGCTTAATAAACTGATGTACCAAAAGAATACGAAATTATGACATATTAGATGAATCGCGGCATGTTATTGCGCATTGTTATTATTTTCTATTGTGAATATACTTGTATTCTGAATAGACTTGTTTTCACCATTAGACAGTTTGTCGATAGAAAGCCTGAACCTGCACTTACCAACCCAAGAGATTTTTAACCTCCCACACCACATAGACATTGTATAAGAGCCACATTGATGATGCTGTAAGTTATTCACAGCGGTGGAAATCCAAATTGGCAGAAGTCATGGCATGGGGAATCGAACCACCAACCTTCAGATTCCAGATTCCCACCTAGAAAAAAGTCAAGATCCTCCACAGAGAACACCACAATTCTGCTTTGTTTGTTGGAGGCGGCTGTGGTCCCTGAATGTCTAATTGACTGCTTCTCAGACTCGCAGCCTGTCGAATCCGTACGGCCTGTGTCAGAGCAAGGAGCTCAAGTTCTACCCGCAGGCGGCCTACACATACTCGCGCTGTCAGCAGCAGTGTCGCACCCAGCAGCTATTCCACTCCTGCGGCTGTCGCGACGCCTTCATGCCTGGTAAGAACCTTTCATAGTTCGCCAAGTCCACACCAGGAGGATTCTGCACTTTTCACACAATTTTTTTTTATTTTTTTTGACAAGTTTTTTATTCTGCCCATAGCGTATAAGCTCCCGTGAGGGTGCATGTTTTCAACGCTGGACAGCTGTGATACTGGATTGGTCTGGTCCCGCACTCAGGATTCTTTACCTGATCTTTCTCGGGCCAACCTTTGCGGTTTTGGGTGTTAGTAGTTTCTATATTAGTTTTTTATTTAATTCTCAAGTTTGTTCCTAACCTGTATATGATAACTTAGCCTACTATGTACATCTATGCAGATGACATACAGGCCTGTGGGAGAGGATGTTCAGGCACCTTCATGTATGGTAAGAACCATACCCTACCACAGTTATTAGTTCGCTAGGTCTACACCAGGGGGGATTCTGCACTTCTCACATTAAAATCATGTTGGGGCGCTTTCGTGTATGGTAAGAACATACCCATACTCTGCCATACTCAGTAGTTCACCAGGTCTACACCAGGGGGATTCTGCACTTCTCACGTTTAAATCATGTTTAGACGCCTTCATGTATGGCAAGAACCATACCCTACCATGCTCAGTAGTTCTCCAGGTCTACACCAGGTGGATTCCATCTTTCACTTTCACTTTTTTTTCTCTCTTTTTTTTTTGATGGGATGTTTATGCTGTCCATAGCATATAAGCTCGGATGATCAAGCTTGTTTTCAATGCTGGGCAGTTATCGGTCTATGTTTCTTAAGATTATGTTTCTTAAAATTTTGTTCAAGTAAATTAAACAAATTTTAAAATGTCAATGCATGTATCTTGAAAAGTAAACAAGATAGAACCTTTTATGCAAGGTAAAACTTGATAGTTAGTAGGCTCATTGTCATTATGTAATTGAACATATCCATCTGGCAGTTATGCCACTCACTCTCATACTAAATGCAGTATTGATGGTAAGCCCATTATGTGATTGGCTGATTAAAGGCATACTTGTCACTACCACCCCTCATCATCATCATCATCATGCTGTCGATCGTGATGTGACAGACTGCTTTCATTACTCGACTGCCGCTCTCCAATTTCATGAACGCTGCCTGCAAAAGTGTTGAAGTGCTGCTGGCGTTTGCAAGTTACCAGCGGCGCTCTCTCGGGGAGCAAATAGAGGTTTCACACTGGCAAGAACATGTCCAGATAGGCGCAAAACTATTTGTCCCTGCAGTGGCTGGTCGGGAGATGTTGGGAGTTCCATGAGTTCCATACATCAACCGCCCTTAATGCTGCTGCCACAATGACATGGTTTTCTGTTTAGGGTTTGCACCCTTAGCCTTCGGTTCTGTCAAGAATGTGTATTACAAGGCAGTGGTTTACAACTCTGCAAGGCAGGGGCGTCAAACTCCCTGAGGTATTGCAATACCTTCAATACCTGCATACCTATAATACAACAAGGACTGGTTAGCTCAGTGTCAGGATAATGTGACTGAGGAAGATATCGGGCCATGGTGCCACCAGCTCCACAGAACACCACTGGAGCAACCACTGTGTGTGCTTACTGTCCTGATATGACCTCAGGTGTTGCTAGGACATAAAGCCCAAGTTAGCAGTTGATGCAAGGCTTTCCTTATGTCTATTCTTATTTTGTTTTGTTGCTTGGTTTAACAGCAAAGTCCACCTACCCAATCTGCACGATGGAAGAGTACTTGAGCTGTGTGCTTCCCTTCTATGCTAGTAAGTGTTGGATGCAGCCTAATAAAAGAAATATGTGTGTGCTTTTTCTTTAAAAGTATAGAAATATATACCAGATCATGTCAGAATGTCTAACACAATGACTAAGGGCCCGTACAAAGTTGTCAACATTATTCGAACCCACAAATCTTGCCATTCTGGGGCTAGTGTGCTAACCATTACACTCCCTAGGTTCCCTGATGTAATCACCCTATCCACTCCTACGTCTCTATCTGGCTCCTTGCCAGAAGCCTATTCAGGGATGAAAGATCTCTGCGATTTCGCGGATTTTTATTCTACCTACTGCAATCCTGCAGCACGATCAATGTATAGGCACTACTAATACGTTATTTTACGCCGCAGGACCATCAGCGTATACTACTAATAAATGCTTCAAACCCCACAGCACTATCAACGTATACTACTAATAAATGCTTCAAATGCAGCAGCGCTATCAGGGTATACTACTAATACGTGCTTCAAACGCCGCAGCACTATCAGCGTATATCGCGGAAAATTCCCGACTTCCGGGAATTTTCAGCGATTCCCTGACAATGCTAAACCTATGGGAGAAAATCAGCATTTCCACTTTTTTTCCCGGAGACCACTTTCATCCCTGCCTACTACAGTACCAAAAACAAAAGAAATCAAATAACATTTTATTAAATTCTAAAAGTCGTACTTTACTAACGACCCCCTAACCTCCTGGTATACGCTTTGTGCGATGGTGAAAATGTTGAAACTTTTGACAGCCCCTAGACCAGTCTGATGTAAGTCCCCACTGCAATCTCAGACCTCCGATCCCATCATTAGGCCACACAGTACGGAACACTTGTGATGGGAATAAAAAAATGGGCAGGTTTCTCGCATTTGGTATTGGTGATTGGATCCACTGATTTGAATATTTACAATATAATATGTATATGTGTATTGGAGATATGTTATATCTTTTTTTTAAAAGAAGAGAGAAAACAAAGGAAGAAAGAAGTGTTTAAAGACAATTCTAGAATCATCTTGTACATTTATTGATACATGCTCTACAAGTGTATAATACATAGGTTGAACTGGAATTGTATGCAGTTACTATTACAATGAATAGTCAATTTATATTATGCTTCTATTATCGAACAGGTTTTTCATGTGGATATTATTGCAACTGATATTGTCATTTATGTACCAACAAATTATAATAAACGGCCGGAAGACCAGTGCTCTGCCGCTGACAAAAGACATTATTCGCTGAATAAAATACATTTAGTAAAAAAAAAAAAAAAAGTCTTTCGGGAGGAGCTATTTGTATCTTTCTTCATAAAGAAAAAAAAGGAGATATCTATGAGTTGAGCAGTTTTTGAATCTGGGTGAATTCTCTCCCAGATTGCAATCTACAAACAGTTACAAGCCATAAACAAGAGGCAAGAAAACTAAAATGATTACTAAAACAAAATTCAAAACATTTGAATCAAATTGGACTAGTGTTGCCCAGTGGTGAAAACAAGTGTTAACACACTTATCCGTTATGAGCAGAGTAAATAAATTCATCACACACAAAAAAAGGAAAAAAAGGGGGAGAGGGCCACGAGACTATTACTGTCTAGCGGCGTAAGCAAGTCATTAGACTTAACCGTTCTGGGCAACATAAATACATCATCACCAAAAAAAAATTAATTCATCACCAAACAAAATAATGTCCATTGTATATCCAGGTAGTGCAAGCTCTAGCCAAGTTTTCGAGTGTGACCCCTGCCCTGCCGCATGTGACGTCATCAACTTCGGGACGCAGATGTCATTCGCCTCACTGTCGGAGCTGAGCGCCCTCGAGCTTCTCAACTCCAATTCGAAGATGTCGCAGCTGCTGAGGCGCTTCTTCGTCTGCCGGGAGAACTCTGTGCACGCCAACCCGGCCTTCCTGGTGCGCACCGTACAGCAGCTACAGAGTGTCATCCTGGACCTGGAAACACTGCTGAACTATGCCACCAAGCACGCGCCCATCTCCAGCCTCTCCTTCTCCAAGTTCGCCAGCCAGGCCATCCAGCAGATCATCGTCATCATCGCCTCGGACATGCAGAAGACACTGCAGGATCCGATGATCTCCTTGATCTCCCACTACGACATTTCGTACGGCTGGGCCATTCGCAAAGTGCTGATAGCGATGGAGGAAGTTGGCGACAACATGAACATGCACATCATTGAGATCAAGGATCGACCCGTCCAGAATCGGGCTGTGTTTATAAACTTCAACTCGGAGACTTATCCGATTAAAAGCAAAGAGCTGGCGAATCTGGTTTTGACAGTTAAAGATGACGACCCCATCATTCGGTACCACCGGCGACACCTCAACTACGTCCCCCGTCGATTATACGTGACACCCAGTGTGGCTAGGAAGTGTGACAAAGCCCGCATGAGCATGCTAGAGAAGTCAGATGCTTTCCAGGAGAAAATCCAATCGAAGATCACAGAAAACAACGAACCCATCCGATTCAGTCGGAAGGAGCTGAGTGAGCTGCTGACAATATACTACGCGTACATTGGCTCCATGAACACACTCAGTGACTGCCTGACAGTGTATCGCAGGACGCTGGGCGACATCCAAAACTGGCTGCGGAAGAACGTCTTCATCACCGGAAAGTCGCAGGTCCTCACTGCTGACCTCCATACGAGCTTCAACGTGGAGCTGCTTAACTCTGAGCTGACCACCCAACTGCACATATTCCGCTCTTTGCACAGGCAGTACGCACTCAACATCATTTCGCACAAGAAGCTGTCTGAGAAGATCGACGACAGACTCAGTGAGACGATCGACATGCTGCTTTCCACCTACGAGCAGGGGCTGATTGAGAAGTACATGAAGAAGGTGGACGTGGTCGTGCAGAATGTCAAGGACCAGGTATGAAATCCCGTATTTGCGGCTCCCCGCATATTATATCTGTGGGCGTTTGAATCTATTGATGGCCGATCCTGTTAGGTGGTACGCGAGGGCTATGGTTACGTATATTATGTTCTCTCATTTAATGGCTGTGCTGCTCGACCGGATTATACTGCCCGGGCATCCGGTATACTGCGTGTGGTTCATAAGGCATAATATCCTGCATAAGGCATACTATCCTGCATAATGCATACTATCCTGCATAAGGCATACTATCCTGCATAAGGCATACTATCCTGCATAAGGCATACTATCCTGCATAAGGCATACTATCCTGCATAAGGCATACTATCCTGCACTAGGCATACTATCCTGCACTAGGCATACTATTCTGCATAAGGCATATTATCCTGCATAGGGCATAATATCCTGCATAAGGCATACTATCCTGCATAAGGCATACTATCCTGCATAATGCATACTATCCTGCATAAGGCATACTATCATGCATAAGGCATACTATCCTGCATAAGGCATACTATCCTGCATGTCCCCCCCTTTTTGGATATCTTCTATCTGTATGAATTTTATAGCAGAGCATACCCCATAGTAGAGACACACATGACACAACACGCGATTCGAGTCCAGCACCAGCAGAAGTGTAGGTAGATAATGATCATGATACTTAGTTTTATTCAGTTTATATGTTTTGGATACATGCAACAGTGGATGTTATAGACATTCTGATTGGCTGATTTAAGGACTCACCCCCCTCCCACCCAGCTTTGGCCACCACCTGGCTATCATGGGCTTACATAACATGTGGTGACTGTCTGGCTGGGCGAGATATGGGGGAAGGATTGTGCTTAAAGGGGCATTGTTTCCCTCCCTCGGTGTGAGCCTTATAAAGGGAGTACTGTTTCATGTTTAGCCATCTCGATATTCAATATACACTTAATCGGAGAATTTTACACAGGTGCTCGCCACATACCAGACAGCGCTCGGACACCTCATGCAGCTCAGCATACACTTTGAGCCGATGGCTTCTGATGTCAGTTTCGAGTTGAAGGCACGGGAGATGAATATCTGGAGGAAGCCTTACACCCGACCCAACTCACTGCAGCCCGTAAGTATTGTCATGTCTGAACACACTCGACCCAAAAACCTCATGTCACACCTCAGTTATAACCCCATATCACACCTCAACACTAATAACCTCATATCACACCTCTAGACCAATAACCACATTTCATACCTCCACACTAATAACCTCATGTCACACCTCCACACTAATAACCTCATGTCACACCTCCACACTAATAACCTCATGTCACACCTCAGTAATGACCTCATGTCACACCTCCACAATAATAATCCCATGCCACACCTCCATACTACTAACCTCGTGTGACACCTCAATAATAGCCTCTTGTCATAGATCCACCCTAATAACATCCTGTCACACCTCCACACTAATAACCTCTTGTCACACCTCCACCCTAATAACCACATGTCACACCTCAGTAATAACATCATGCCACACCTCAGTACTAACCTCCTGTCATATCTCAGTAATTACCTTGTGTCACACCTCAGTAATAACCTCATGTCACGCCTCAGTAATAATATCATCTCACGCCTCAGTAATAACCTCATGTCACGCCTCAGTAATAACCTCATGTCACACCTCAGTAATAACCTCATGTCACACCTCCACACTACTAATATAAGTACTAACCTCCTGCCACACATCAGTAATAACCTCAGGTCACACCTCAGTAATGACCTCATGTCACACCTCCACATTAATAACCCATGTCACACCTTCACACTACTAACCTCATGTCACACCTCAGTAATAACCTCATGTCATACCTCCACTGTAATGATCTTATGTCTCACCTCCACACTACTAACCTCAATTCACACCTCCACACTAATAATTCCATGTCACACCTGCACACTAATAACCTCATGTCACACCTCCACCCTAGTAGGCCAATGGCACACCTCAGTAATAACCTCATGTCACACCTCTGCCGTAATAACCTCATGTCACACGTCAGTGATAACTCATGTCACACCTCTGCACTAATAACCTCATGTCACACCTCAGTGATAAATCATGTCACACCTCTGCACTAATCACCTATTGTCACACCTCTGCAGTGATAACCTCATGTCACACCTCAGTAATAACTCATTGTTTCTTGTCACACCTCTGCACTAATAACCTCATGTCACACCTCTGTAGTAATAACCTCATGTCACACCTCCACATTACTAGCCTCATGTCACACCTTCACACTACTAGCCTCATGTCACACCTCTGCACTAATAACCTCATGCCACGCCTCAGTAATAACCTTACGTCACACCTCAGTAATAACCTCATGTCACACCTCTTCAGTAGCCTCCTGTTGCAGCACTAACTGCATCTAAACACCAAGCCCTGTGGTGTTCTCTGTGGCAGAGTGGTTAGAGTGCCTGACTTTTTTCTAGGTTGGACACCTAATCTGAAGGTCGGTGGTTCGATTCCCCATGCCACCCCCCCCCACCTCTGCCAATTTGGATTTCCACCACTGTGTATAACTTACAGCGTCATCAAAGGCCAGTTGCTCTCATACCATATCTCTGTGGTGTCGGAGGTTAAACATCCCTTGGGTCGGTAAAAGTGTAGGCTCGGGCTTTCTTTCGACAAATTGTCTAATGGTGAAAACAAGTCTATTCAGACTTATCCATAATAGGCAGTATAAATCTTCAAGAAAAAGAAAAAAGAAAAAAAAGCCTCCCCCCCCCCATCTGTGTAATGTGTCATGCCTCAACGCGACAAACTAATGTCACCGTGCGCTGTACAATTATACACCTTTACAACTTGCCAGGTTCAATATCTGTACCCGAAGAACAAAATCTACAAGGTGTGGCCGAAATCGCGCAACCTGGCATCGTTCACAATAAACAATGGGTCACAGGTGGTGCTCAAGTACATCACGTCGCTCTACTTCAAGTCCATTGAGGATGTCCTGGAAGAGTTTAAGACAACCATCACGGACAAAACCAAGCAACTAAACAAAAAGATTAAGGATCTGGTTCTCGACATGGAGAAGTTCGAAGATGCTTCGCAAATTGGCGCTCAGTTTGTTGTGTAGGTAGCATTGTTGTTATCCACTCGACCCCCGTGTCTTTGATATAAGGCGAGCTTATATATCAAAAGCATGCTGTGTTTTAAATGTGATACTGTCATGGGGGTGATGATACTGGGAAATATTGTGCCTAGGATGGGACCTGAACCCACATCTCTTTGCATTCCGGGCCAGTGTGCTAACCATTACACCTCCCAGGCTCCCCAATATCACCACACTACCCACACCTACCTGTCTATGTGGTTACTTGCCTGAGAGGTCAGTGCAGACTACTACACTCATCCCCCTGGAATTGTAAGTATTTTAATGCTTACAATTACATATATACAAGCAATGCACTAACACATACATACACAGGGTAGGTTCAACAACCATACAGTGCAGTGCATAGCTTGTAGAGGATCCTGGTTATGGCACCAGTGTCATGGAGGGGTGATGATAATGGGAAATATTGTGCCTAGGACGGGACTTGAACCCACATCTCTTTGCATTCCGGGCCAGTGTGCTAGCCATTACACCACCCAGGCTCCCTGATATCACCACACTACCCACGCCTACCTGTCTATGTGGTTACTTGCCTGAGAGGTCAGTGCAGACTACACTACTTAAAAATAGGTAGCGCTGAATTAAAATGAGACAGTTTAAAATCTCTGTTTTATAAAGCTGCATAGTCCGATGAAGCATCACATTTTCAAAACTAAAATAATTATCTAGATTTGTTTATAGTTTATTCATTGAATAAAGTCTTTTGTCAGCGCCGTGGCACTGGTCTTCCAGCCATGTGACAATACAGTTATTTACAATATATGCAAATGTAGTCGGATATTGTCATCAGCAGCTAGCCTAAAACAGCTGAAATAACAATATCAAACATTCAAAGATTTTATATATGGTATAGTTTGACAATTCACATATAAAAATCATACTCACAGCGCCGCACAGTGCAGCCCTCTTTATTATAGTTATAAGCATAACAGAGCTTGCGGGAATTGTCATATGTTTTCCCGGCATAAGATGGCCGTGCCGGATGCCTGGCGTCCCTGTTACTACGGCTGTTCTCCAAATTGAAATGAAGGAGAGATATCTCGTGATCGCCCATGACGAAGGCTTTCAGTCCCTTCTCCTTCACCTTGTCCCTGATTGCCTTGTCATAGCCACGATAGGCCTGGTCCATGTAGGTAGCCGTAGAGGCGTGCATACACATATATGCAACATGACCAATGTAACGTTCCAAATCTTCATATTCAAATCCCACATGTTTCCCGCGCTTAATGCACCAGATTAAGGCGGCATGGATCAGCTCCATCACCGATAGTTTTTTAAGGCGCTTCTCGTTTATTGTATATTTGTTTAACGCGAACTTACTGCGCCTACGCCTCCTTCGTCTCCTCCTGCTGGTCCTCCCCGTATCACTGTCTGAAGCCGAGTCATAGTCGGAGCTACTATCACTCGGTGATTCATCAGGCTCGGCTGATGACTCCCCCACCTTTTTTCCTGACGACTTCTTTTTTGTCGCCTTCATCACTGGCGTTGCGTCTTCCTCCGGCGATCCAGCGTCCAGTACTGCACGCAGCGCCTTCTTCCTTCTCTCCCGCGCCTTCGCCGCCACCAACCGTCGCAGCTCCCGCTCCTCGTCGTCCTCCTCGTAGTCTTCGGTTCCTTCACCCGTGCGCCGGTTTGATTTCCCGGCCGGGGCTTCAGCCGTACCCGCGGTTTCCTCACTCGACGAAGCAGTTTCCACCTTCACAGACCGTCTGCCGGTCTTTGTCCTCTTGCATTTGAGCCCCCGCGGGGCATCATGTTCCTCCCCACACATCGCACATATATCGACCGGCATCTCGCGTGGTGCGTGGTGCATGGGCACGTTGGTGCATGGGCACGTCTGTTCAAAGCTAGAACTCGGGTTCGAATGGCCGAATACTGGAGAACCGTTGGGGGCTGGAGGCGCGCGCATGCGTGTGACACATTCCAGCCTAGACTTGCCTCGGTCCGACTGGACGCTCGGAGGCTTGGCGCATGCGTCCGACACCTAGCAGGATTAGACTTGCCTCAGCCCCCCCTAGAGCTGGCAGTTCCCCCGGCCCAGCGGTGAAGGCGGGGGGTCCCGGGTTCGAGTCCGCCCCACCGCGATTAACATTTAACAGGTTCCATCCAGAATAATATTGGTATAAATGCTTTAAAATAGCAGTTATATGTTGTATTCATAAACACTTGATACATACATGTATATTGATTAGACCTTTACATTACGGAGTGGTTAGGTGCATAGTTTCCCTTCATAGGTTTGTATGCCTACTATGTTGTGAATTGCAAAACTATCATGTTGTTGGAGTTAACATTTTGAGATGGAGTGAGTGTTAGTAGAATGGTTTGTTTATTCTGTTAGATAGAGTGTGGTTAGCTTGTAGGGTTATGCTTAAAAGGTTAATACCTCAGGTGTGTTTTTTGACTACATGAAGTATTTTGAGTAAGTAGGTTGTTAGTAATGATGGGATAAACAATGCTTGGAGGATTGTATGTTTCAATCATTTAGTAGTCTAATACAGACTTTATTAGTGTCTATGTTTATACAAAGACCCTATAATACCAAGACGGCTCACTCAGCCCATACTGTGTAATCAAAATGATCAAACCCACCACTTGGTGCGCTGGCTGTTCCCCGGCTAAACAGATGCTATATTATATGCACAAATGTATATATGAATGTGAAAGATGTGTGATGATGGCGATGAGGACGACGATGACGTGTCCCTGTTCATAGCAATTTCATATTGATGTGTATTCACGCTTACCCGTCTCATGCATGATATAACCGTATGTGTTTACATGTGAAACACCAACCAGCAGCTGGGTCGATCAAACCCACCACAAGGTGGCACCGCAAAATTTACATCACATGGGAGAGATAGGGAGTGAGCCGTCCCAGTACCATAGGGCCCCCGGTCTATAGCAATACTACCAGACTGATACACATTTCCGAATTTGCTGAGCAAATAATTTATACGGTGGATAACTGACATATCTAACTTAGATACTGATGCACTTATTAAGCATATGTTGCCGGATAGAAGGGAATACTGAGTCAATTTAACAATTTGAATAGGACATCTTACTGCATAAGCCTATGGTGTCAGAGTTTTGGCATGCTTGCCAAAAGTAATTTTATATGTTTAAACTTCAGATATCTAAAATGTTAGCCATTTAAAATAAAAGTAGCTTCAAACTATCTAGAGTAAGGTAGATTATGACAATCAATTAAATATATTTATCTCAGAAAAATGACAGAAACACAAAACCATCGGACTATGCAACTTAAATCTAGGGAGTTGTGATATTCCCAAGGGCCTAAGCACTCAATTTAGTTTTGTTTGTATTAATGGGTGTACAAGTATCTAAGTTATATATATGAGGATGTTTTTATTAGTAGTGATAGATATCACCAGGGATAGACGCTATATGTGTTATGAAATAGGAACGGGAACCATGAGGCTTTTTTCATCAGTAGTGATAGACATCACGAGAGGTAATCAGTCAATTGCCTACACTTTTTGTTGATCTATTGTTATGCTCAATATTCACCCACACATTTGTGCGATTATCTACAAAATATAATAGTTTTTTCTCTTATTTCAGTGAGAACTTCCTTAAGCTGGACGTGTACTTTGGGGAGCTAAAGTACGAGTTTATTGAGCAAAGCCCGTCCTATCTGATGATAGACTTCTTCAGTAAGTATTTACATGAATGTGTAGTACGAGTGAATACCCATATACAGTACAACCCCGTTAAACCAAGCTCGGTTAAACCAAACCATCGGTTAATCCAAACTTTTTTTCGGCGGCCCGTCAAAATACTACCATTTATCATATAAAAAAGTTGGCTAAACCAAAGTCGGTTAATCCAAATTATCGGTTAATCCAAACAAAAGTGTCAGACCCCAGGCCACTCCGGTATGGTTAAACCAAACTGTCATGTGGTTATGAGGTCATCTGACTTTTGTTATATGATAAATGGTAGTATTTTGCCGGGCCGCCGAAAAAAGTTTGGATTAACCGATCGTTTGGTTTAACTGAGGTTGGTTTAACGGGGTTATACTGTACATACATAAAAAAAACAATAATCAAAGTGTCCACATACATTGTATATTACATGTGCAATACACTCTTCCTCAAAGTCAAAGTCAAAGCCAAAGCTCGGTTAAACCAATGATCGATTAATCCAAACAAATTTCTAGGGTCCCTTCAAGTTTGGTTTAACGGGGTTATACTGTATTATAATACAAATGGTGCCTGACAGATATGCGACAAAATAACTGAATACTTTATAAGAGCTGCAATAACACCATCCATTAAGCAACGTGAAAATCCAGTCAGGCTGGGCTAGGGGACCTGTCCAATTACCTTGTTTGCTGTATTTCACGGGGAAGCACTGAGTGGCGCGTCTTGCCGTACATTGTGTTTGATGGTGCTCAGAGCCTTCCTTGTTGGTGCAGGTGACATGGGCGGCTACATGGGGCTGCTGCTCGGGGCCAGCGTGATGACGGTGTGTGAGGTATTCGACCTGTTCCTCTACCAGGGCCTCGTCAAGCTCATGTCCACTGGGAAAAGGGCGCGCCAGGTGTCAGCCTCCAAGAGACCGGCCAGTGTGGAGGCGTGGCAATCCGAGAAACCGTGAGGGAGCAGCAGACAACTGCATGCAACCTGATACTAGCCGTAATGCAGCTTGAGACAATTATGATGCAACCTGATACTAGCCATGATGCAGCATGAGGAAACTATGATGCAACCTGATACTAGCTATAATGCAGCTTAAGACAATTATGATGCAACCTGATACTAGCCATGATGCAGCTTGAGACAACTGATGCAACCTGATACTAGCCATGATGCAGCTTAAGACAATTATGATGCAACCTGATACTACCCATAATGCAGCTTGAGACAACTGATGCAACCTGATACTAGCCATAATGCAGCTTGAGACAATTATGATGCAACCTGATACTAGCCATGATGCAACTTGAGACATTTATGATGCAACCTGATATTAGCCATGATGCAGCTTGAGACAACTGATGCAACCTGATACTAGCCATGATGCAGCTTGAGACAATTATGATGCAACCTGATACTAACCATGATGCAGCTTGAGACAATTATGATGCAACCTGATACTAGCCATAATGCAGCTTGAGACAATTATGATGCAACCTGGTACTAGCCATGATGCAGCTTGAGACAACTGATGCAACCTGATACTAACCATGATGCAGCTTGAGACAAATATGATGCAATCTGATATTAGCCATGATGAAGCTTGAGACAACTGATGCAACCTGATACTAGTCATGATGCAGCTTGAGACAATTATGATGCAACCTGATACTAGCCATGCTGCAGCTTGAGACAAATATGATGCAACCTGATACTATCCATGATGCAGCATGAGGTAACTATGATGCAACCTGGCACTAGCCATGATGCAGCTTGAGACAGCTGATGCAACCTGATACTAGCTATGATGCAGCTTGAGACAATTATGAAGCAACCTGACACTAGCCATGATGCAGCTTGAGACAACTGATGCAACCTGGTACTAGCCATGATGCAGCTTGAGACAATTATGAAGCAACCTAACTCTAGCCATGATGCAGCATGAGACAATTATGATGTAACCTGATAGTAGCCAAGATGCAGCATGAGGGAACTGTGATGCAATCTGATACTAGCCATGATGCAGCTTGAGACAATTATGATGCAACCTGATACTAGCTGTGATGCAGCATGAGGTAACTGTGATGCAACCTGATATTAGTTTTGATGCAGCATGAGGTAACTGATGCAACCTGATACTAGACATGATACAGCATGAGGGAACTATGATGCAATTTGATACTAGCCATGATGCAGCTTGAGACAATTACGATGCAACCTGATAATATCCATGATGCAACTTGGGACAATTATGATGCAATCTGATAGTAGCCATGATGCAACATGAGACAACTGATGCAACCTGATACTGGCTATGATGCTGCTTGCATGGTCCGCACGGGGGCTGGAGAGTCTTGAAAAGTCCAGAACTTCATTTGCCCTATTGCAAGGCCTTGAAAAGCCTTAAATTTAACCTAATATAAGTAATTAGTCTTGAAAAGGCTTGAATTCCATTATACTGTCCCCAATAATCTAAATTAGTCCGAAATCGAGACAAGAAGCTATATGTGGCCTCTGTGGTCTATTGGTTAGGGTGTTGAACTTGTAATTTGAAGTTGTTTGATGTTGTGGGTTCAAATCCCATATGGTTCACTCCTTTTTACATTCAACAACAAAAAAGGTTTTCCTTCTACATGTGTTTCTGGTTGAATTATGCAATGTAGTTGTGTTAAAATATATTTTACATTAAAGCAAATATATTTCTGGTTTGAACTACTCTAAAGAAAATTGAAAATACCTCAGTTTTACTCTCCCTTCTCTCCACTCTCAACCTTGACCCTTATAAACCCTAAACTGGGTCAGAATGGAGTTCAAATGTAGGCCTACCAGAACTATTTCTAGGTCACAGGTCAGCACCATGCATGCACCACCTGTGGGAAAGCTGAAAACTACTGGAACATGGAACCAGAACGGCAAGACATGTGTCCCTTTATTCACATGTGTGCGCTATTGGGGAATTTACTGTAATATATCTCCCTACTCACTGTAACTATCACCATTGACAACGTGGCACTGTAATGCCCGGCACAGTATATTGTATTTACAGTGTGCCCCTCAGGATTCCTGTCTTGTTTATGATATTCAGCATTTAAAAGCATGGAAAATATTTAATCAATAAATAGAGCAATGCAAGCTCCCGTGAGGTGAATACATAGGGCGCCACCTGGTGGATGAATACATAGGGCGCTACCACCAGGGCGCTACCTGCTGGTAGCGTTGACGCAAACCATATGTTGATCTCTGGCCTATCACAGGAGGGGGGCGGGACTAACCTTGCATGAGGCGGTCAGCTAGAACCAATGGGAATTCGCGGTCATTTCTCTTTGTGTGGTTTCTCAATATTGTATACCTGCATGTTCAATGTGAATAAATCATTTTGCTGTCGGCTACAGCTTGTGTGTGAAAAATTGAGTTGGTTCTATATATCGACTATAGGTACGAGTAACGAATTTTAGAATGATAATACTTTAGGGTTGGGGGAAGACTATGATTTAGAGCCATATCATATTGAATGGGCAGTAAGAGAAAGGGGGAAACTTAATGGGTTTTTTTTGGCTTTTTTGTGTGCACATTAATGTCTATTATATAGGCCTACTATACTACTGCTGTATACGAAAGAATGTTCAGATTAATAACTGCATTCTCACTCATATTTTGGAATACTTAAAATTTCAAAAAGCATATTATTTCTGATTCACTGGAGCTTCCGGTGAAATTATAATTTGAATGTTTGAACAATTTTGAAAATTTGGAGGGTACCTAACTCTACGATGTTCAAAATATTTTACGGTGGCCGTACGATGGCCTCGTGGTACATACATTTTATATATATGCACTAGTATATATACATTGTATACAAGGTATATATACACATCGGCTATTGGGGGACAAACAAACACACTCCATATATATATAACGTACATACAAATAGCCTGAACTGAGACAAGCAACTATATGTGGCCGCTATTTTCTAGTGGTTGAAATCTGGACTTGTTGGTCTTGTGGGTACAACCCCCCCCCCCCCCCCTTTGGTTCACTCCCTTTTACATTCAACAACCAGACGGGGTGGCCGAATGAGTTAGAGCGTCCGACTCCCGTGTTGGTAGATCGTGGGTTCGAATCCTGGTCGAGTCAAACCAATGATTTTAAAATTGATACTTGTATAGCTTCATAGCCAGACGCTCGGCATTACTAGGATAGGGCAAGGAGCAGTGGAATGAGGAAGACCAGTTGTCTGCAACTGAAATTTCCCCTGCTTAAACAACTAATGTACAACAACAGTTCTGTTGCAGTGAGTCTACTACTTTCCCTACACATAGTTGGTTGTGTAAACATAAAAACTAAGCAAGTTTGTGCCTGGGGAGCATTCTGGGGTTGTTTGTAACCTTATGACGGTTACTGGTTGCAGAACTGCAACATTAAGAAAGAGGCTCTGATAAATCGGCCCAATCTTTGGTTGAAGACTTAACTTCAGTAGGAAGTGTTGTAGAAGCTGGGGACATCATTACAACATTGTAATGGCGAGGCATTGGGGCAGCAGCGAATCTCTTCGGTCCGGCGGTAGTTGAGCTGTAGATGTAGTTGAGCACTTGAATCCAGTCAGAAGCAAGGGTTTCGAGGAAGGCAGGTGAAGATGGGAGCAGCAGTGGTTCCAGCAAAGAGAACAAGACAGAGAAATCGTAAAGGTGAAGGGCCCCACCCAAGAACACAACTACCCTGGTCAGGGGGAGAAGTATGCCTAGGAGAAATCGAAAGGGCAGAGTATAGGAAAGAGAAATGAGGAGAGTTGAGTCAAAAGACCTTGTCTATTTGCTCTATGGTGACCAACCAGCGAGCCATAGACATGGACAGAGTAAGAGTAGAAAGTGAAATGCCGGCGGGCTCCCCCTCCTGGAACTCTTTTCAGACATATCAAGGAGGAGCAAGGCGGCGGAGAGGTGATAGAGAGAGGTGTGGACAGAGTGCGGTCTGGATAGCAAGTGTTTGCTGGAGTAAGCTAGGTTCCTGTCACTACGAGCTATAATGGGCCCGTTTAAGAGTTTATTTTTCGTAACTTTTTTTGTAATTCATTATTCACAGTGCTTCGTAATAAGTATATAGCATGGATCAGTATTGAAAACAAGTTACCTGATGATCCAAGGAAATTTGACCCCTATTTCACCACATGCTACTAATTATTCCTTGTGTTGCATATTTACTTGCACTCAAGCAAAAATGAGAGACAAATAAGTGTTCACACTTCCTGTCTACCCCAGATAGCACACAGCCGTCGGCCCGACATCGGCTTTTGGTTGCACCGTCGCCACCGACTTTCCACCATCGGGCCATTGTCGAGCCGACACTGGTGTTCCGACATTAGGTTTCAATCCCTTTCCACTTTTGAGCCACCGTCGGGCCTACGGCGGTAGGCCGCCGCTGGTTTGCATTCAATTTCCACATTTGAGCCACCGTCGGGCCACCATCGGGCCGACGGTGGTGTTCCGACGTTAGGTTTCAATCCCTTTCCACTTTTGAGCCACCGTCGGGCCTACGGCGGTAGCCCGCCGCTGGTTTGCATTCATTTTCCACATTCGAGCCACCGTCGGCCCACCGTCGGGCCGACGGTGTTGATCCGCGCATGCGCAGTTCTTTAAATTTCCGGCTCGAGTCGCCAGTGGAATACGTGCGATCGTTGAGCAGCGTTCTTTTTCAACAAATAACTCCAGAAATCGCAGGAATTTTAAGGAATTAATTAACAGGTTTGTTTATTAATATGTTTAGATTATTTTGTAAAAGTTTTGTAATTTATTACGACGTATTAATGGAATTATTCGTGATAATACGATTTGAATTATCAGGTACGGTTTGTTAACGGTTCGACTCAGTTCAAGTCGCCACCGGAACACGTGCGATCGTTGAGCAGCGTTCTTTTTCAACAAATAACTCCAGAAATCGGAGGAATTTTAAGGAATTATTTAACAGGTTTGTTTATTAATATGTTTAGATTATTTTGTAAAAGTTTTGTAATTTATTACCATGTATTAATGGAATTATTCGTGTTAATACGATTTGAACTACCCGGTACGGAATATTGACGAAGGACCGCCATCTTGGTTTTTTCCGAGAAGACACTGTCACTATAGTGTCAATACGTACAGGTGCAAAATATTACTTTTATTCAAAATTAATAGATATCAAGAACCCTAACCTTATAAATTTAATATAATCTTTTTGGTAACGATGTTGTCTATAGCTGTATTCACACGGGCGAGTTAAAACGCCTCACGCAAAACTACTTGCGTAGTTCGACTCACATGTCCTGTGTGAATGGACGGCTGAGGCGTTTTAGGGCTGAATCGATTCATATAAATCGTTTAATGTAAAACGCTTTGCAAGGTGGTCTACAGGAACCGATCTAGACTGAATCGTTTCATCTTGTCCGTGTGAAGCCATATGAAGCGATTTATGATGTCACACGCATGCGCAGTCGAGACCTTGGTTTGTTGACTTTCCGGTCAATCAAAAGCGCATATTATATAATTTAGTCTATGAAACTGCTAGAGGTGCACATATATTTTTTTCATCATTTATTTTTAGGGTTTCACTGCCCAGCAGAAGTTTTGACTGTTCCAAACCAATACGATTCAGTCCATACATATCTAGGTCGAACCCACACTCTCTCGGCCGTCGTCGACGAACCCAAACTGGCGCTGGTTAGTCTGGACTTGCTCATGCGCTGGTTAGTCTGGACTTGTGAATGCGACACACTTTGAAACTCAGCCCGTGTGAATGCGCGCACATATAAATCACCTTCTTTAGATCGCTTTAGATTTTGCCCGTGTGAATACAGCTTATATGTGTAACAAGCGATTTGTTTCTCTTCGCTTGGTACACATATAGAAAACATCTTTACCAAAAAGATTATATTAAATTTATAAGGTTTTCTATTAATTTGGAATAAATATATTGTGTTGGGCCTACGGTGGCAGCCGCCGTCAGGCCTACGGTGGCAGCCGCCGTCGGGCCTAAGACGGCAGCCGCCATCGGGCCTACGGCAGCAGCCGCCGTCGGGCCTACGGCGGCAGCCGCCGTCGGGCCTATGGTGGCAGCCGCCGTCGAGGCGACGGCGGGAGGTTGGACAAAACAACGTCGGCCTGACAACAGTTTCCACCGTTGGCCCGACGGAGAGGCCGCCGTCGGGCTGACGGCTGTGTGCTATCTGGGCATTCGCTATTTCGCTATTTCGTTATGGACAGGGTTAACTTTTTTTTTAATCATTGTAAACAAAGTTCAGAAGACAATTTTTGTTTACATGTATGGTTGACAGGTATGTGTTGATCCAGCATCTGTGTTGACGTCCAATAGCCGATGATAAAAATCAATGTGCTCTAGAGGCGTCGTTAAATAAAACAAACTTTTATCCAGCATCTGTAACCAGTTCTGAAGCATTCGACAGCTACCGGAGTCATAGATAAAAGATTCACCCCATACTTGCAGTAGGGGTGAATGACCACGTAGTCTAAATACGGGCGAAAATTGCTATAGTGTGGAGCAGGAAGTGGAATTCCTGGTTCCAGTATCCAATGGCTACGTATATTGGCACGGAGTTAGTTAAATGGTAGAGAATGCAAAAAAGGCAAGATGCCGACCACAGAATGCAGTCGAGTTGACTTTTAAAGTCTATTGAACTACATGTTTTACTATATTTTTCAAATCAAAAGTAGTGGGTAAATATTAAGATACAGGGATGAAAGTGGTCTCCGGCAAAAACCGCGGAAAACAAGCCAAAATGATTACACCAACGGCAAATTTCTGTGATAATGCAGATCTTCTCCCATAGACTTAGCACTGTCAGGGAATCGCGGAACAATACCGGTGTGGCCGTCTCAGCTGCCACAAGGCTGATTTGCCATGCCCAACTTTCACTATTATCTCTGTTTTTAATACTTTCAGAGAAAATTACCCTTAAGTTAAATTAAATACTTCAGATCTTCCTCTTCAATTGCGCATTAATATATTTTTAATCGACTAAGTGAAAGCTTTTAAATTAATTTTGCTAAAATAAATGCTCTGCATAGACATAGCATTGCTGCAGTGTTTACCCTTCGCGGGTGGTAAAATACGGCAATGCTATGTCTATGTGGGGCATTTATTTTTGTAAAATAAGTTTAAAAGCTTTCATTGGATCGATTAAAAATATCTTAATGCGCGATTGAAGAGGAAGATCTGAAGTATTTAATGTAACCTAAGAGCAATTTACGCTGAAAGTATTAAAAACAGAGATTACGGCCTTTGAGACTGGCCCAGTTTTGACGCATGCGCAGACGACGCTGTTGGATTCTGACGCATGCGCAGAAGCGACATTTGGCATATCAGCCTTGTGGCAGCTGAGACGGCCACACCGGTGTGGCGGTTTCAGCGTGTTCCCGTGCTCAGACGTGTACCTCGCTTCTGCGCATGTGTCAGAATCTAATAAACATGGCCGTAATCGATTAACACTACCCGGGCGACTCGGGTCATCCCAGTCGTCAGAATTTCAAATAGAACACGGCGAGTGGAATCGACAAATACACGTGCCGTGTGCAAAAAAAGAATAACTTAGATTAATTAAATGGAAATATAGGTAAACTAGGCCATCATAAAATACTTTAAATCCTATTTTGCTGTATTTTTTATCGGTTATTAAAAAAAAAAAAAAATTGTCCACACACAGCGCGGAGAAGCGTATTCGATTATTCGACCCGAGTTTGTATGATGTGCGCATGCGCCAATAAGTGTCTCGGGTGATCCGAGTTGATGCAAAATCCCCGCATGCGCAGAAGCAATGGGACACATCTGAGCACGGGAACACGCTGAAACCGCCACACCGGAAGTCAGGTTTCAAATAGCCTTGTTGTGATTGCATTATCACCCATACCAAACACTTTCTTGCTTAGATTCAATGTTCTATCTACATCTAAGGTCATGCAAGAAAGGGATTCGAACCACCCAAATGGTGTCATATACATTCCGTTTTTTTAAATTTTGGTTAACATTAATCGGTGAATATAAAAAATCCCGGAAATCCGCGAAACCGCGGAGACCTTTCATCCATGAAGATATATTTGAAGAATATAATTGGCTTCTTAAATTAAGAATTTATCTGCTCATTTTATTTACTCAGCATGTAGATAATTTTTGCCAGCTTTTATATAGGCTTGTTCTTCGCCCCTACTCAGGGTACTGCAGTACGGGGTGAATCTTTTATCTACCTGGGTCCAGGTGTGTATGTTGGCAGGTGCAGGGATGTTCTTCCTGGCCAAGTAGTAATACAACCAGCTCAATGAGTTAGGGGTTGCAAGCTTCTTCTCCCTTTAAGTGCCTGTCACATAATTAAACACGCGAACAAGGAGCCCATGTTATGGAATTTTATTGAATCACAAAGTCATGTAAAAGGCAATGAGTATGTCAGATCAATGTGGTTTTTAAGGTAAGTTCGACTCAGGCCCTCAACCCTTGCGCTTGATTGTTCGTTTTTGATGGGTTGGGTGGGCGGCTGAGCTGGAGGTGTGGTCTTGGTCGTCTGACTGCCCGGTCGGTAGTGGCTGGAGCAGTGAGCTGCTCAGGTTTATATAGCTGGTATGTAGGTCAGGCAGGGCGTGAGTCTCGCGGGGCGAGATCGTGACGTCACAGTCCCGTGTGGTAGTTCTGCCTGTCTCCGGTAGGGTTTTTAGTTGGTGAGGTTGAGTTCAGATGGCGCCACCGTCGGGTCGGATGGGTGGAGCAGGGTGTGGGTCTCGCGAGGCGAGATCGTGACGTCACGGTCCCGTGTGGTAGTTCTGCCTGTCTCCGGCAGGGTTTCTAGCTGGTGCGTTTGAGTTCAGATGGCGCCACATCGGGTCGGAAGGGTGTAGGGAGGATGTGTGGTCAGTGGGGAGGGAGGGTAGGGCTCCTTGTGCGCGCGTAAATTATCCATGTTGGTTGCCCATCATGAACAATTAAACACGCGAACAAGGAGCCCATGTTATGGAATTTTATTGAATCACAAAGTCATGTAAAAGGCAATGAGTATGTCAGATCAATGTGGTTTTTAAGGTAAGTTCGACTCAGGCCCTCAACCAAATGTGGGGAGGGCCTGTGTCGCTGCGGGGAAGGCCGCCTTGGGGACGTATGCGTGAACTGCCGAGGACCGCCAGTTCCCCAGCCGCCGGACCTCGTCGATGGATGCGCCGGCCCTTGCACAGGCCTGTGCTCCTCCTCTTCGGAGGCTGTGGAGGGTGTAGTCTTCCGGGCACGGGTGGCGAGCGGCTCGGAGCGCAGCTCTGAGAGCGGCCAGGAGCGTGGGCGCGGTGAGCGGGGCCCCGTTGGGGAGCCGGAACGCCGGGTCCTGTGGGGCGGGCCGAGCGGACCTCCTGTACGCCCGCCATGCTCGGACGGGGCAGATGTTGGGTTGCTCGTTCGTTCGGACCACGATGGAGAATTCATCGCGAGCCAGTCTGGTGGTTTTGGTGGATCGGACGTGGAGGACAAGGTGGGTACCCGCATCGTGGACGTCCGCATCTTGTATGGTGTGGCCGGGGTCGTCTTTCCGGCCAGTGACGAGCAGGTTGCCTTGCCTCAGTAGGGTGACGTACCCCATGAGTATTGCTGCGGTGAACACCCGTGCTCGGGGGCCCACGGCTCGGAAATGGTTGACGATGCGGAGTAAGGTTGTTGGTGTTATGGGTGGGGCCTGTCTTGGTTGGTGGAGGGATGACCGAACGACCCCGCGCTTGATTACGGAGACCGCGTAGGTGTCAAACGCGGCCGTCCGGCCCTCGCTGGTGCTGACCCACGTCCGTGCCCCGCTGAAGTAGTTTAGTACTGCGGAGGGCGATCTTAGTGTTGTGTCCAGTGTTGCGACGTAGGCCATGAGGTCGTACTGTGATGGGCGGCGGGGGTCGTAGTGGCGGTCGTGCGCGTGTTGGAGGTAGCGTTTGACCTGCCGGTTCTTGTTGGCCCACGTCCCCGCCGCCAGGCCTGCCCGGAAGAGTGTTGCGATGTGGGTCCGGTCGTCGTCGGGAGAAGCTGGGGATAGAAGGCAAATATTACTATCCCCAGTCTATATGACATTGGGTATGACGGCGTTACAGTGTCTGACCCGAAGTCGGTTTAGAGTAAGGCGGCGGCAGATTGTGTCGGCTCTTTCTCGTGCGGCGCTGTCGAATGGCGCCCTGCTGAGGGCGTCGGCAAGGATGAGTTCTTTGCCTGGCTTGTGGATGATGCGTACCTCTGTGGAGTACAGGGCGGCAAATCTCCATATCTCCCTAGCACAGGCGCAGAGGACTGGGTCCTTCCCGGCTCCGGAGGAGAGGACCGCTTGGGATGTCTTGTTGTCGGTGTTGATGGTAATCTCATAATCCTGGGGTCTGGTGGGGGCGAGGGCGTGGAGGGCAACGACCAGGTTTATGGCCTCGAGCCTGTTTATATGGTGGCCGGTTGCCATATATTCCTGGGTGTAGGCCTCCGTGTAATATGCCACCTGGGAGTGTGCTCCTCCGGCGCGGAGGGAGGAGTCGCACTCGATAGTCCATGGTGATCTCGGTGCTGGTTGAAGGAGGACCACCCCGTTGGTGGTTCTCGCATAGTCCGCAAACCAAGCGAGGTCTCGTCTTAGTTCTGTGTTGACGTGGTGTCTGCCGGTTCGTGGTGTGTCGCGGAGGGTGGCCAGGATGCGGTTCATGAACCTGCGTGCTGGGGTTACGCATCTCGCGATGTGTTGCAGGCGTCCTATTATGCGCTGTAGGGTTGTCCGGGTCAGTGTCTTGACGTTGGCTATGTCACTGCATTCTTTCAGCACGTCTGCTAGTTTGTCGTCAGGAATGCTGACGGTCATTTGATCGGTGCAGACTTCGTATCCCAGCCAGGTTGTGCGGTGTGTAGGTGGTGTGCATTTTGTGGGGGAAAGCGCCAGGCCGAGGGCCGCCATGATCTTCAGCATGTCTAGGTAGGCCGCGTCGGCAGCCTTTTTGGTGGCTGCTGCCCCGACGAAGTCGTCGAGGTAGCACAGTGCGAAGTGTCCCCGCTTTCGTATGAGGTATATCACGGCGTTTGTTGTTCGTGCGCAGGCCATTGATGATGTTCTGCAGCCGAAAGCGGGTGCCAGGTCAAAGTATATGTTGTCGTCAAACCTGATCCCTAGGAGGGGCACGGAGAGGGGGCATGTTCGCAGCTGGCGGTATGCCCGTGCTAGGTCGGCGGACCAGATGTAGGATCCTTGGCCGAGCCTGGTGACCTCGTCTGCTAGGTCCATTATCCCCGGGAGTGTGTAGGTGTTTGGTGTGCCCTGGAAGTATCCCTTCCTGATCCCGGCATTGACGCTGGCTCCTCTGGGATAACTGAGGTCTACTATGACCCGGCGCTCATCTGTGTTCTTCTTCGGCCGTGTCATGAGGGGGCTGGTCTGGGCCCACGGGGTGAAAGGTGTTGTGGTGAAAGGGGCCGAGTAGTGCGCCATGTGCTACTTCTTTGTGTACGTAGCGGCGGATCCATTTTGTTTGGTCGGCGTCTTCAGCGTGGTTTGCTGCGGCCGGGATTGGTGGTTCGTCGGCCGTGTAATCCACCGGCCACCCGAATTCGAGGAAGTCTACCAGTTCTGTGTCATGGTAGTTCTTGAGGTGTTTCCTCCAAGCCGGGATGTTTAGGTCGGATGGAACCGGGATTCTTGCCGCGACATGGTTGGGGAGGCCCGTAGCTCTGACCTGTTCGTAAATGGTCCTGTATGGGTGATCGTTCCATGCTTGGGCAACTGTGGTCGGCCAGATTTTAAGGATGGTGGAGCGGTATGTTATTGGTGTGTGGGGTGGGTCGTAGGGCGGGTGCCGGCTCGTTGGCGGGGTCTGCGAGTGCCTCGTCGACGTCCTCGTCTGCCTGTGCCCTATGGTCGGCTGTTAGTAGCGCATCAGGTTGTTCGCCTTCTTGCGGGTCGGGGCGGCTGGTGGATGGAATGGGCGGAGTGGTCGTGGGCCGGACCCGGGCTGTTTTGGTTCCTTCCTCGTGGCAACCTGAGCTCATGGTCGTTGGGCCAGATGGTGGTGTTCTTGTCTGGGCGGAGGGTTGGTCCTTGTGGTGGTGTCGTGATAGGCGATGGTTGGTGGTCGGGAGACGCTTTGCGGGGATGGCGGCTGGCCGTCTCCGTTTGATGTGGTGATAGTGGAGGGCTGAGGTCGGGATGGACCGTCTTGTTGGGAGGTGAGGCGTGGCCTCGTGGTGCTGGAGGTGTTGGGTTGGGTGGCGGCTGTGCCTGCTTGGGTAGTGTTTGCCGGGGCTGTTGAGGTAGCCGTTGAGCTGTGTGAGGGGTCTGCGCTCGGCGCGTGTGTTCCGGTCTTGCTGCGTCTGCGTTGCCGGTAGTGTGAGTCAGTTTCGGCCTGTTGGGGGTGGCCTGGGCCTGGTTTTTCGGTTGTGTTTTGGTGGTTCAGCTTCACTTCGGCTAGTGGTGCGCGTCCGCTGGTGGCCTGTTTGGGTGTGGGTTTTGCTTTTGTCGTGTCCGTTTTTTCGGCCTGGCTGGGGCCGTTCAGCAAAAATCCGATTTCTCCGTCGTGTTTTCGTTGGATGTACCTTGGGTTTGCCTCTCGAGTTGCCGTTTTTTGTTGTTGCACTCGGTTTCTTTGTGAGGGTTAGCCCTGCGGTATTTGTTTGCGCACCACGCGCAGAGGTGGGCAAAGCGTTCTACCCCGGTTCCGTGGGATGTAGTGAAGCCGCAGTCTTGTCCCGTATTCCATCGATGGCATGGCCGGCCGTCGGTTTCGTAGTTGAACTCGGGCCGCCTGTATTGTTGGTATGCTGGTGTTGATGTGGCGTCTGTCCTTTGGTTTTGGGCGTCATCGGTATGTGGCGGAGGTGTGCGTTGGGCTCTTTTGATTGTTGCGGATCGTTTTTGTGCCTGGATGCTTCTCTGTCCGGTAAGGCACGCGTCTCGCTGCACGTCCTTTATGGCCGTAGGATCTTTCCATGCCCTCGGGAGCCTGCCGTCATCTATCATGTTAAAGATCCTTTCGGACCATGCAAGGCAGGTCTCCCACTCCCACTCTGCCGCCATCTCCACTATCTGTTCGACGTGGTCTGCGAGTGGTTCAATCCAGCTTGTGGGTACCGTGTGGTCTTTCGCCATCCTGTGTATGGCGGATAGGTATTCGAACCAGGTGCTCTGGCCCTGCCCCACCTTCCCCTTCTGTTCTGCTCGTATAACAAAGGTGTGTGGAAGTAGTGGTTTCCTACCTCTGTGCTGCTTGCTGTAGCCGTCGCCTTGCGCTATGATGTCGTCCATTATCTTCTGGTGTGCCCGGTCGTCTTCGGATGATGTGGAGCGCCTGGATGCGCGTGGTCTGCGTTCTCTCCCTCTGGTGGCGTCGCTGTGTCTCCGGTCGTTATGCCTCTTGCGCGTGGTGGACGCGGGGCGCCATGCTCGCCCGTGTTCTGGTGAGGATGATGGTTCACGGTTGCGGTTGCGGCGGTTGGTGTGGTGGTCGGAGTTGCGTCGGCTGGCGGATGTTCGGGAGGAGGATGCCGATGATCCTTGGCTGTTTGATCGCTTCCTTTTAGATGTTTCCATGGCCGTAACCCTCTCCATCATGGTTTTGTTGAGCTCGGCCTGCTGAGCTAGTGTTTCTGTCAGTGTTTGCTGTAATGCGGCCATCTGTGCGGTTGGGTCGATCGGCTGTTTTGGGGTGGTATGTGAGCGGACCTCGGCTGGCGGGGCTCGGGTGGTGGTGGCGCGTGGTCTGCCTCGTGTGCGTGTGGTTGGTGTTGCGTCTGCTGTGGCGGCTGCTGGCGCTGGCGTGGGCGTAGGTGCTGGTGGCGCGTCCGTGTGGTCCGATGCGTCAGTGTTGCGTCTAGTGCGTTTAGTTGTGCGCGCCATGTCTTTTGTCGGGCAGTTTACGGGCCGTGTAGGTTGTTGTATGCACGTCGACGGGCGCGCGGCAGCAGGGTGGTGCGGTGTGATGTGGGCTGTGGATGAAGAGCACGCCGGGTGGCTGTGGATGGAGTGCGAGCCGGTTGGCTGTGGACGGAGGGCAAGCCGGGTGGCTGGTAGTGCTGAGCTGGCGGCGTGGCCTTGGTTGTCGATCGCTTGTTGGCGGCGTGCAGTGTGATGTAGGGTGGTGCAGTGTGACGTAGGTTTTGTTGGTCGTTCGTTTGGCTGCGCGCAGAGTTGTGGTGTGTTCGCGTTGTGATTTGTCGCCGGCGGTGCAGTGGCGTAGTGGCGGGTGGCTGTGGGTGGAGAGCAGGCCGGCTGGCTGGAGTAGAGTTTTCGGCCGTTCGTTTGGCTGTAGGCAGGGTTGTGGTGTGTTCGCGGTGTGTCGCCGGGCGGTGCAGTGGCGTAGAGGCTTGTTCGTCAGTCGCTTGTTTGGCGGGCGTGCAGTGTGATGTAGGGTGGTGGAGAGGCGAGCCGGTTGGCTGTGGATGGAGAGCAACCGGGTGGCTGTGGATGGAGAGCAAGCCGGTTGGCTGTGGATGGAGAGCAAGCCGGGTGGCTGGTAGTGCTGCGCTGGCGGCGTGGTCTTGGTCGTCACTCGCTTGTTTGGCGGGCGTGACAGCAGGGTGGTGTAGTGTGAAGTAGAGTTGTTGGCCGTTCGTTTGGCTGCGCGCAGGGTTGTGATGTGTTTGCGGTGTGATGTCGCCGGGCGGTGCAGTGGTAGTAGGGGGGGGGGGGGGCCGAGTGGGTCGTCAGCGGTCCTTTGGTCGCTTGTTTAGGCGGCGCCGCAGCAGGTTGGTGCCGTGTGACGCAGGGTTGTTTGCCGTTCGCGGTTGTGATATGTTCGCGGTGTGCCGTCGGCGGTCGGTGCAGTGGCAGTAGCGGTCGGGCGGTATGTTGGTGCTTACTTGTTGGTTGTGGCGGCGGCGGGGCCCGGTACGTGCAGGGGGTGGGATGTTCGACCGGCTGCGCGGCGTGCAGTGGAGAGACAAGCCGGTTGGCTGTGGATGGAGAGCAAGCCGGGTGGCTGTGGATGGAGAGCAAGCCGGTTGGCTGTGTATGGAGAGCAAGCCGGGTGGCTGGTAGTGCTGAGCTGGAGGTGTGGTCTTGGTCGTCTGACTGCCCGGTCGGTAGTGGCTGGAGCAGTGAGCTGCTCAGGTTTATATAGCTGGTATGTAGGTCAGGCAGGGCGTGAGTCTCGCGGGGCGAGATCGTGACGTCACAGTCCCGTGTGGTAGTTCTGCCTGTCTCCGGTAGGGTTTTTAGTTGGTGAGGTTGAGTTCAGATGGCGCCACCGTCGGGTCGGATGGGTGGAGCAGGGTGTGGGTCTCGCGAGGCGAGATCGTGACGTCACGGTCCCGTGTGGTAGTTCTGCCTGTCTCCGGCAGGGTTTCTAGCTGGTGCGTTTGAGTTCAGATGGCGCCACATCGGGTCGGAAGGGTGTAGGGAGGATGTGTGGTCAGTGGGGAGGGAGGGTAGGGCTCCTTGTGCGCGCGTAAATTATCCATGTTGGTTGCCCATCATGAACCATGCCGGATTGGGGAAACCGAAAGAAACTGAACAAAGTCTGTTGATATCCAACAAAGTCTGGTTTGTGTCCGTTGCATATCCGTTGATATCTGACCTGATCTGTTACAAGTTTTGAGCATGCACAAAACTTGGAATGGATGCCGCCAGATTGACATCTCTGGCTCTTGTCCGGTTTGAGTTTGTTTAGTCTGCTTATCGTACTTTGGCTATCCATTCATGTATGTTTCATGTCCGTTCGTCTGGCAGCCTTTGACCCGATATCTCAACATTTTAATACATTTTGATACTTATCATGCCTGAACACCACCGGACTAGAAAATTCTGTCCGTTGCTCAATCCGGCATAGTGTGACAGGCACTTTCGGGAGGCTTCCCAGAGCTACTTTGTGTCTCTGGTTTGGCTGGCTCGGGTTATTTATACTCTACCCTGGTCGTTCACTTCTGGTATTGTATTATAATGAGAAGAACGACGAATCCAAAAGCATGTCTCATTTTATTAAAGCAAACTTTAAAAATGTTGAATCATTTGATATTCACATATAAAAGATAATTAAACAAACACACATTGTGGCTATACTTAGTAATGGTTCCCAACTAATACCATCCCCTCAAGCCTGTCCAGCGAAGACTATTCCGGAATTAGGAGGTTTTTTTGTTTTTTTTGGTCCATTAGTTGTTTAAGCATGGGAAATTTCAGTCACAGACGACTGGTCTTCCTCATTCCACTGCTGGTCGATAGAAAGCCTGAGCCTACACTTTTACCGACCCAAGGGATTTTTAACCTCCCACACCACATAGACATGGTATGAGAGCAACCAGCCTTTGATGACGCTGTAAGTTATACACAGCGGTGGAAATCCAAATTGGCAGAGCTGGGGGCATGGGGAATCGAACTGCCGACCCTCAGATTAGGAGTCTGACCTAGAAAAAAGTCAGACACTCTAACCACTCCACCACAGAGTTGATACCAGGTAAGCTGGTACTAGTTAGTAGCATTGGTACCAAGTTCTGACGCAACTGCTTTGGGCAAACTAATATAGCATATGAGAATGTACGTGTGTATATGTGCATGTATATCCACGTATATACTACGTATGTGCGGATGTAACCGAATACGCACCGTGCTGCCCCCGGGAGGTACCGGGGGAACTCGCAGGATAGTTCGCTGCCGTACCGCTGGGGGGCGCCTTGTTGACTATATGCACAGCAGGTGCCTGTTGGCCGCGTTAAGGCCCTGTCACACTGCGACGTTTCCCACCAACGTGCGTCGACGAGTTGCCTTTTTGGTCGAAACGTCGGTACACGTCCGGTATGTTACCGGCGCGTCGGTACACGTTGAGGGATAGCAACATGTGAATGGAAACGTCGGCGCACGTCAGGTCGCGCCAATTGTTTTGTGCTTGCACAAAACTTTCAACGGGCCGCAATGCGCGGCAGCGTGTTGGCGGGCACGTTACGGACGCGTTAGCAACACATCGAGACCCGTTGGCGGCGCGGCGGCGGAACGCTGGCAGGACGTTGATCAATGTCGATTAACGTTGGCATTTTTTTCGCCAAACTGCGATCGTTCCGTCGGTGCGTCGGTGACCTCCCATCGACGTGTAGTGTGCGCGCTATTGGCGTTGCTCCAGCATTTCTCGACGCGTTGGACATGTTGCTGGCGCGTCTTCCGCGCGCCTAACGCTACCCGGCGTTCTGTGAACCTTTAATGATGCGCTACCCCCACACCGTTGGTGCGCCGACAACGTGCCGATAACACGCTGGGAACCCGCTGGCGGGACGTTCACATGTTGTTCTGCCACACGTCGAAACCCGTTGGTCACGTGCCAAAAACACGCTGCAACCCGTCAAACTTTCTCCCACAATACCGAAAAGTTGGACGTTTCTCGACGGGTTGCAAATAGTTTGCGCATTGCCGGCACGCCGGTGAGAAACGTCGTAGTCTGACAGGGCCTTAAGTTCATTCCAATCGGGCAGTGTAGCCTCAGGTTCTCGCATTTCAAATATATATATATACCATATATGTCCCAATAGAAGCACAACCCCCATTTCAAGATTGAAAGCACACACAAATTTACGATCATATTCGGACTGAATGCACATAAAATAAGACAGTCACACTTTATTTCAGAGGCACAACAAAAACAAATACAAATTTACGAGCATACTCAGACTGAATGCACATGAAATAAGACAATCACACTTTATTTCAGAGGCGCGACAAAAACAAATACATGAAATTATTTAACTTTTAATAAACCTGCAACCATGTATCTGCACTCCCATAGTGCGCGTCTATTGGGACATATACGGTAGTTACAATGGTATTGTATGGGTGTTCGTTTGGGACCCAAAGAAAGCGATCAATATATGGCAGTGGTCGATCTGTGGAGGTTGTCAGTTAGAGAGGTTTTACTGTAGTTAGTTACGCACCCAGTATGGATAGAACTGTGGTGGAAGAGCATACTTTTTTATAGTCCGATAATTTCGTTATAGAACATATATTTGCTCTATAATCCATTATGGGAATATAAACAAGGACACTACCGGACTTCAGTTCCCTATGTAATAGTTAGCGCTGTATCCGATCTAGCTGACCCTGTTAGTATGACATAGGCCACAGTGGCGCCCCCTGTGAGCGGCCCTATGCACTGTATGCCAGCTGCGCCTGGCCTTAATGCCTTCAATTTTAACTATATATATATATATATATATATATATATATATATATATATATATATATATATATATATATACACACACATAAACTGTAAGATAATGAAAGGAAAACAACAAAGACTGACACTGCTATCCCGGATGCAAAAATAGTGGAAACCACCCGATGGCTTTGTATGCAGCAAGTACATATTATTGAACAGATTACATGTGCAACATGTTGGTATAAAAAATATTTGCTGAATTATTTACACAATATATATATATATATATATATATACACACATATATATAACGGTGTGTGTCTCACGGAGCAGCAGCCATCATTAGACAATGTTGCTCTCATACAAGGGCTCATTATCCAGGAAGCGGTCAAAGCTGAGCCTGCTGAGGTCTATTGTCTGGAACTCGTCATCGATGATGTACTCCATGATGGCGCGCCCTATGGCGGGCGCCTGTTGGATGCCGTGTCCGCTACATCCGGTTGCAAACAGGAAGTTGAGGTGGTGTGGGTGGTTCCCAATGATGAGGTTCTGGTCCACGTAGTTGTAGTCGTAGAAGCCTGCCCACGCGCTTTTTAACTGTGCAGGCGAAATAGACTTTTGTTTAATGTGTGTGTGATGATTTTTTTTTATATTCATATATATCTTTTATATTCATATATATCAGATGTACATGTATATATATGAATATATGATATATATGAATAGGTACCAGCAGTACTTAGATAACACTGGAAGAAAGCATGAAAAAAATGAAAAATTGCCAGTTTTTAAACACTCCTATTTGGATGTATGTTTAAATTAAAAATACCCAGAAATTACTGTGAATGAAGTAAAGCTTTAATCTTTATTTTGATACCAAAATTACTAGATCTGTGTATTAAGACAATACACCAAAAGGCACTTTTTTACAGGCACTTTTGCTAATTATCACATTCTTTTCCATCATACTAATCAGAACAAGTACCAAATGCGGTTTTGTATGTACGGTATTGGGTTTTATGGAGTATAGCAATAATAATCCCCTTCTGTATACTTGCAGAATGTGTTAAACATTACATATACATAAGAAACCACCAGCTGGTGGGGGCTTTAATTTGTATGTGATGCATAACGAATTATGCAAGTATAAAGATATGTAAGGGTTAATTATTACTATTATTTGTTATACTCCGTAAGACCAACACTGTACCGGTGCCTCCACCTACCCTCATTGCCTACACCGGATCTAAACCAGTGTCAGTCGTTTAGTGGCTTGTCTTATTTTGTCTTACATAAAATCCAAATGGCAACATGAGTGGGATGAAAACATCAATAAACTTAAAGAAATTGAACCATCTGTGGGAAAGCCACCACAGACTCATGCGGGAGGTCGGCGGGACCAAGTGGTCCTTAGTCGCTGCCGTGTTGGCCACTCGTGGCTTACACATGCTTTTCTGCTCAAGGGGGAACCTCCCCCTGAATGTATTGGGTGTCAGTCCCCACTGACACTCAAACACATTTTACTAAGTTGCGTTGATTTTTTGGCCCTGCGCCAACGGTTCTACACTGCAGGCAGTATGCATGACCTTTTTACTAAGGTAAAACAGGAAAACATTTTAGCCTTTTTGAGGGCAGCTGGACTGTACCACCTTATATAGTTTACTAAATGGATTCTATTAATTATTAATGAAACTTTTCTTTTTCTATGGGAATTTGTTTCCCTTGACCACAGATATATGATTGTGAGCTTTCTAATTTAATTAGTGTCTACTGGCACAGAATTGATTGTCTGCTTTTACATGTAAAAGCAATGGTTTGAACCAAAAACAAACATTTCTCGCCGTGAATATGGCCTATGCTGCCGACACGGCGTAAAGCAACCACCAATCAATCAATCAATCAATATTTGAAAGCACCGTGGTATTAAAGTTGCATAATCTAATGAATGCATTCAATTTGCGAAACCCAAACTACATATCCCACTAATGCTAGGTACACACCTACCGTTTTTCCGCACCCACCTACCGTATACGATCAAAAACTCCCCAAAAGTGGTGAGGTGTGCACTCCCCTAGCACACCTACCAATTGCGATTCACGACTTAAAACTCACTTTTAGGGCTAAAACTGCTTCCTTACGATTGCGATTCGCGATTTGAAAAATGAATCGGCCCGTTTTCAGTTTTAAGCGGGTCGGGTCGGGTTGCGAGTTTTAGTGCGCGAATCGTATACGGTAGGTGTGTACCTAGCATTACACATTGGTGTACTTATTACAAATTAATTGTTTGCAAAAAAGGAATACTAAGTCAATTTAATAGAACCTGTTCCTATGAAACCTATGATATCTAGTATTTTGGTGTGCACGCCAAAATTACCATTACATATTTTACATATGTTAACTTAAAATATCTCCCAAGTTAAAACCTATTAAAATAAAAGGTTACTTCAAGCCAGTAAATTATAACAACCCCGTATGTTTATCTAAAAGTATATAATAATGATGATGATGATGATGATGATGATGATAATAAACAACATGATAAATCTAAAGCCCCGTTCACACACGGGCCTTAAGTCGCCTCAAGTAGTTCGCCTCATCTAAGTCGACTCACATTGCCCGTGTGGACACTACGCTGAGGCGACTTAAGCTTGAGTCACATCATCTAGTTCGCTTCAAGTAAACCACCTCGCAAGGTAGTCTAGATCAAGCGAACTAGCTTAAGTCGGCCCATCTTGCTTGTGTGGACGGTAGCGGTTTACTTTGAGGCGGCTTAAGCAAAAGTGCATATGATATAATTTGGTCTATGAAACTGCTAGCTGTGCACAGATATTTTTTTCAGCATTTATTTTTAGGTTTTCACTGCCCAGCAGAAGTATTGATCGTTCCAAAACAATACGATTCAGTCGATACATATCTAGGTCGAACCCACACTCTCTCGTGGTGACGTCGCTTTTTAGGAAACCCACTGCCGGCATATAGGCTACTCTTTCCGATAAGCAGCAACGGGTTGTTTATATCCACTTTCCCACAAACAGGACAGCACATATCACAGCCTTTGATGAACCAGTTGTCGACCACTGGTTGGAACGGAAATAGCCCAAACTGCAAATGTGTCCACTGAGCAGGATCAATCGGATGACCCACACCTCCACATGTGGACACTCTACTGCCTGAGCTACGTCCCGCTCCCTGTAATGGCCCTGTCACATTACGACGCTTCTCGCCGGCTCACCGCCAACACGCAAAATAAGTTGTACGCGTTGAGACACATCGGCGTGGTGGGAAAAAGTTTTACGTCAGCGCAACGTGTTGCTAGCGTGCGGCCGAAAGTTTTGGCGCGCTGTCCTGATATGACCTTAGATGTAGCTAGGATGTAAAACAACAAAGTGATGTGTTTGGCGCAATGTGTGGGAACGACTGTCACGTGCACGCGGCGTGCGCATAGCGTTCACATAACATTATTCCAGCACGTCCAACGGATCTCGACATCCTCCTAACGTCCCCATAACGTTCGCACCCACACCTTGGCACACGCCGAAAGTTCTGTGCAAGCACAAAACTTTCGACGCGCCACGACTGTCAACGTCCATCAACGTGTACCAACATGCACGTAACACTTCCTGACGTGTCCCGACGTTCCGCCCAAAAATCACATACGTCGACGCGCGTTGGTGAGAAGCGTCGTAATGTGACAGGGCTATAAACAGTAGGAAACAGCCCACCTAGAGCAGGGCTCAGAAGCCACACTTCCGACATTCCAGGGTTGGCGTCCTAGCCATTAGACTATTTACACTCTCTGATGCAATCACCCTACCCATGCCTATCTGTTTACATGGCGTTTCACCCTGAGAGGTCAGTGCACCTTGCGACACTCATCCCCATGGAATTGTAAGTCTCATACTTATAATGACAAATATCTAGATAGCGCACTTACATAAGGAAGATTCAACACCATAGAGCACGCAGCACGCTTACTTGGTTGGTTGTTGGAGTTTTACATCCTGACAACATCTAAGGTCATATCAGGATGGGTACTGACTTGTGACAGTGCGCACTCATTGCGACTTTATAGTGCTGCCCCACTGGGAAATCAGGCAGCCAGCACCATAACCCAATATCCCACTCAGTCACATTATTTTGACACTGCACTAACCAGTCCATGCCCTATCCTATTAATGCCAAGCACCAAGTTAGGAAGCGACAAGTATCAATTCATAAGTCATTGGTTTGACTCGACCAGGGTTCGAACCTGGATCTCTCCCTCGATCCAGAATCCTGGTCACAGCACCAGTGTTGTGGGTGGCCATGAGGTGTTTTTACAATTGAAGGAAAACAGTGTACCGAGAGTGGGACTTATAACCAACACTTGTCCTTCAGGACTAGCGTCCTAACCACCTAGTCCCCTTGCTACAATAAACCTACCCACGCCTACCTGTACATATGGGATTTCACCCGGGGAGGTCAGTGCGCCTCACTACACTAGCATTAGCAATGAGTGAACTACATCACATGGCACATATAATGACTGAGTACTGGTATTATGGAGACCCTGACTGATGGTATATCCATTGCTCGTGATAAATGCCCCCAGTAGCATAGAGGCCTTCAATAAATAGTTATATTTCCCATGATAAATTCCCTCTATATGATACATGCCTTCAATAAATAGGGAGGGGGGGGGGGGGGGGGGGTCTTTGATGTGCACTTTCCCACAGAGAGGACATCACATACCCCATTACAAACACTGTACAATTTTACCTAGTTTTGAATGATTGGTTGGTTGTTGTTGGGAGTTTTACATCCTGGCAACATCTAACGTCATATCAGGATGGGTATCGACTTGTGAGAGTGCACACTCATGATGACTTTATAGTGCTGCCCCACTGGGAAATCAGGCCACCGCACCATGAAACATTATCCCACTCAGTCACATTATCCTGACAATGAACTAACCAGGACTGGCCCTATCCTATTATCCTATTAATGCGCCAGGGTCAGGGGCGCACCCAGGGGGGTTTTCTGGTTGCCCGGAACCCCCCCCCCCCGCCCCCCCCGCAGAATTCTTGCATTAGATTTATTAAGGAACGCTAGATTTTAAGATTATGTGAAAGATTGCACCAAAATGTGGGTTGTTGCACCAGAAAACAATGTAAAATATTTCCCTAAAATGGGTGTTGTTCCACCAACCCATGTGAAAAAAATTACCCTAAGATAGGGGTAGTTTCGATCCATATTTGTAAAACCCCCATGCCAATTCCTGGGTGCCCCCCTGAGGCTAGTAAGCAATAAATATAAATTTTTATAAGTCATTGGTTTGACTCGACCGGGAATTGAACTCCCGATCTCCCACACGGGGGAGGCCTGTGCTCTACTGATTCGGACATCCCATCTGGTTAAAAAAACACGATACAATTTTACCTAGTTTTGAATGAAGACTGCAATCCAATTGGACACATGCAATATTGGATTTTGTTGATTTGATACAAAGCCCTCCTCTAGCTTATCGAAGGGCCATGCCTGGCCGACCCACCGTTGCATTACTGAAGTCTGGTATCCGGGCACACAGGGCTGGATGTACTACATTTGTGTAATACCTATCTGCAGCTCCCTCCTCGTCGTAGGCCTGCTCCTCCTGGTATCATACAGCAAATATTCCATTAGACGAAAGACCCAAATTTCTCCATTGGTAGGCATATTCCTAATGCCCGGCACACACCTCCCGTATACGATTCATGCGCTAAAACTGACTGCGTTTCACAACCCGACCCATCCCGTTTCGCAATGTAAAACTGGCCGATTGATTTTTCGAATGTCTTGCGATTCGTGTTTTAAGCACTAAAACTGAGTTTTAAGTCGCGAATCGCAATGCTCTGGTGTGCTACGGGGGCGCACACCTAACGACTAAAACTAAAACTTAATCGCGAAACGGGCAGTTTTAGGTCATATACGGGAGGTGTGTGCCGGGCATTAGTCTGAGTGGGTGGGTGGGTGGTTGGGTGGTTGGGTGAAGTGACTTCAAATAGGCCATTCATTCCATTTGCTTCGCTTCAATTTTGGCCCATTTGAAATTAACGCACTTATATAATCGCTTGGCAGCTTTGCCCCATTTGAAATCACTCCACCCACACGTGAGGACTACTACTACATGCCAACACTCAGATCAATTCTCTTGCTTGTTTGTTGGGGTTTTACATCCTGGCAACATCTAAGGTCATCCCGTCGTGATATGACCCTAGATGTTGCCAGGACGTAAAACTCCAACCAACCAACCAATCTAAGGTCATCAGATTGGGTACTGACGCACTCATGTTGACATTTTTAGTGCTGTTCCACTGGGAGACTCGGCCACTGGAACCATGACCAAATAACCCACTCAGTCACATTATCCTGACACTGAGTAAACCAGGGCCGTGTTCAGGGTCCGTCTCGGAGGCACCTCGGCGACGGGCCTGACGTCATGCTAGTCTGAACGGATTTAGCTGTTGGCCGCCTTGAAAATGGCAGCCTCCATGCTCTATCCCATTAATGCAGAGTGCCAGGCTAGGGAGCGACAAGTATCAATTAACCCGTGACCGCCCAAACGACAAATTATCCAGCACTGTTATTGATTCAGCCATTCCATCTGGTGCCACTAAATTTCTAATGTACCGTATATTCCCCAATAACCGCCACTGTAAGAATAGATTTGATTACACCCCATATTCACACCCCAATATGAGGTGTGAATATAGAACCTCTGATGTGAATAGTATCAGAGGCCAACTCCATATATTACATTTAAATTTGCATAGTCCGATAGTCACAAGGTAAAATATGTACTAAGCAAAAATGCATGCTTAATATTGTATTATTCATTATTTCTGCCTTATGTATCGTATTGTTGTGAAGTGTGGGGAAATGCATATAAAACAAATATGGAGTGTATTTATTTGCTACAGAAGAAAGCAGTGAGAATTGTTTGCAATGTTGGATATCAAGAGCACACTAATAAGCTGATCTTTGATCTTCATGTATTAAAATTAATAGACTTGGTTAAGATCAAATCTAGTATGATAATTTACAATGCAAACAAAGTGCTACTGCCAAAAAATCTAGTCTTTATTCAAAATAAGTTCAGATAGTAGCCATGACATGAGGCAGAGTAACAACGTAAGACAAGTATTTGCAAGAAAAGCTTTAAAGTCTCAATATATATCTATATGTGGTATAAAAATATGGAATTCACTTGACGATAATATCAAATGTTCAAAAAACATTTACGTTTCAACGAATGTATACAAAGAAAATATTTAAGCTTTATCAGAGGAAAAACACATAGTAGTCTAGTACATAAATATTGAGATGTAATTTACAACGTTGATATGCTTTTAACTTTTATTTTTCTATTTATTATTTCTATGGTATAAGCAATGTATCTGTGTTATTTTTAAATGGGGAAAGCACCTCATAAGTATTGTACTTCTGCTTTCTCCTTTTTCATGTGAACAAATTTATTATATAAATATCAACTTGTGTGTACATTGATCATGTGGAAATACATATATTATTATTATTATTATTTTGAGTTAGAAAAAAAAGGAAGGAAATTTGTTGTTATTCAGTTGGCTGGTTCTGATGTGATAGTAATAGTAAGGAGGGCGATAATGGACGGGGTTGGCGCTTGTGGTTTGGGGACTGTTAATTAGAAGCGGCGGCTATTTCGAGCATATATACGGTATAGAATGTTTTTACATAGATGAGTTGGCACCTTACCTTGAGGCCTTGTCTGCAGGGAAACCCCATCTCTGGGAATAATGAAATGAATGCAGCATGGAGGAGGGGAGGCACACAAACTGGCAGCAGCCAAGTGCCCGGATGTAAGAAAGCCATGTTCAATGAGTGCGTGGAGGAGAGGAAGAATCAGGCAGGCAGACATAGAGAGGGAAAGAGACAGACACATAAACAAAGAGAGACGAACGAAGAGAGACTAGAGGCATACATGGAAGAAGAGAGATATGCAGGGAGAGGGGGAGAGATGTGGGAGAGAGGTACAGATACAAGGAGAGACAGTGAGAGATACATGGAATGGGAGAGATGGACAGAAAGAGAGACAAGAAACATACAGGAAAAGGAAACAAGATATAGATATAGATAGATATATTTAGAGAGAGAGAGAGGGAGAGAGAGACAGACAGATAGACAAATAGAGAGACAACCATGGAGAGACAGACAAGATACATACATGGAGATAGACATGCAGTGAGGGAGAAAGAGATGGAGAGAGATACAGGGAGAGAAAGAGCGGCAGGGATATAGAGGAGAGAGACAGACAGAGACAGGCACGGGGAGAGAGAGAGACAAGGGACATACAGAGAGATGCAGGAAGAGAAAACGAGAGCCAAAGACGGAGATTGTGGGATAGGAACAATCGCGACAGCTAGGGAGAGAAACTGAGTTGACTTAAATCTACGGACACATTAAAAGCCATCTATGTCCATATTCCCAGATAGTCCTATTAAGAGTCCAGCCAATAAACCTTGAGGATTGCAGAAACAAGTACCACGACCCGATATCCCACTCAGTCACAGTATCCTCACACTGACTGAGCGAAGCCAGTCCTTGGCCCATCCTAGTCATATCGAGCCCCAGGCTAGGTAGTGAGTGATAAGTGTCAATTCCTGTAAGTCTTTCGTTTGACTCGGCCGGGGATCCCACAAACGCCATCCTGCATAGGATGCGGACGCCTTAACCGCATGGTCATCCTGGTTCTTTCACCTGGGAAGCCACCTTCAATAGCGTGTCCATCTGAACAGCAGGTCTGAAAACCTTACATCAACTAGAAGTGGACAAAATGTCCCAAACATCATATTACTTATCCACTACTGATTTGCTTTGCTATAAGCCTGTATAAGGATATATATGGCACCTTGTAATCCCAGGTGGTCATCAACACCATGTTACTTGTCCACTAATGATTTGGTTTGCTCTACCTATAAGCCTGTACCAGAATGTTTACAGCACCTTGTATTCCCAGATAGTCACAATCATATTACTTACCCACTACTGATTTAGTAGAATATACGCCTGTATCAGGATGTCTATAGCACGTTGTATTCCCAGATAGTCACCATCATATTACTTATCTACTACTGATTTGGTAGACTATACACCTGTATCAGGATGTCTATAGCACCTTGTATTCCCAGATAGCCACCATCATATTACTTATCTACTACTGATTTGGTAGACTATACACCTGTATCAGGATGTCTATAGCACCTTGTATTCCCAGATAGTCACAATCATATTACTTATCTACTACTGATTTGGTAGACTATACACCTGTATCAGGATGTCTATAGCACCTTACATTCCCAGATAGTCACCATCATATTACTTATCTACTACTGATTTGGTAGACTATACACCTGTATCAGGATGTCTATAGCACCTTGTATTCCCAGATAGTCACCATCATATTACTTATCTACTACTGATTTGGTAGACTATACACCTGTATCAGGATGTCTATAGCACCTTGTATTCCCAGATAGCCACCATCATATTACTTATCTACTACTGATTTGGTAGACTATACACCTGTATCAGGATGTCTATAGCACCTTGTATTCCCAGATAGCCACCATCATATTACTTATCTACTACTGATTTGGTAGACTATACACCTGTATCAGGATGTCTATAGCACCTTGTCTTCCTAGATAGTCACCATCATATTACTTATCTACTACTGATTTGGTAGACTATACACCTGTATCAGGATGTCTATAGCACCTTGTATTCCTAGATAGTCACCATCATATTACTTATCTACTACTGATTTGGTAGACTATACACCTGTATCAGGATGTCTATAGCACGTTGTATTCCCGGATAGTCACAATCATATTACTTATCTACTACTGATTTGGTAGACTATACACCTGTATCAGGATGTCTATAGCACCTTGTATTCCCAGATAGCCACCATCATATTACTTATCTACTACTGATTTGGTAGACTATACACCTGTATCAGGATGTCTATAGCACCTTGTATTCCCAGATAGCCACCATCATATTACTTATCTACTACTGATTTGATCAACTATATGCCTGTATTAGGATGTCTATAGCACCTTGAATTCCCAGATAGTCACCATTATATTACTTATCCACCTATTGAGGATTTTCGCCAAACGATTAGCACCACGTGATCAGTGCCTTGTCGGCCATCATGGTTGGATAGAAAGTACAGCATAACACTGCCGGTGCAGCGGCGGCGTTAATATCGCTTGGATTTGGGGTTTAATTTGACCAAATTTCACTTTTTGAATAAGCTATTCTCATAAATAACATTATTTCAACCCCCGATTCAATTTTAATGGTTCTAAATCACAGAATCAGATCCTAGCAGTGAATAGATTTGTGCTTTTTGTTTTATTTACACATGCTTGATAGGAGAATGAACTGCTTCTATCCAACAACGATGCAGGAGTAGTGTGATGCCTACGTCACACCCACATCCTCAATAGCGCCTTGCATTCTCAGGTGGTTACCCACCCAAATACAAATGCCGCTCAATGTTTCTAAACTATTGTTACCGGACGAGATCCGGCATTTTCAACATGATATTGACGAATTAGTGCACTGAGGTCAGTCCCACAACTTCACTGGCCACAGCGTTAGAAATTTCACTGGTTCAATGTGTTACGAACAACCCCACCCCAACAGCAGGACTCATATTGATTGCTGTCAGGTGACTATCAACACGAGAACAGCACACTGCAATTAAGTAACTGACATAAATAACCATGATAGAGTAATACTAGAATATTCCCATCAAACTGATATTTTTATACTCCAACTGACTGCGTCCTACATTACACCTTTACCAAATGAATACAGAAGGTAACTTTGGCTTACATTCTGAATATCATGAAAATAATCACATCGATCCATCTAATATTGATGTAGTGCGACGACACTACTACTGTTGCCGTATTGCTGTGGAACCTGAAGGTTCAGAACTCCATTATGCTATTCACTGCAAATTGTGTATTCAAGAGCTATTGTTAGCGCACTTTAATACATAGATGCTCTATATACCATTTTTGTGTAAATAACCCCAAATTGAAAATGGCTGGAAGACCAGTTCTTTGACCGTGACAAAAGAACTTATTCAGCAGAATAAGCATATTTACCCCCAAAAAATGTACTGCTAATATATTGTCGTGGGGGTCATGAAAATCGGAAATATTGTGCCTAGAGCCGGAATCGAACACACATCGCTTGCATTCCAGGCTAGTGTGCTAATCATTACACCACCACTGCTCCTTGATGTCATCACCCTATCCACTTTCGCCTGTCTATGTGGCTCCTTGCCTGAGAGATCAGTGCAGACCACTACAAGATATCTATATATAATACCAAACGGTGGTGTAGGTGTTGTAGGGTAGTTTTGATCACCACTCCTTTGTTAATCGGTGCTGCCAACACGCATCATCGTAGACTCCACTGATCCTTTGCCATGTATGCGTTGTTAATCGCATGTTTTTTTGTGCCTACCATACACATTTCATATTAATTCTGATGGTTTTTACCAACTTTGGTCACTTCCAGTTCCACCAGAGTGGCATCCATTTTGAGTTACGCAACCACGTGTGTTGTTAACACCACCCATTAGATAGTTCCACTGATATGGTTTACCGCATAATAGTGCAGATGGATTCCACCAGATGGCGGCACTATATTGAAACAGGACCTTGCTCGAGTCCAGATTATAGCAGAGAACATAGATATATACATGGTCTCTGAATATAGTCAGAGACCGTCAATATATATATATATCTTGACAGTTCCACACAACATTGGTCCATGGATTGATATGGAGCCTCGCTTTAACCTGTGCACAGCACAAGTTAAAGCATATATAGTGTATATATAAGTTTTTATATTCCCAGCGAGAGCAGTGTCAAGCCCTGCGGAGGAGGTTGAGCGACGCATGCCGCCCCCCCCCCACCCGCATAGATGGAGGGCACTCCAGATCTCTTATCATTATCCATATATATATATAATCACACAAGCCGAGACAGCGAGTTCCCAAGGTCTGACCTGGCCGGCTTGCTTGCTTTTGGGGGGGGTTTGTAACAGTACAACGGTTACCGGCTGCAAAACTGCAGCAATATAGAAATGCCCCGAGAAATCGGTCCAATCTTTGGTTGAAGATTAATCTTCAGGTGGAATGGTTTTAGAAGCTGGGGATGTCTTTACAACATTCAAAACAGCGAAGCGTTGGGGCGGCCCCGAATCACTCCAGTCTGGCGGTAGCAGAGCACTAGTATCCAGCAACAGCAGCAAGCATTCAGGAGGAAGGGATGGGCAAAGGTGGGTCCAGCAGGTTCCAGCAACAAGAACAAAGAGGGAGAAACGATAAGGTACAGGGCCCCACCCAAGCAAACAACTCCCTTGATCAGGGGGAGAAGTAAGCGGTAGAGTATATGACAGACAAATGAGGAGAGTTGAGTCAAATGACCGTGTCTTTTTGCTCTATGGTGACCAGCCGGCGAGCCAAAGACACGGACAGAGTAAGAGTAGAAAGTGAAATGCTGGCAGGCTCCACCTCCTGGAACTCTTTTCAGACATTATCAAGAGGAGCATGGCCAGCAAAGAGGAGATAGAGAGGGGTGTGGACGAATTGCGGTCCGGATAGCAAGTGTCTGACCTGGCGGGTGTGAGCTCTCGAGTATATATCATAATTGCTCGCCCGATGCGCCGTCTGGCGGAACAATCGGCAACCCTCCAAACGGGTTCCCCTCCCCGACGAGAGGGGGCAGCACCATGTGCCTCCCTACATCAGCATGTGCCTCCCTACATTTCATATATATATATATACTAGTACATACACAGACACATATGTATATTCATATATGGGGCTGTGAATAAATTATTGTATAGAAATATATATGCTGTATAAGCCATTATACGAGTATAATAAGCCGAAAGATCCCATCTACTCCCCACCCACTAAGTCATCGGCTGGTTACCTCTATACATTAGACTCATCTATTGATACAACCTCACCTCTCCATGTGGTGCCAACTACTCGCGCCCATGCTTCAGCAGCCATTACGCTCACTCACTGTATCGCTTGAATATTATGGCTCGAAGACCAGTGCTTCGGCACTGACAAAAGACTTATTCGGCAGAATAAACATATTTACCACAAAAAAAAACACACAAAGATAGCCCCTGGATAGCCTACCCATTTGTCTAATATCAAACAGCTTGTCAGTGTGAGTTTCTGAACTATATATGAATGTAGATCTAAGCAGAGTTGCCCGGAACGAGGTGGAAACTACCGTGAATGAATACAAATGAAATGGATGAGAATGTCATGAAGATGGCAGGGTCACGTGACCGGACACGGGGGGTCCTTCTACAGGTACCTTTCACTGTCCACTCTCATTTCAGTTAGATCGTTGTAGTATTTTATTCAGGAGCACTGCAGATTTTGTCTGAACCATATACAGTATAACCCCATTAGACCAAACTTGAAGGCACCCTAGAAATTTGTTTGGATTAACCGATCATTGGTTTAACTGAGCTTTGGCTTCGACTTTGACTTGGCTTTGGCAAAAAATGCGGGTGCATTATGAATGTGTGTGGACAGTTCGATTGTTTTTTTTGTATGCATATACAGTATAACCCCGTTAAACCAAGCTCAGTTAAACCAAACAATTGGTTAATCCAAACCTTTTTCGGTGCCCCGGAAAAATACTGCCATTTATCATATAAAAAAGTCAGTGGGGTTTCAGATGTCCTTATAACCACATGAAAGTTTGGTTTAACTGTACCGGAAGTGGCCTGGGGCCCGATAATTTTGTTTGGATTAACCGATAATTTGGATTAAACGACTTTGGCTTAACCAAGTTTTTTTATATGATAAATGGTAGTATTTTGCCGGGCCGCCGACAAAAGTTTGGATCAACCGATTGTTTGGTATAACCGAGCTTGGTTTAACCGGGTTGTACTGTATATATATAGTTTTGTTGTTCAGATTAAATATATTCTGCAGCCAGCAGAATAATATTTTAAAGTAGACCAAATATACTTTTAATTTTCCACCATATATGGGGATATTTACATAAATGTCGTTTGTTTCCACCGGGGAGTTAAATCCTCATCAATCAATTATATTACATTTGATTGTATTGGCTGCAAGTATATTTACTTTGAAAATTATTACTTATGAGTTATATATGAAGAGTTCAGGCACAAAACCACGTAAACGCCAATCCAAATAAAGCTCATTAATTCCACTTTTCATTACATGGTTATGGAGCAATGAATAAATGAGTAGGAATATAAAAAAAAAAACTGTTTGAAGGTTTGATTCCCATGTTTATCTCCATTTTTGGATTGGCCTTTACGTGCTTTTGCGCCTGAAATCTTCATATATAGATCGACTCTTACTTCATCAAATTTGGCCGAAACTTTAAAAAAGCATAACTAACTATAGCCATCAAAAAGAATATTTACATATCGAGAAGTGTTACTGCTGGGTTAACCTCCCCCCCCCACCCCCCTTTTTGGGGGTTTTCCGTTTGTCCGTAGCAAAGTTTAAAGCTGATTAAAAATCCCCAGGACCAATACATTGGTGTATTCTCAAATGAAGGTGGACGTGAACTGGTGCTAGGTAGAACAACCCCCGCCAGCCCCTCCGTGAGGCGGGGTTCAACAAACCTTCAAGGCCTCAAAGGCAGGGATTCGGTTTGAAAGGGTCGGCCACACGGTCTCATTGAAAAAAGTGTAGTCTATATCCAGGTTCGCTGTGCTTGGCTCTGTCCCCTAGCGACAAACAAAGTAGGTAATCATTTTTATACGAAAGCAGATTAGATCAACACATACTGTGACATGCGTAACATTGTGGGTGAGTGTTTGTGTGGCTGTGGCTGTGTGGCTGTATGTGTGTGTGTGTGTGTGTGTGTGTGTGAGAGAGAGAGAGAGAGAGAGAGAGAGAGAGAGAGAGAGAGAGACAGAGAGAGAGAGACAGACAGACAGAGACGGACACGGAGACGGAGACAGAGACAGAGAGAGACAGAGAGAGAGAACTGCGAATGTGATGAGTGAATGAATGTCATATCAGAACAGCAAGCGACCTGCGACTGGTTTAAAAAAAAAAAGAATTATCACTTTTCTCCACCAGACAAAATTTACTACAAAATTTACGCGTATACTTGGAATAATACAGACGCATGTCGCTTACGCATGTTGCATGTCGCACTACATGTTAATGGCATCTAGGTTTTAAAACACCCATTTACGATGCCACCTACCAAGTAACCATTGCATTAGTACTGCCATTTATCCCCACCCCCCCATGGAACTTTGAGAGGATGTCACTAGGGTCGATGTGTTTCCATGGTAACAGATTTATTATTAGTGTACACAATTAATGTATGTCTGATATATTTATTTGCATGATCACTTCAGCGATTTTAGAACATTGTTTTTTCATGTTCAACTTATTAATAATTGTAGTAGTATTTTTGGATTTGGGTGGGGTTTTCTCTTGTGGGGAATGCGTGTGTATTTTTTGTTGTTGTGGGGTGGTGGGGGGGGGCAAAGGAACATGGTTCCCATATAAATGCAGATGGTGTCGTGCTGCAAGAATGCATCAATATAGATGGCGTTGTCAATGGATTAACAATGGATTAACAACAGGATATATATACAGAACAACATGGTTAAGTGGTCATTGTACACGAGTCTGGGAATGGAGCACACTCAAGTGTGACCATCATATATTTTAAAATATATTCTTCACATACTTCTTTGTATTTACTTGCTACATTTGAATTGTACAATAGATTAAATCTTGGGAGATAAATAAACTTTAAAAGTTTAATTGAGAGCTTTCTGTTGGCGCCATCTTGTTTTTTTTTTTTTGGGGGGGTTGCATTATCTCAGTTTTCACCAACTCTACACCAATATAGATAAACACTGGATACTGGAACCAGGACCTCCACACCTTTTATAATTACAAAAAGAAGTTTTCGCTCGTATTTAAACTAGGTTGTCATTCACCCCATACTCTGGATAGGGGTGAATCTTTTATCTAGCTTGATCGGAGTATGTAGCTTTAAGTAATATTTTTGATAAATCTTTCAAATATTGTTATTGTTATATATATTTTGTAGTTTGTTAAAAATAACATTTTATGAACCAACATTGATCTTTGAATTTCTGACTAAATTCTTTTTTTTTTTTAAATAAATATATTTCGATTTTATTTTTAGATAAATATATTGTTCTCTGTGGCGGAGTGGTTAGAGTGTCTGACATTTTTCTGAAGGTCGGTGGTTCGATTCCTCATGCCATCACCTCTACCAATTTGGATTTCCACTGGTGTGCATAACTTACAGCGTCATCAATAGGCCGGTTGCTCTCATACCATGTCTATATGGTGTGGGAGGTTAAAAATCCCTTGGGTCGGTAAAAGTGTAGGATCGGGCTTTCTATCGACCAACTGTGTAATGGTGAAAACAAGTCTATTCAGACTTATCCATGATAGGTAGTATAAATCTTCAAGAACCAAAACAAAGTTGAATGTTTAAGCGTTCCTTACCGGTGAGGGCGAGGCTCCACACACATAGAGGCCCCCTAGCCCCTCCCTCCTCACGTACACGCCCGACGGGTCGATCACCATCGGGGTTTCGAGGCCGGGCCCCCCGGGGCAGTGCACGACAAACACGTAGCGCTTCCTGCAACATGGAGGAAAATGGTAAACAGTGACGAAAGGAGGAGACCCAACCAGCGCTTACATGGCCACTGGGTCGACTTAACAGGCCCTTCATTAAAATTGCATAGTCCGCTGAAGCATCAAATTTTAGAAAGCAAAAGATTTATCTAGATTTGATTTTACATATCTAACTTAGATACTGATGCACTTATTAAGGTTGCATACTCCGATGGTTTTGAGTTTCTACCATTTTCCTGAGATAAATATATTAAATTGATTGTTATAACATACCTTACTTTAATTTGAAGTAACGTTTATTTGAAATGGCTAACTTTTGAGATATTTGAAGTGTAAACATATCAAATTAGTTTGGGCAAGCATGCCATGCCATAGGCTTCTGCAGTAACAGATTCTATTACATTGACTCAGTATTCCCTTCTATATGGCAACAAATGCTTAATAAGTGCACCAGTACCTAAGTTAGATATTTAGAATCAAATCTAGATAATTGTTTTGATCTTGAAATGTGATGCTTCATCGGACTATGCAGCTTTAAGCTTGCACATTTTCATCACAATTCTCCCATTCTTGACAAGCTACCGATATGGTGTGATTTAAACAGAGGTGGTCTCCCAGTGGGGCAGCACTATAAAGTCGCCATGAGTGTGCACACTCACAAGTCGGTACTCATCCTGATATGACCTTAGATGTAGCCAGGGCATAAAATTCCAACAACCAACCTAAGGGGAGAAAGAGCACCAACTATGAACGTGGCTATTCAACAGAATCAGCTTCGCTTGTTTGTTTGTTGGGGTTTTACATCCTCGCAATATGCATGGTCATATCCGAACAGAGACCGACTTGTGACAGAGGTGGAAGTATAGTAAATTTCAAACCCTACTTCAACTTAATCTGTGCTATATACATAAATAGAATTTGTGATTATGTCTGAATATTAAACTACAGTAAAACCTCTCTAACCGATCAGTACCACCAATTGACCACTTCCCTATATCGATCGCTTTATTTGGGTCTCAACAATACAATTGTAAGGATATTCTAACTTCCTAAACCGACCACCTCCCTAAATGGACCACTTAGAATCGGTCCCATGGTCGGTCGATTTAGAGAGGTTTTACTGTACTGCTACTACATAGGATTTAAACTGAGAAGGGCTTACTGGGTTGTTGTGTTCACCCCGCCGCCCCTCCAGTCAGCCCTCCCCCCCCCCCCCGCCCCCCACACGGCGCTGTACCTGGGTTCGACAGGTAGCGGGATGCTGAGTGCGCCATCTCCAGTCCCGATGCCTGTCATGGCGGCCACCTGGCCCGACCACGGCCCGGCGCAGTTGATGGCCGCCGCAAACTGTAGCGGGTACACCTCCCCGTTGTCATGCTTCACCTGGCAGGGAGAAACCAGACGGGATGGCCGAATGAGTTGAGCGTCTATCTCCTATTTTGGTAGATCGCGGTCGAGTCAAACCAATGACTTACAGAATTGATACTTGTCGCTTCCTAGCCAGGCGCTCTTCATTATTAGGATAGGGCACAATGACTGGTTGGCTCGGTGTCAAGATAATGTCACTGAGTGCGATATCAGGTCATGGTGCTGGCGGCCTGGTCTCCCAGTGGGGCAGCACTATAAAGTCGCCATGAGTGCACTCTCACAACTCGGTACTCATCCTGATATGACCTTAGATGTAACCAGGACATAAAATTCCAACAACCAACCTAATGGGAGAAAGAGCACCAACTATGAACGTGGCTATTCAACAGAATCAGCTTCGCTTGTTTGTTTGTTGGGGTTTTACATCCTCGCAATATCCATGGTCATATCCAAACAGGTGCCGACTTGTGACAGTATGCACTCATGGTGGATTTATAGTGCTGCCCCACTGGGAGATCAGGCTGCCCTCACCATGACCCAATATCCCACTCAGTCACATTATTCTGATACTGAGCTAACCAGTCCTTGCCCTATACTACCAGTCCTTGCCCTATACTATTAATGCCGAGCACCAGGCTAGGTAGTGACACGTATCAATTTTGTAAGTCATTAGTTTGACTCGGTCAGGAGTCAAAGTTCTAACCATAAAACTTTCGCAAAATATTCACCACCAGTAGAATTGATGTCACTATGTCCATATACCTACCAGCTGACGCGTTTTCTATATAGAGTTGCTTACCAGACCTGCCCTCGAAACAGAACTGTGGGAGTAGTTACTGTTGAGCCCAATGCCTGCCGCCATTTTGAAAGGCAGTGGCAGGTACTGATATATAGGTGCAGTTCAGGTACATATGAATCCCTTTTGACATGTAGGGCCCATGTATTACAGAAATATTGGCAAAAACACTAGACTTTGAAGGCGTTTAAAAATTGATTTTGATTAATTTAAAATTAAATCTGCATAGTCCGATGCTTCGGAGTTTTTTGGGGGCATTTTAAATTTAAATCTTTAAAATCTAAAATTGTTTTTAAGATAAAGCTGACCCTTATAATCTGCTTTAATTTAGGTTGAAATAACATATTATACATAGCTAACTTTAGTTAATTTTAGAGTTGACCCGCCTCTTTAGGTCTGACCTTACACATTGGCTGAGATTACACATTGGCTGTTCAAGCTGAACGCACACAAAAGACACACTGACCATGGCGTGGCTGAGCTGTTTTCGTATGATGACCCCGCCGCTAAGGGAGGTGAGGTAGGAATCCTTCATATCAAAGCCCACCACCTCGCCCTTGATGTACTCGGCTCCGAGTGACATTGCCTTGCCCCGAAACGCCGTCAGAAGCAGCCATGGGTCGAACCAGCCTTCATTCTCCAGCCCTGCATAAGAGTAGAAACAGCTACGGTATACAGTAAAACCTCTCTAACCGACCACCTCCACAGATCGACCACTCCCCTATATTGATGGCTTTATTTGAGTCCCAAACGATCACCAATACAATACCATTGTAACGATAAAAATAACTCCCTAAACCGACAACCTCCCTAAATGGACCATTTAAAGTCGACCCCATGGTCGGTCGATTTAGAGATGTTTTACTCTGTCTAGATTTGATCCTACATATCTAACTTAGATATTTGTGCACTTATTAAGTATTTGTGTTTGGATAGAGGGAGATATTAAATCGATTTAATGCGAATAAGTTAAAAGCACAAGTACCGTAACAACCGCAGGAGATGCCCTCCGTGTTCAACCATGGGAACTTGGCTTTAAGGTCTTCAGTGGACATCAGTAACACCTTTGCACCCAACTCTCTGATAAAAGACACAAAACTAAGGATAAAATGTCAAAAAGCATCAATTAACATTGAAACTTTAGCAAACCCACAAAGTAAAGTTTGTTTTATTTAACGCCGCCTCTAGAGCACATTGATTTTTATCATCGGCTATTGGACGTTAAACATATAGTCATTCTGACATATTTCTTTAGAGCAAACCCGCTGCCGCCACATAGGCTACTCTTTGCAATAAGCAGCAAGGGGCCTTTTATATGCACTTTCCAACAGACAGGACAGCGCAAACCAAAGCCTTTGATGAACCAGTTGTGGAACACTGGTTCGAACTGAAAATAGCCCAAACTGCAAATGGATTCTCTGAGAAGGATCGATCCGATGACCGACAGCTTCACAGGTGGACACTCTACCACCTGAGCTACGTCCCGCTCTTTAGCTAAGCCACATGACTAAAGATTTTTCACAAATCTTTGTTTAAATTTAAAAAATTTTAAATTAATTTTAATTTTTTTGTAAATCACCTATGTAGTACTCCTATTGGATTAATATTTTAATGAACCAGGTGAAATATCCGACTCAGTCAGAGCACAGGCTGGCTTCCCGTGCAGGAGGTTGTGGTTTCGAACACTGACCGAGTCAAGCCAATGACTAAGAAAATCGATACTTGTCATTAATAGGTGCTTGGCATTAATTGGATAGGGCAAGAATTGACTTGCGCAGTATTGGGATAATGTGACAGTGGGCTATCAGGTCAGTGGGAGAGCACTATAAGTCACCATGAGTGCACACTGTCAGTAAGTCAGTACCCATCCTGATATGATCTTAGATGTTGCCAAGACATAAAACCCAAACAGACATATTAGTTTAAGGAACACTTTGCTATATGGTAACAAATACTTTATAGCTTAACGCTGCATAGTCCGATGAAGCATTAAATTGTCAAAACCAAAACAATTATCTAAATTTTATTCTACATATCTAAGATATTGATGCACTTACCTATTAAACATTTGTTTCTACATAGAAGGGAATACTGAGTCAATTTAATAGAACTTGTTACCGCTGAAGTCTGTGGTGTCGGATCTTTGGCATGCTTGCCTAAACTAATTTGACATGTTTGCACTTCAGAAATCTCAAAAGTTAGCCATTTAAAATAAAAGTTACTCCAAACTAACGTAAAGTAGATTATAACAACCAATCTAATATATTTATTTATTTAAGAAAAATGACAGAAACTCAAAACTACCCCACTATGCAACTTTAAAATATTATGTCCGTAAGCACATACGTCTGGATTTTGTGATTGGCGTGTAATGTCTCGGCACCATTTTCTGTGGCCAAGAAGAGGTAGCCTTGGGGGTTGAACTGGACATCTGGCGGGGTCATACCTGGTGGTCATGAAATAGAGATAACAATTACACCAAGGAGACGAGCATAATGTAGAACCGTGACCGACTGTCCTAGGAGACAAGCACTTAAAGTTACATTGTCCGATGGTTTTGAGTTTGTTATTTTCTGAGATAAATATATTAGGTTGATCGTTATAATTTATCTTATTTTAGTTTGAAGCAACTTTGATTTTAATTGGCTACCTTTTGAAGTGCAAATATGCTAAATTAATTTTGCCAAGCATGCCAAAATTCTGACACCACAGGCTTCGGCAATAAAAGATTATATTAAATTGCCTTGGTATTCCTTTCTATGTGTCGACAAATATTTAAGAAGTGCACTAGTATCTAAGTTAGATATGTAGAATCAAGTCTAGATAATTGTTTTGGTTTTGACAATTTGGTGTTTTCATCGGACTATGCAGCTTTAACAGTCACGTCAAGTTTACAAGCAGCGTGTTAGTGTGTAACTGGTAGTGATAGCATAAGGATATAAAGATTACATAATTATATACAGCTTTAACTTAAAGCTGCATAGTCTCATGAAAATATCAAATTTTCAAAAACCAAAACAATTATCTCAATTTGATTCTACATATCTAACTTAGATACTGGTGCACTTATTAAACATTTGTCACCACATAGAAGGGAATACTGAGTCAATTGAATAGAACCCGTTACTGCAGAAGCCTATTGGGGTCAAAGTTTTGACAAGCTTGCCAAAATTAATTTTGCATGGTTCCACTTCAGACATCTCAAAAGTTAGCCACTTAAAATAAAAGTTACTTCAAGCTAAAGTAAGGTACATAATAACGATCAACCTAATGAATTTATCTCAGAAATTTTCAGAAACGCAAAACCATCGGATTGTGCAACTTTAAGTAATGGGATGTATAATTAATTATGCGTATATAAATAGGTGGAGTATTGTCCTTATTAATATTATGCTATTGTTTATTCTCTAATGTATTATGACCAATCGCTGACTTGTCTCGATTTGCCCCTACTGCCTACAGCAGCGCCACCAACGGCTAATTCCGTCTGCGCTCGGGGGGGGGGCCAAGTCACTTGTCCACTCGATTTCAAACTTTACCGGTAAGCCTGTTATTATATAAATATTTTAAGAGTTACAAGCACTGTTTGTAACTGGTAGTTGTACAGTAGTGATAACATAGGGATATAAATATTACATACTGATATATGGCGTTAAGTAATAATTACATCAGATGTAACGCAAACCTGACATAACGCGATGATTGATTGAACCCAGAATTCCTTAATTCAATCAACTAAACCCCGATTTAGCGTGACCCCGCTGTTTTCGCGATAACATTTTACGGACCCCAATGATCTCGTTATAACGTGGTTTCACAGTACTTCGGGAGTGACTTAAAACCTGCACATTACCATAAATACTGAGGTGTTCCTTTATGTTGCGAATGAAGTCAGCGGTGAACAATGACATCTGTATGTTTTCCTTCAGTGAGAATTGTTGCCGGAGACCTCCGACCGATAGCACTGTGGCAGCTTGTGTGTACTGCAACAATTGGAACTGCTGTGTAAAACTGAAGGCACAATCTTTATTATTGGATAATGCATAAATGAATATAAAGTATTTATTACAGGTCGATCCATTGACCTTTCACACAGGAGCGAACACTCCAATCACTAGGCCATCCTGTCCAGATATTTAAAAATAACTCACCGGGCGGGGTGGCCAAATCGGTAGAGCGCAGGCCTCCCATGCAGGAGATCGAGAGTTCAATTCCCAATCGAGTTAAACCAATGACTTACAAAATTGATATTAATAGGATAGGGCAAGGACTGGTTAGCTCAGTGTCAGGATAATGTGACTGAGTGGGATATCGGGTCATGGTGCTGGCAGCCTGATTTCCCAGTGGGGCAGCACTATAAAGTCACCATGAGCGCGCACTGTCACAAGTCAGTATCCATCCAGATATGACGTTAGATGTTGCCAGAACGTAAAACTCCAACAACCAACCAACCAACCAAAATAACTCTGCTACTGACTTTAATTAAGTCTAAGCCTGTATCAGGACGTTTACAGCATCTCATATGTCCAAGTCGTCAACGATCCAAATAATGTCAAGGCTCACTACTGCTTAACTTTGATGACCAGTCGATTGTTTGTTTGTTGTTGTTTTACATCCTAGCAACATCTAAAGTCATATCAGGAAGGGTACCGACTTGTGATAGTGCACACTCAGGGTTACTTTATAGTGCTGCCCCACTGGGAGACCCGGCCGCCCACACCATGGCCTGATATCCCACATAGTCACATTAGCCTGACACTGTGCTAACCAGTGTTTGTCCTATCCTAATAATGCCAAGCACCAAGCTAGGAAGTGACAAGTACCAATTTTGTACCTCATTGGTTTAACTCGACTGGGAACCAAACTCCCGATCTCCCACACGTGAGGCCCGCGCTCTACCGATTCGGCCACTGCATCCGGTAATGATGATCGGTTGAGGACTGGTATCTCCAATGTGCTATTAGCCGTATAATGGACACCTTTTTCCATTTTAAATATTTTGCAAAGCAGAGTTGGCAGAGTTGGGAAGTAGAAAAGTGGGTTATTCTTACTTATTGTGACAGTTGGGGGAGGGAGGGGGAATGGGGAGAAGGAAGAGAATGAATGCAGGGGAATGGGGAGAAGGACGAGAGCGGAGGGAGGGAGAAGGAGAGGAGGGGGAGAAAAGGAAAATAGGGGAGGGGGGAAGCAGGAGAGGGGATTAGAGGATAGGGGGTTTGAGTAGAGCCAAGTGGAGTTGAGAGGAGTGAAGAGGAGGAGGGGAGGGGAAGGGGAAGGGAGGGAAGGCAGGGAGAGGAGAAGTGGGAGAGGGGATTAGAGGATAGGAGGTTTGAGTAGAGCCAAGTGGAGTTGAGAGGAGAGGAGAGGGAGGGGAGGGGATGGGAGGGGAGGGGAGCGGAGGGGAGGGGAGGGGGTGGAGAGGAGGGGAGTGGAGAGGAGGGGGAGTGGAGGGAATGGGTGGAGAGCTGAGCGGAGGGAAGGGAAGAGGAGAGGAGGGGGACAGAGGAGGGAGGGGATGGGGGACGGGAGGGGAGGGGAGGGGAGGGGACGGGACGGGAGGGGAGGGGAGGGGAGGGGAGGGGAGGGGGGACAGGAGAGAAGAGGAGACGAGAGGAGAGGGAGAGTGCGGATGGAAGGGAGAAGATGGCGAGTGGACAGAGAATAGGGAGGACGATGATAGAGGGGAGAGTGAGTTTAAAAGGAATATACCTTCTTAAACCTGCACCACACAGTGTGCATGGAGTTCACTCTACACCCATACACCGCCGACTCACCGTTGGGTCCCGTTCGACGACATTCACGGTGAACGCTTCGGGGCTGCGCTGCTTGAGCCAGTAGGCGACAGACGATCCAATGGCTCCGCCGCCGATAACCAGGATGTCCGTCTCACGCGGTACGGGTAGCGTCTCCACCTGGTGGCAGTGAGCGGAAACACGCCGGCACATTCAGGGACAAAAGATGTCCACGATTTTAGATATTTACCGATTAACGCTAAACAAACCATTAATATTTCCTTTAAAAAATAAATTTTTAATTAACAATTTTTAATTTTACATTCAACAGAAATTCACAAAATACCTTAAAGTTGCAGTCCGATGGTTTTGAATTCCTGCAATTTTCTGAGATAAATAGATTAGATTGATCATTATAATCTACTTTAATTTAGTTTGAAGTAACTTATGGTTTAAATAGCTAACTTCGGAGATATTTGAAGTGACATCATGCCAAATTAATTCTGGCAAGCACACCAAAATTCTAACAGCATAGGCTTATATAATAACAGGTTCTATTAATACAGCAACAAATGCTTAGTAAGTGACCAGTATTCAAGTTAGATAAATAGAATCAAATCTAAGTGAGTTTTTTGGTTAGGAAATTTGATGCTTCATCGGACTATGCAGTTTTAATTTTGGGTCTTAGTGAATTCGGTTTAATATTGCAGCAGTACACATTATCATCACTGACTGGTTCCGTTAGTATCATTTAAAATTATTATCATTATTATATGCAATGTCCCAAAATACTGAGTATCATCATCAGACCTCGGCATAACTGGATGCGGTGCCCGAATCGGTAGAGCGCGGGCCTCGCGTGTGGGAGATTGGGAGTTTGGTCCCCGGTCGAGTCAAACCAATGACTCATAATAATGTATACTTGTCACAGGACGGGTACCGACTTGTGACAGTGTGCACTCATGGCGAATTTATACTCGCCATGAATATGGCCATAGCTGCCAACATGGCGTAAAACCTCCCAAGTCATTCACTCACTCACCCATGACCTGATATCCCACTCAGTCACATTATCCTGACGCTGAGCCAGCCAGTCCTTCCCCCATCCTATTAATGACTTTAAAATTCATACTTGTCGCTTCATAGCCTGGCGCTCGGCATTAATAGGATAGGGCAAGGCCTGGTTAGCTCAGTAGCAGGATAATGCGACTGAGTGGGATATCAGGTCATGGTGCTGGCAGCCTGATTTCCCAGTGCTGTCACAAATCGGTACCTGCCCTGATATGACCTTAGATGTTCCCAGGATGTAAAGCTCCAACAACCCACCAACAGGAGGACGTCACCTGTATTAACCAACCAACCTTCTCGGTATCTGTTCGTGTGAAGGCGTTCTTGAACTCCTCACTGAGTATATACCAGGGGTTCTTGAATTCACCGGCCTTCAGAGGTGGCGTTGCCCTGGCGGCGCTGCGTTTCCCGGCGCCCCCCGCGTCATCGTCGTCGTCGCCGGCCCCTGCCGCCCCATACTGCCGGCAGAGGGCGGGCCGGAACTGCCTGATGGCAGACCTCAGTCCCAGGATGCGGCGCACATGCCCAAGCATGATCTACTGTAGGGTTTTATTTCTTTCTGCTGATAAATAATTTAATTCATGTCCTAAAAGCATCAAATTTTCAAAACCAAAACAATTATCTAGATTTGGTTCTACATATCTAACTTAGATACAGATGCACTTATCAAGCACTTGTTGCCACATGGAATGGCATACTGAATCAATTTAATAGAACTTGTTACTGCATAAACCTATGGAATCAGAGTTCTGGCTAGATAAAAGATTCACCCCGTACTTACAGTACAGGGGTGAATGACAATGTAGTCTAAATACGGGCGAAAATAGCTTTAGTATGGAACGGGAAGTAGAATGCCTGGCACCAGTGTCAAATGGATACTTATATCAACACAGAGTTGGTGAAATGGGAGAGAATACAAAAAGACAAGATGGCGGCCAGAGAATGCCGTCGATTTCACTTTTAAATTGCATTAAAGTATATGTTTTATTATATTTTCCAACTCAAAAGTAGCGGGTAAATATTAAGACGTACATAAAGAATATATTGTGCTTCTTAAATTAAGAATTTACCAGCTCAGTTAATTAACCCAGCATGTCGAAATTCTTCGCCAGCTTTTCTAATGGGTTGGTTTTCACCCCTGTACTGGGTGAATCTTTTATCTAAGTTTTGGCATGCTTTCCAATATTAATTTTCTGTGGCTACACTTCAAATACCTCAAAGGCTAGCCATTTAAAATAAAAGATACTACAAATGAAAGTATAGGAGATTATAGCCATCAATTTAATATATTTATCTCAGAAAAATGGCAGAAGCGCAAAACCATCGGACTATGCAACTTTAACAACACACCACAAAAGAAAACACCACAAAAAAAACACAACTGATTTAATAAACTAAGAGATGTTAACGTACACTGTAAATATTCAGTCACAAGGACGTAAATTAAATTATGTTATTATTGGTTTGCTCAGTATCAGGATAATGTGACTGAGTGGGATATTGGATAATGGTGCTGGTAGCCAGGTTTACAAGTGGGGCAGCACTATAAAAGTCACCATGAGTGTGCACTGTCACAAGTCGTTGCCCATCCTGATATGACCATATATGTTGTTAACACAATATATCAAACAGGTTAGATAATAATTCATACCGACCCACCCAGGGGGGAGGCTATCGAGACTAACATGTGTACATATACACATAAACAATACCCGTACGCATAGGTGGAAAATGAAATCATCAAAATCCATCAAACGGAAACAGCCCTATGGCAGGCGCCATTTGTATACTCGTGTTGAATTGCATAATAATAAATAAATAATTCTCCGATCTGATTGTGCTTATTTACTGATTTGTTGGTTTATTTGTCACTGTTTTGAGCAGTTTGGCCTCAGAAGTTGTTGCTAAAGTGATGTAAGTAAACATTGGATGTCAACTGCCCAGAACCTCCCAGAACACAAGAAAATTCTGTTTTACTGCATCTGTATGCATTCACAACATGGCTAGGGAGGGTGCTCGTAATCCAAGATGGCTGAGTGATGACGTGACATGCACTCCCTCTGCTCTAGACTATACCGCAGCAACCTGACCAGTTTTTCTATAGGGTAATCTAGCAGCCGTGCCCATGGAACAGTTATGGATTGTCAGGTTATGGGAGTAACTAGAGTAAATATGGTCAATGTAAATTGTAGAAGGTACTATTTATACAGCATACAGTATTGATTGATAATGTGTATACAATACTGAATACATGCCTGACCAGGCTGTGGGAGGCTGTAGCCTGTGCCTGTGAAGTGAAGTGTGATCGAGTGTGACCTCTGTTCACTGTTAGTAACTAGTTATCTGTTTCGCCTGATACTTTTAATTCCCAGCATTTCTCTGATATACCATCTCCTAGAGAGAACGCTTACGATCTGAGTAGATCTCAAATCATATATTAAATGCAGCAGGAAAACCCATGCACATTCATAATTTGTAAATTTTCATACCTAAGACCCGGTTTTACTTGGATGGCCGGAAGTCATTTGTGCACAATACCCTGGCTGGGCTAACCGATGCAACGGCCTTGCAACCGGAGCGTTCGCTTGTGAGCTGACCATACACACAAAACGAGTGAACCCATGCGCCGCAGCTTACGCCGGATGAAACAGCGAACACAGATTTGTTTCGCACCGGGGCCGGAAGTGAACGTGAACGTTACATTTTGTGAGAAGTAAACAGTTAAAACACGTGTAAGCCATCGATTTGTAATCATTTAAACCTCTGGTCCACCTTATTTTAAAGCACTGAAGCAGGCGTGACAGGTTATCAGTGTAAATAGTAAATAACTGAGGTATTGATAAATCAATACATAGTTACGTGAATTTCTGCTCGAAGGGGGCGATAATGTGATATTTTGCTATCCAGAGCAGGTCTCAGAAACTGGTGACAATGCCATCAGTGGTGTCAACAAAACTGGAATCTCTTAACTTAAAAATTGTTTAATATATACTTCATGTTATAGGCCCAAGGATCATTTCATGGTAAATGGGGCCAATGCACTTTCCAGTATGTAATGGTCAAAAACAATTATGGAAAGCGTAGAGGAAGTACTTTCTGACTTTATACTAGAAGTGGTATTCTTACACTTTGTTTTTGAGTCTTTTGAGAGATAGAATATCATAGAGGGAGTGCACATGACGTCATTACTTAGCAATCAGCGGGCTGCCATCTTGGATTACGAGCACCCTCTCTAGCCATGTTGTGAATTTCATGCATGCAGATGCAGTAAAACAGAATTTTCTTGTGTTATGGGAGGTTCTGGGCAGTTTACTTCCAATGGCAATGTGTTTACTTACAGCACTTTAGCAACAACTTCTGAGGCCAAGCTGCTCAAAACAGTGACAAATAAACCAAGAAATCAGTAAATAACCACAGTGTAGGCAGCTAGAAGCCTTCTCTATGTCATCCAATATGGCCATCGAAAGTTGCCTTGTGACGTCATTACACCCCCTCTATAGCCTACTACACCTTTATTTTGTATAGAATATTACCGGTTAGTCGATAAATATAATAAAAGGAGACTCTTACTGGAAATAAATGTTTGTATTTTTTATATCTAATATTCCATAGAGGGAGTGCATGTGACGTCATCACTCGGCGGTTAGCCATCTTGGATTACACTTAATACCACCTATGGCACCCCCTATCTTATACAAAGAACACTATGGCCACCACTGGGCCTACCTATAACAGAGAGCGTGTATATAAACAGATGAGAGGGACAACTCCCATACTAGACCGTGTAACACCTGCCGACTGTGGCGCTCCAAGTGGTGGTTGTTGAACAGTATATGACACAGCTGTCAAACTCAAGGCATTGTCAATGGTCGTGTGCAATCTTCCTACAGAAAACGTGAAATATCTCTAAAACTACAACACCTAGCAACAAACTGATTGGAATACACATAGGAAACATGTTTACCAACAAGATTATATTAAATTGATATGGTTAGGGTTCTGGATTTCTATTAATTTGGAATAAAACTGACGTTTTTCACTACGCGTACGGCAAACTCAAGGCATTGTCAATGGTCATGTGCAATCTTCCTACAGAAAACGTTAAATATCTCTAAAACTACAACACCTAGAAACAAACTGATTGGAATACACATAGAAAACATGTTTACCAACAAGATTATATTAAATTGATATGGTTAGGGTTCTGGATTTCTATTAATTTGGAATAAAACTGACGTTTTTCACTACGCATACGGCAAACTCAAGGCATTGACAATGGTCGTGTGCAATCTTCCTACAGAAAAAGTGAAATATCTCTAAAACTACAACACCTAGAAACAAACTGATTGGAATACACATAGAAAACATGTTTACCAACAAGATTATATTAAATTGATATGGTTAGGGTTCTGGATTTCTATTAATTTGGAATAAAACTGACGTTTTTCACTACGCGTACGGCAAACTCAAGGCATTGTCAATGGTCGTGTGCAATCTTCCTACAGAAAAAGTGAAATATCTCTAAAACTACACCAAATAGAAACAAGCCACTTAGTACACATATAGAAAACATGTTTACCAAAAGGATTATATTAAATTGATAAGGTTAGGCTTCTGCATTTCTATTAATTTTGAATAAAAACAAATGTTTTGCACTGCACGTACCGTCAAACTCAAAGCTTGTTCAACACTAACCGCCAGGAACGCCACTGTAGCCTGTGTTACCGATTTTCGTGGGAGTTGTCACTCTCATCTGTTTATATACACGCTCTCTGCCTATAATCAGGGCTGACGAAGTATTGGGCGCCACCTAGTGGTTACTGTCCGAACCTTTCTAATTCTTTAACAGAGCATCCAAAGTGTCAACATACTGCATTTTAGCAATGATGTGAGGCTACATGATTTAAAAAATGCTTCCCCTCCATCAAAAAACCCTTTTCCCCCAACTTTTGAGGCCAAACTGCTCAAAACAGGGACAAATAAACCAACAAATCAGTAAATAAACACAATGTAATCACTTCCAAGCTTTGCATATGTAATCCAATATGGCCACCGGAAGTTGCCTCGTGACGTCATTACACCCCCTCTATAGTGATTAAAATGTTTCTGGACGTAACTGTCGTGTCCCCTGCGTGTTCCCTGATTGTTTTGTCAGGGAGTATGCTATTCTGTGAATACCAGAGCTTCAACAAGAAAACACTTGGTACTGTTGCATGTGCAAGCATATTTTGCAGTGGCATGACTAGTAATATAATGATTAGTAATAAAATAGGTAAATTCCGGAACAGAGTTCAGCTTGTTTCCGTCAACCATGACATCCTCCTCTCGAGTTCTTGTAGAGTTGGGTTGGTACAGCACCTCCGTCTTCTTGATGTTAATCTTCAGGCCAAACTTCTTTGATGCATCGGAGAAGGCGTCCACTATTTTCTGGATCTCATCAGCAGAGTGGGCAACCAGTGCACTGTCATCTGCGAATAGCAGCTCTCTCACCAGTACATTTCATGAAAGCTGCCTTCAAAAGTGTTGAAGTGCTGCTGGTTTTTGCAAGTTACCAGTGGCACTCTCTCAGGGAGCAAATATAGGTCTCACACCGGCAAGAACATGTCCAGACAGGCGCAAAACTATTTGTCCCTGCAGTGGCTGGTCGGGAGATGTTAGGAGTTCCATACCTCAACTACCCTTGATGCTGCCACAGTGGCATGGTTTTCTGTTCAGGGTTTGCTCCCTTTGCCTTCGGTTCTGTCAAGAACCTGTACCACAAGGCAGTGGTTTACAACTCTGCAGGGCAGGGGCGTCAAACTCCCTGAGGTATTGCAATACCTGCATACCAATATAATGGCATACTTTGGACCCATTTACCATGAAACGACCTATATATGAGCCTATCTCAAAGGTGCCGACTCTTCGTTTTTTTGTCCATTGTAACGATTGACACAAAACAGCAGAGAAACAGTTAGACTGAAAACACAAGGACATTTGCTTCAAATCAATATGTATTCTATTGGGATTATGAAATACCATGTAAAAAACAAATCAGTTTATCCTGAGCAAATGCATAAGTAGATAGCATGTTGATCGTTACAATGGACAAAGTTTTGTCCCATATTCCCCGTGCCCCCAGCTCTGCCAATTTGGATTTCCACCGCTGTGTATAACTTACAGCGTCATCAAAGGCCGGTTGCTCTCATACCATGTCTATGTGGTGTGGGAGGTTAAAAATCCCTTGAGTCGGTAAAAGTGTAGGCTCGGGCTTTCTATCGACCAGCAGTGGAATGAGGAAGACCAGTCGTCTATGACTGAAATTTCCCCTGCTTAAACAACTAATGGACCAAAAAAATAAAAAATAAAAAAATTGCTTAGCACCTTTTGAGACAGGCTCATATACATATTATTTCGTAGAAATAGAACACTATTCTAACTCAAATTTCCTTTGCAGACATCATGTCTCCAGACGAAGCTATGACTCCAGATGTAAGGACTAGGAAGACAATATTGGACACACTTGCAAAGTATGGTACGTTTCTTAGTGACTTAAAATCATTAGGTGTTCTCACACATACAATTCGCCCCCGTTTCTTTCTTTTTTTAATGGAAAAGAGGGCTGAGGGACTGATTGAATGTTTTCCTTTTAATTTTCATGCGCGGTGGCCGAATCGGTAGCGCGCAGACCTCTCGTGCTGGTCGAGTCAAACCAATTACTTACAAAATTGATACGTGTTGCTTCCTAGCTTGGCGCTTGGTGTTAATAGGATAGGGCCAGGACTGGTTGGCTCAGTGGCAGGATAATGTGACTGAGTGGGATGTCGGGTCATGGTGCTGGCAGCCTGATTTCAAAGTGGGCCAGCACTATTAAGTCACCATGAGTGTGCACTGTCCCAAGTCAGTACCCGTTCTGATATGACCTTAGATGTTACCAGGCGGTAACACTCCAAGAACCAACCAGCAAAGTCGCCATGGGTGCACAATGTCACAAGTCAGTACCCATCCTGATATGACCTCAGAGGTTACCAGGACGTAAAACTCCAACAACCAACCAATTTCCATACAATGTCCTTGCATCGATTCCGCTTGTGTTATCCAGGTGACAGTCTTCTGGACGATGACACCTATCGGAGAAAGAGAAAAAAGAAGGCAAAAAGCCTTAAAAGGCCAGCCACGGAGCTACTCACTACCGAACCTGGAACAGCACCGAGGAGGCACAAAAAGAGGAACAAAGGACAGAAGAGTTCCAACAGCAAAGAAGACCCTTCAGAGGCTGATGGTAGTGAGGGGATGGCTGTCTGCGGCCCGGGGGGCGGGGCCACCCTGTGTGGGGAGAGGCGACACCTGGAGGAGTTACGGCAGAAGCTCGGCCTGACAGACTTTTTGGACCATGTCCGAGAGAAGCAGGAGAAGAACGCTGGTGAAGGCGAGAAAGAGGCACAGAAGGCAAAAGGAACGCGGCCAACACCGGAAGTTATCGTTTTTGAGGATCCAGCCAAGCGGAACCAGGTACCGTTATGATTGTTGCGTGTTAGTCTTTTGACGCATATTTGATTGTATGCTTTCAGTTTTGAACTCTGTGTAAAAGTGATGGCTAAGTGAAAATGGACAGAATACAAGTTAACCCCACTTCTTGCCGTGAATATGGTCTTTGCTGCCGATATGGTTTAAAACAACCACCAATCAATCAATCATGTTGCTGTCTTGGGGCCGCTTGTTTGTTTGTTTGTGTGTTGGTGCTTTACATCCTAGCAACATCTCAGATCATCAGAGCGGGTTCCAACTTGTGACACTGCACACTCATGGTGACTTTTATAGTGCTGCCCCACTGGGAGACCATGCCGTGGACACCATGACACAATATCCCACTCAGACATGATATTATCCTGGATACTGAGCAAACCAGTCGTTGTCCTATCCTATTAATGCAGAGTACCAAGCAAGGTAGCAACCAGTGTCAATTTTGTATGACATTGGTTTGATGCGATGTGTATTCGTAGCCATAACTTTTTACACAGGAAACCGGACAACACTCTCCTGATTCGGCCATTTCGGCCAGTCTTGATTTCTCTCAGTGAGAAACTCTACATGCGGGTGTGTGACTTATCAGTCAGTTCTACATAAGCTCGTTTCTGGTGCGGAAGGTCGTGTGTTCGAAACCTGACCCAGTCAAACTAATGACATACAAAATTGATATTTGTTGCTACATAAGAAATTTCATAAAACAGGTATGTGTGTGTATATAGACAGGATAATATACACACTTGTTTTATGAGATTTCTTTTCCCTTTCAAGTATTTACAGGCTACAACTTTAAGTACAAGGGGGTTTTCTGTGTCAAAATAATGTCAAAATAGAATTATTATTATTCATAGTTATAATAATTAACGGGAACCTTGACGAGTTAGTGATTTGCATGCAATACATCTCAATGATTTCTTAGTTTTAATCTTAGTTTTAATGTATAGAAACTAGTCATAAGTTTAAGTGATCTATGTTCACCAAATGTATAGCATATGTCCTGTGTTTTATTCATATTGATTCCTGTCCACGCGAAGAATTGGTTAATAATACATTTGTTTGGTGTGATTTCTATATATATTCTAGTCTTGGTTGCACAATAGACTACATCACCATTCCAGCCGCGTGGTGCATTGTGGGATGCGTGGAAGAAAAACAAACCCGCGAGAAGCACATGGCACATGCTAAATCACTGGGTCCAGCTATGAAATGTGCTAGTTTCAGCTCATCTTAGCTCTTGTTTGAAATATAGAATACCAACTAAAAATATATATATAATAAATTAAGATATTAATGTTTTATCCAGCATTGCATTTACATCAATATAATCAGCACATCTTATGCCATGTGCATTTAGATTTAGACAAATCTGGGCACTCAGACTAGTGTTAGAGCCATAGCCAGAGTCAGTTTTACTTATTTTATTCATGTTTTTATTTATATCCTATGGTTAAGGACATATGTATTTCTTTGAAACAAGTTTTTGTTGACACATTTGACATTTTAATATTTAGAACAGGAATTACTTATGTCTAGTCAATGGTGATGTAAACATTAGCCTGTAAAGTGACTGAAATTGTATGTTTTTTAGCTCAAAATGCTTAATTATGGAGACTTGTGTCTCAAACTTATTCATTATATTATTATATTGCATCCATCCATCCATGTCTGTGCCAAATTGTTATGTGTTTTTATTAATTTTGAATAAAATCAAAGTTTTGCCCTACGCATATCGTCCAACTCAATGGCTGTACGCCTTTGCTTTGCTGCCAGTGCCGTTTTCAGTGCATGCGCAGCCGGACCGGTGATCTCGTCTATTGATAAAGTTATAGTATCAGCCAATATTTGCTGAACATTTCTTCAAATCTTAAAAGCGAAAAGTAGATTGTTGTAGTCCTAATTTATCTCCTCGTGGAATGCACATTTGTGGTCAGCCAGCCTTGCCTCACAATCCTCCCTTTGCAGTCCTCCCTTGGCTGTCCTCCATTCGCTGTCGCATGTTTTTTACCAATTTCTGCCAGTTACTTTTGTAGAATTGATCTCCCAACATTATATACTTGTGAGTAGATTGTATTAAATATTGGTATCAAAATGTCTCCTTGGAAAGGTTTGTGAAAATGGTTTTGAAAATGGTCTTCTGACTACACTCGCCCCCCCCCTTGGTATTCTAAGTCTTTTAGGTGGTTTATGTCTATAACTAGTATAAGTCATTTAATGCTTGCAATTACATACATACTGGCAATGCACTTATCATTATATAGAGGTCAGTGCAGACTACAGTAAAACCTCTGTAACCGACCATCTCCACAGATCGACCACTCCCCTATATATTGATTGCTTTATTTGGGTCCCAATCGATCGCCCATACAATACCATTGTAACGATAAAATAAACTCCCTAAACCAACCACCTCCCTAAATGGAGTATTTAAAGTCGGTTCCATGGTCAGTCGATTTAGAGAGGTTTTACTGTACTTTACTTTTAGAATAAACCAAAGCAGCCACTTCCCATCCGACCGCCACCGAGGCATCGACTGGACTCCGGCTCTGACTCCGACTCCGGCTCCGACTCCGACTCAGCCGGTGGGGAGCGCGGTTTGACAGACCGGAAGTGGCGTGGTCGGACTGACCGGCCTGCGCGCGACCCCAACCTGTTTGACATGCGCAGTGCAAAGCACGATGTCCAGATGTTCGGCATAAGGGGCATGCAGCGGAAGGACAAGGACAAGGCGAAGCTGGAAGTGATGATGAAGCTAGGCGCAAAGGTAGCGTATGCTTATGGGGGGGCTTTCGCAATTCACAGTTGCAGTGTTTGAAATAAGAGCTCATCCGCTTGTTCAAGGCAAGTGAGAGTAGGCACGGACAAGCAGAATATGGCTTGAGCTTTTCTGTTGGACAAGTGAACATTTTCATTAATTATGACATTTGTTTTGTTGTTTTGATTTGATTTATTTGTGTAGTTTTATTCCCTTAGCCATTTAGGTTAACTGAGTCTACATAATTGACTCTACATATCTACCGTATATGTCCCAATAGACGCGCACTGCGCGAGTGCAGACACATGGATGCACGTCTATTCAAAGTTAAAGAATTTCATGGATTTGTTTTTGTTGTGCCTCTGAAATAAAGTGGGATTGTCTTATTTTATGTGCATTCAGTCTGAATATGATCGTAAATTTGTGCATGCTTTCAATCTGGAAATGGGGGGTGTGCTTCTATTGGGTAGCGAGCTTCTATTGGGACATATACTGTAACTTAGATACTGATGCACTTATTAAGCATTTGTTGCCACATAGAAGGGAATACTGAGACAATTTAATAGAACCTGTTACTGTTGAAGCCTATGGTGTCCGAGTTTTGGCGTACTTGCCAAAACTAATTTTGCCTGTTTGAATTTCAAATACATCTCAAAACTTATCCATTTAGAATAAAAGTTACTTCAACCTGAAATAACGTAGATTATGATAATCAATTTAATATATTTATCTCAGAAATATTCGCCAAACTGAAAACCATCGGACTATGCATCTATTAACTCTTAGTTCAGTTGTTGCTAGGACGTAAAACAACAACAAACAAACAAACTTAGTTCAGAAAATGTGTGCTAATCGGTTGTTTCTCGTCATTCAGCCACCAAAGAACCCGAAGGTCAACTACCGAGAGTTGCAAGTGAAGCTAAAACAGGAAAAGGTCGAGCAGACAGCACAGCGAGAACTGGTGCGTATGAGGGGAATCTGCTGGAAGCTTTCCCTAAGGCAAAAAAAAATAAAGTTGGTGATCGTCCCCCCCCCTCCCCCCGTGCGTGAAAAATCGCCCGCCCCTGATTTTCTTTAATTAAAATTTATTTGTTTAACTTTTAGAAATACATAGGGCTAGCAGCAATTCAATTTTCATATAAATCTTTCATTGCTTTGACTCAGCCAGTGTTGTAACCCAGCAGTTAGACTCACACGACCTACCAGAACGGGAGGCGGATGCTCAACTCATTTGGCCATCACGTCTGGTTACGTATTATGTCTACGTCACATGCCAGAAAAATAAATAAAAATAAAAACTGCCCACCTTACCGTGGTTTTTATTTCAAAAGGACGATCGCCAATTTTTATTTTTGTGCCTAATACTCAGGGGCCTATCTTCCATATATACACCTGTGTACAACCTGAGATTACAAACAAACAAAATTATTAAAATATGTCATGTCTTAGGTCATCAAACCCCAACAAAGACAAAATCTTAATTGTATTCACTGTCTCTTATGTACCCATATCATCATACAATTCCAGAAACACTTGAAGCATTTAACCTTGCCATAACAAATATATCAGGTTGACTGTTTTAATTTATTTGTCAAATTAAGCGATGTCGGAGATGAAATTTACAACCTTACTTGGGGTTTGTAGGCACTCCCGAGAATCTGATGGGAGAAGTTGTAATATATTTGCAAGATTTCTCGGAAGCAACATTAAATTTTATGGTTTTCTCTCCCCCCCCCCCCGCCCCCCCTTAACAGGAAAGAGCCATGGGGAACAAGGTATCCAAGTCCAACAATCGGAAGCGGTAAGTTAACGTTGATTGATATACTTTCAGGGATGAAAGATCTCCGCGATTCCGTGGATTTCCGGGATTTTTCAATCCCGCAGCACTAATATGTGGTGCAGACTGCGCAGCACTATCAGCGTATACTACTAATAAATGCTCCAAGCGCCGCAACACTATCAGCATGCATTACTAATACATGCCTCAAACGGTGCAGCACTATCAGCGTATACCAATATATATGAAACACGACTTCCAGGAATTTTCCCCAATTCCCTGACAATGCTAAACCTATGGGAGAATATCAGCATTTCCGCTTTTTTTCCCAGAGAACACTTTCATCCCTGATGTTTGTTGTTTTTTTAACGTAATTTTGTATTAACAATCTTTAAACTAGGTGAAAGTGGTTTCTTCCTGCTTGATAATCAGAAATCAGTTCTGCATTCATAGAATTATTGCTGTGTCAATAATTTCCGTTGTCATGTATATTAATGATTTATAGCCAGTGAAATGACCATTCGAATAGTCGACACTACTATCGAAATTCAATGTTGATGGTAGGCACATATACAAAAAGTAGTAATGATAATAATAGTGATGGTGACGACAATAGAATAATGATAACAGTAATGGTAATAGTGGTAACAATATCCCTAATAATAACAAAGCACGATTACCCAAACAAACACGATTACCCAACAACATCAAAACCACAATTACCAAAACAATAACTGCAAAGACACTTACCCAAACAACAAACACATCTATCAACTTAACTATAAAAACGAACACCCTGCAACCAAAATAACCCACAACATAACCAATAACCCAACCAACAATGAAAAACAAAAAAGCATTTACTCAACCAACAATAGCCACAAACCCAATTACCTGCTAACTCCACCGCCCTAATTAGTGCATGGTCCCTAATAGTTTGTTTGTTTGGGTTTTATGTCATAGCAACATCTAAGGTCATTTCAGGACAGGTACCAACTTGTGCCAGTGCGCAATCATGGCTCGTAATGTCGAGCACCGGTGTGGCGGTTTCAGCCGTGTCCCGTACTCAGCCGTGTACCTATACTCAAATTCAAGGCATTGTCAATGGTCTTAAGTCACTAACCTTATACATTTAATATAATGTTTTTGGTAAAGATGTTTTCTGTGGGTGTACCAAGCGATTTGTTTCTAGGTGGTGTGGTTTTAGAGATATTTCACTTTTCTTGGATTTTCTGTATGAAGATTGCTCACCACCATTGACAATGCCTTGAGTTTGACGGTACGCACAGTGCAAAATATTAGTTTTAATCAAAATTAATAGAAATCAAGAACCCTAACCGTATAAATTTAATATAATCTTTTTGGTGAAGATGTTTTCTATATGTGTACCAAGCGATTTGTTAATAGGTGGTGTGCTTTTAGAGATATTTCACTTGTTCTGTATATGTAACCAACCAACCAACCAACCAGGCCCTGTGTTCGCTTGTCCCTAATGGAGTTTCGGTGTAATTTAAACGGACCCAGTATAGGCCGCTGAGACACAACCCGTACTCTGACAAATGCTCTCCAAGCATACGTTTGCCTGTTTTCAGTTTATGCAACTACATATGTGGGGGGAGAGTGCTGACATTGGTTGCTTCTGTTGTGTTGTATTTAGTCCAGCATCACTGACACTTTTAGACAACCATATAGAGAGAGAAAAATGTTAGAAATTGCAACCTAAAATGATAAATGTAAAGTTCAAATGTTTATTTATCATAACCAGCTACATTTTGTGTGAATAATTGATTAAATCATGTAGATTAATATACTTTAAAAGTTGAATTGAGAGCTTTCTGTGGCTGCCATCTTGGTGGTTGCCATGGCTTCCCCTGTGTGTGGGGAACCCCTCTAGGTCATGTGATGTGGGAATCCCACCTATGATGTCATTCATATATCACAGACCTCAACTCTCCTCCCACATGATCAGTGGCATGAACTGAACAAACTAAGCAAAGGTATGTTTGGAGAGCTTTTGATGCTGGATTTGTTTGTATCTGTGTGAGGTGTACCCGGCGACTTTAGGTGTGTGTATTTTCCCTTTGCAGCAAACAGCGTGACAGTAACGACATCGGTTCCGTGGACGGGCAGGTGGGCCGCTACAAGCTTGGCGCGCAGATCCTGAGTAAACAGGACATCCATAAGGTGAAGCGCCAGGGCGGGGCCTGGGGCGGCAACCGGAAACGGCGCTGATCGGGGCGACACCAGGCAGCGCACTCAGTACTAACACTAGGAACATGACGTGTGTAATAGTGCATAGTGAACTGACTGTATATAGATAGTCTATGATTGTGTAAACTGGAATAATACTTATTGAATCGCATTTAAGTCTTCCGTTTTGTATTTTTAGCTTTACTTTTAAAATAGAGATTTAATGAATATATAACATGTAATTTTGTCTGTATAGCAGGGATGAAAGATCTTCGTGATTGCAAGGATTTCTGCAGTTTTTGGTAAATTTGCATTCTGTGTCATAATTAAAATATCTAGGATGTGAGATCCCAATAAAGCAACCATATAATTTTATGTATTCCCTAATATCAAAACAAAATTCCATAAGCACTCCAGACTGGACCTGCGACACAACTTTTTCGGCTTTAGGGTGGAATGACTTGCCGGAGAGTGTTGTAGCAGCAGAGTCGGTGAACTGTTTCAAGTCCCCACTGGATGCATACTGGTCAAGCAGTGCGTATATCTTGGAACCATTGACAGTTGCTACAATCCACCACATCTGAAGAACTGTCTCGATTTCTATTAATTAAGAGTGGCTAACATGTCCAGGCTATTATAGCGTATCTATTGATGATTGATGATTGAAGCCCCGATCGATGCTGGTTGGTTGCGTTACCGTGTGATTTCATGAAACCGAATAAGCATATGTTGTAGAGAATCATGGAAATACTCGGTTTCATGTATACACTATCCATCCTGTCATCAGTACAAAGTATCCTTGGAGAACGTTCCACCATCCTTGTTCTATTATCGTCCACCTAGCTGTCGATTTCAGAGTTTTATTCGCCGCGAGCACTTTCATCCCTGACATAGTGGCCATATTCTTTATGTGTAGTAGAAATGTTACTGGTAGTGGGTTGGGTTATAGGTTCTGATGATGTCTTAATAATAATAATAATAATAATAATATAGCATTTTGCGTGCAAGTTCCGCTGAAAGGCAACATACGAAAGACGTGTTTTATTCTATAAACTGGCTGAGATTAAAATGCTCTGCCCCAATTAAAATACAAGGATTTAAATGTCACGGTCCAATCACCCACCCATCCCCAAAGCCCCCAAACCTCCCAACCTAGGCATTCAATCCAAACCTTCCAGGATCGTAGTTACTCACACGTCTGACAATGCGTTCAGACAAAGGTAGTTTAATATAAATAAGCACGATGTCTGAGGACTAGTCCGCTGAGACTTTTACTTCTTGTATTTTGCCTGCTGCATGGTAACGAAGGTGCACCCAGAGAGCATGTATATAGATAAGAGGGACAACTATCATACTAGACCGTGTAACACCTGCCGACTGTGGCGCTCCAAGTGGTCGTTGTTGAATAGTATATGACACAACTGTCAAACTCAAGGCATTGTCAATGGCCGTGAGCAATATTCGTACAGAAAAAGTGAAATATCTCTAAAACCGCACAATTTAGAAACAAACTGTTTGGCAGACCAACAGATCAAATGTTTAATGAACAGATTATATTAAATTTATATGCTTAGTATTCTGCATTTATATTAATTTTGAATAAAACTGACGTTTTGCCCTGTGCGTACCGGCAAACTCAATGAATTGTCAATGGCCGTGAGCAATCTTTGTACAGAAAAAGTGAAATATCTCTAAAACCACACCACATAGAAACAAACTGACTGGAATACATATAGAAAACGTATTCAATGAATAGATTATATTAAATTGATAAGGTTAGTCTTCTGCATTTCTATTAATTTTGAATAAAACTAATGTTTTGCACTGCACGTACCGTCAAACTCAAAGCTTGTTCAACAATAAACGCCAGGAGCGCCACTGTAGCCTGTGTTACCTATTTTCGCGGGAGTTGTCCCTCTCATCTATATACACGCTCTCTGGTGCACCCTCCTTACCTCACCTCTGAATGAGGTGGCCGAATCAGTAAGAGCACTGTCTGGCTTCCCGTGGAGAACGTCATGGGTTTAAAGCGGCATAGTCCGGTGAAGTATCAAATTTTCAAAATCAAAACAATCATCTGGATTTGATTCTACATATCTAACTTAGATACTGGTGCACTTATTAAACAATTATCGCCACATAGAAGGGAATACTGAGGCCATTTAATAGAAGCTGTAACTGCAAAGGTCTATGGTGTTAGAGTTTTGGCGTGCTTGCAAAAATTAATTTAGCATGTTTGCACTTCAAATATCTCAAAAGTTACCCATTTAAAATAAAAACCTACTTCAAACTAAAATAAGGTACATTATAACGATCAATCTAATATATTTATCTCAGAAAATGACACAAACTCAAAACCATCGGACTATGTAACTTTCAATCCTGACCCAGTCAAACCAAAAACTTAGCAAATTTATACCTGTCAGTACATGGCCTGGTACTCGGCATTACCAGGATAGATAAGGACTTGTTAGCTCAGTATCAGGATAATATGACTGAATGGGATATTGGGGCATGGTACTGGCGGTCTGGTCCCCCATTGGAGCAGCACTATGAAGTCGCCATGAGTGCACACTATCACAACTGCAACCGACTGCTCTGCTGCTGCGTCCCTCATCTAACCAGAAGACAAACTTTGCATGGGTGCCCATACAAATGTGGCAGCCTGTTGCATGACCTTCAGACAAGGTGAGTGACCGAAAACTGCCCACACCAACCACTGTCAGTAGTCGGTACCTGTCCTGATATGACCTCAGATGTTGCTAGGATGTAAAACTCAAACAAACCTTGCCTCTGTAAACAAACCTTGCCTCTGTAAGTGGCTGGAAAACAGATCAGTTATGAACAGCAATATGTTTAATACTCAATGGCTCGCTCGAAGTCCAATATTATCACCGGAATAATAAGGCTTATCAGTTCTTGTGTTAATTTGAACTGTTTCGGATCTGTTCACAGTCCTACACCGTTGTAAGCGCGTTAAATCGAAACGTTTAAAAATAATTTTAAAAGCCCGATCCACCACCATGGGTACCTTAATAATATTGAAGTATTTCCCATAGCATATCTGTTTTAAAACTTATTTGGTCCATTAGTTGTTTTAAGCAGGAGAAATTTCAATCGTGGACGATTGACTTCCCATACCACTGCTCATGACCTATCCTAATATCGAGCGCCTGGCTAGGAACCGACAATCAATTAAAAGTCATTGGTTTGACTCGACCAGGGTTCGAACCCATGATCTACCAAACACGGGAGACGGACGCTCTAACTCATTCGGCCATCCCGTCTGGTCGACTTGTAGTTTATTCTCGTATCATTCGTTAAGCTCTTAAATTCAATAGCTAAATTTGGTTAGCTGTCCATGTTTGAATGAACGACGAAGCCATGTTATAGCTTATATGGGATCAGGGACAGAAGTTCAACAGCTTCAATCATAACGATTTTACAAATATTTCTGGGCTTTACTTTTACTAACATGCAACAGCTAGGTCACTCTACACCACCAAGTGGAAAAGTTCAGTACTAATCATGCACCACCCGGGTGGCACAAATCTGAGTTTGTTTGTTTTCCGGACGACGTATAGCTAGCCTGCACAGTCAGATGAAATATCAAATTTTCAAAACCAAACCAATTATCTCGATTTTATTTTACATATCTAACTTAAATACTGGTGCACTTATTAAGCATTTGTTTCTGCCAAACAGGCAATACTGAGTCAATTTAACAATCTCTTACTGCAGAAGTCTATGCCAAAACTAATTTTCCATGTTTGCACTCAAAATATCTAAAAAAAATTACCGTTTATAATAAAAGTAACTTTGAACTAGTATATACTAGTGATCAATCTAATATATTTATCTCTGGGGAAAAAAACTGAAATTCAAAACCATCGGACTATGCAACCTTAACGTGCAATTTTACATACTCCTGCTCTTGTGGCGCCATCTATTGAGCATAGTGGGAAAACCATTTACCGACTCTTTCATACGGTTTTTAGGCTCTACATTCTGTGAGAAAGCAAATCGCCATTACTGCTTGCACAGACCGATAGCTTACCATATTCATGGAATTCCAGTTTAATATGTTGATATACCCGATAAATTGATCCAGTTAATTCTGGCCATTTCCAAACCGCCCTTGTGGCGCCATCTTTTGATAAGTCTGGAGATGGACGCGTACCGCATTTGGTGATTATTTTGTTTATGTTTCTAGGCTCTAACTTCATTATGAATACATGGTCTGACTAATACTACACCAGATTCAAATGTAGGAATGTTGTTTGTCCAATTTCAGCTTAAACCTTCGATTATATGATGGGTAATTTGACATTGTTATGAAATAGAAAGCAAATTAGCACCATTTAAAACTGCCAGTGTGGCGCCATCTTTCGTTAAGTGTAGAGACTAACTAATACCCCGATTTATAATATTACGTGAATATTATTGGCTGTTTCTAGGCTCTAACTTTATTAGGAACCCAAATTCCGACTTTGTATGTACTAATCCTTCAATTTGCATATATTTTGTAAGTCTTACTTCAAAACTGAACACAAATGAAGCGATAGAAAATACATGAAGTGGGGCCTGATAACTACATTTTCATTATCTTTGGATAGAGTACAAGCTGAACACGTTGGAAATACTGACGTTTCTAAATACCTCTTCATCGTGTCCCCCCGTGCCTTTCCATAGACGAAGGGCTGAGAGACCAGGTTACCGGTATTATAGTTCCACATGGCACCACCTGGTGGAATCCCCTTGAACTAAAATAACACCTAGTTTGACACTAGATGGCAGCACTAATGTCACACTGACCCACTCAAACTGCATGCAAAACACATACATCCGTTGTTTTTGTTCCTTTAAACTGAAAATACACATACTTTGTCGTCCGTATTTCTCTGCTGCAGGGACGATGCTGTAAGTTTAATACTGCTAGTTTGTTTTATCTGTTTTCTACAGTTTGTCATCCGTAAAATTCACTCTGGATTCCACCCTCGCCGCTCTTCCAACAAGCGCCATGCTGAAACTGTTTGATCCTCTGGGTGAGTAAAATTACCACATGAGCTAGATAAAAGATGTCACCGGCACTAGTAGTACACGGTGAGCATCCAGCCTTCATAAATAACATGGCGAAAATAGCGTTAGTATGAACCTCCCTAGTACTTTGTTCCATATCAAACTGGAATACCCATGTAGCACATAGTTTGTAATGGCAGCAGAATGTCAAAATGACAAGATGCTGCAGGCAGAAGACCGTCGATGTTCACTTTAAATCTTATATACTAGATATTATAATGTATTTTCAACTCATAGGTGCGGGCTTCAATACTACAGTTTAAAGTAATGTTGTTCTTAACTGTGAAATTACCTTCAATTCTTGGATTCCACCCTCGCCTCTCTTCCAACAAGCGCCATGCTGAAACTGTTTGATCCTCTGGGGTGTAAGTAAATTATCACGATGATGCCTAATTTGTTTTTAACATGTAAGCACTTTTGGGAATTTTATTTGTAAAGTATACCTATGCTATCGAGAATAAGAACTACACGCATTTCTTCGTTCGGGTCCGTATTCGTAGAAATTGTTCACAGTTGACAATGCATTACATCACAAGCCAGGCCACCTGGGACGAATACAGAAATGCATTTAAACATTGATGCCAATGACATAATCATGATAATGTATTCCTTGTAACGCTGCATGCCATGCCTAGTTGGTTTCCATTAAAACGAAGGAAATGTATACTAATATATGAATAACAAGAAGTGATGAAATCACTTGAAAATTAAACTCATTTAATTACCATGACCGATTCGCGGGTTAACTTAGGCTTACCTCAGATAATGGTTACAAAATTCTTCCTGTTTTCTTCTTAATGCAATAATTCTCCTATCTTTTAAGCAATCCCCGCGGTTGAAGGGATGCTTTCACAAAACGCGTTGGTTAGTTTAGATGTGGCCGTGTATGTTGACAGCTGTGAGTACTGTACTGTGAATATGTAATGGATGTGCACCAAACTCATCTTTTAATTACATTTATTTAGATGGCACTTTGTTGCGGCTTCCAGTTCAAGAGAGGTGATTATGCTTAGGGATATTCTTCAAGTGGGTACCGGCAGCCAAACTCACAATCATAGCGTTCTCGTATTTTTATTTTTAGTGTATATATTATATTTAACCGTTCTACTCTTATCGTTTTATTAATATGCATATTGAATCCGCGCTCCTGCTTCTGGCCACCACTGTTTTTCCTCACCGCCCCCTCTCGCCCATCCTAGCCATTTCACTTATTCGTTAATGTAATCCCGCCCGAGTGCTGACCGCCTATGTAATACCTGTTCACCGGCTCTATCCCTGCATATCGCCTTTGTAGTACCTGCTATTACTCTTATATTTCCATGGTATACTCCGCCACCGCTGTCACTTATAAACACCCGAGGTATTTCCTATTATTGTTATTGTCTGTATTAAGAAGGTCGTTACTAGTCCTGAGGAGAGGGATATTCTACTTTACTGTAATGTCTACATTACTCCATGGTCTGTGTGAAAGGCCAATAGTAATAGATATAATTATGAACTATCATTAGGGGGTTGACCATGACGGTTAGTGTAATAATGGACCTGTTCGTAAAGGGTAAGGAATGCAAGGAACATCTCAATCACATTTTAAGAGCTCACAACTTTATTACTGTTCCTACCAACACCATCTAATCTCTTCCAATGTCAATCATATGAATAAATACTTCCCCTCCATTTCCTTTATAGTCAAGATACTTTCCATTACTGTATTTAAAGCCATATTATCATCTAGAACGCTAATGAAACGAGTCTGATGGGTCCGGGCCTGACGGCTGGAACCTTCTACATTGCTAGGACTTAGTAGGAGAGTAGCGCAGGATGCCGCGGCGTGTCTCCTAACAACGAGTTACAGCAGCGAACCCTTCCCCACATTTGATGGCCAACGCAGGTTCATCCTGGCAAGGAGCCCGCATTTCCATGTGCGGGTTGCTCGACCCAAGCCCGCACCTTCTACCGAATTGTTATGCTAACTTACAGATTAACTTTTAAAAACACATATATATATATTAGTTTGAATTAACCTTTATTCTAAATGGTTCGCTTTGATTATATTTGAAATTAATGCATGCAAAGTTACTTCTGCCATGTACATTAAAAAGTTGGACACCATAGGCTTCAGAAGTAACATGTTCTATTAAATTGGCCACTCGTGGCTTACACATGCTTTTCTGCTCAAGGGGGAACCTCCCCCTGAATGTATTGGGTGTCAGTCCCCGCTGACACTCAAACACATTTTACTAAGTTGTGTTGATTTTTTGGCCCTGCGCCAACAATTCTACACTGCAGACAGTACGCATGACCTTTTTACTAAAGTAAAACAAGAAAACATTTGAGCCTTTTTGAGGGCAGCTGGACTGTACCACCTCATATAGTTTACTAAATAAATTCTATCAATTATTAATAAAACTTTTCTTTTTCTATGGGAATTTGTTTCCCTTGACCACAAATATATGATTGTGAGCTTTCTAATTTAAGGAGTGTCTATTGGCATATAATTGATTGTCTGCTTTTACATGTAAAAGTGATGGTTTGAACAAAAAACAAACATTTCTCGCCGTGAATATGGCCTATGCTGCCGACACGGCGTAAAGCAACCACCAATCAATCAATCAATTCTATTAAATTGTGTTAGTGTTCCTTCCTAATCCTATTTCACAACATATGTATAATAAGTGCACCAGTATCTAGATTGAGAATCTCGGATCAAATGTACGCAAGTGGTTTTGTGTGTAGATATATTTGTGTGTGTGTGTGTGTGTGGTTTTGGGGTGGGTTTTTTCTGTCTCTCCAAATTACGCATTCATCAATATTTGTGTAGATTTGAGGAAAATTCATTAGATTTACATACGACATGCTTCTGTTTTCTTGGTATATCATATATTGCTTACCTTATTATTATTATTACTATCATTATTCATCATCATCATCATCATAACATTATTATAACAACATTCGTTTTCTCCCTTTGATAAACTAGTTTATTAACCGAAATATTATGTTTCAGCACCCAGGGATTGCCCCGTCCTGATATGACCGTAGATGTTGACAGGACGTAAAACCCCAACAACCACCCAATCGAGGTCTTGGTCCTCAGAAGTTCAGGTATGTACTGTGATTTTCACATAGCATGTACACTTTTTACATTTGGAATATTTTTGTTAGAATAACATGGTAGCTAATTGAAAGAATCTAGAATAAGAGAAACTAGAAATAACAGTCATTGTTGTTAGCAGGAAGGCTAATGAATCCCGACCGCCGGTGCAGTATTTAGTTAATCCTTATATAAGTGACTCCGGGTGTGTTCTTATTGATTTGCTCGTCGTGAATATGGCCTTTGTTGGCTACAAGGCGTTAAATCAGCCAAAATAAATTATGTTTGTTACTTTGCTTATTTTCGCTGTTTTCCGGTTTGCCATAATTACAAAATGTGGTAAGTGATGACAGCAGGTAGTTGGGGGTGTGGTGGAAGGGCCCATGCGATCTATGGTGTAATCAAAGCACCTCGCTAATTTAGTGGCTGGTGTAGTACTCAACAGAGCACTAGTGAAGGCAAGTCTGATGAAGTGATATATATAATATAAAGTATAGATAATATATATATATACCATATATGTAATATATATATAATATAATATATGTAACATGTAATATATATAATATATGTAATATATTATGTAACATATATAATATATGTAATATAATGTGTGTATTTATACTTATTTATATGTGTATATATATGTATATATTTTTTTAATGTACATATATATATCTATAGTATCTATCTAGGGGGCCTACACTTGTAATACTAATAGCTTTGATTAATATCTTGCATATTTCGCTAATTATCCCAATGAAGCTATAATATGCCAATGCGCAATGCATGTCTATACATACATACATATATACATATACACATAAATGCATACTTTCATACATACATATACATATGTATACGAGTCAGGATCACGAAAAGAGGCCAATTGGGGGAAGTTGTCGGCGTCGATCATTGGATGTCGGCGTCGATCGGCATACTTATAGTTTAGCATTGACAGAGGTGTTGCAAAGTCCTTAAATTTATCCTGAATGTAGAGGTAGAGAAAATACAACAACCTTATTTGTTTCTAGGATAATTTAATATAAAACAAAGAAATGCGCAACACTTTAAGAATTGTGACGCCGACATCTTAAATAAACCACCAATTGGCCCATTTTCGTGAAGCGGACTCTTTATACATACACACATACATACACACATACATACACACATACATACACATACATACATACATACATACATACATACATACATACATACATACATACATACATACATACATACATACACACACACACACACACACACATGATTTGTGAGTTCGCCTACCTGTGCTCTCTCTCATTCTTCATTCGCGGGGGCAAACATTTCTTTTTTTTTCTCTACCCACATTTGGTTTTCATTTGCCCAATAATCCAAGCCAATTTAGCCCCGCACGTGTGTGCCACTAGCACATTGTGCGCGGAGGCGGTGCGTGCACATGCGCGTTGTTCTATAGGCTGTGTACATTGGCGTAATGTGGCACAGCTGTGGCCATGTTGGATGTGTTGTGTGTGTGTGTGTGTGAGTGCTTTATTTCACACCAGAAACACCGTACAGGGGGCGCCCTCACTACCTACACGCTTTTAATCAGAGAAGAATGTTCGCCGTTTGATAGTTTTTGATACACGGTAATTCATGAAGTTGTTAGGAATATGATGTATAGAGTTCATGATGGTGTGTACTTGTCGGGGAGGGGTCGGGGAAGGGAGTGGGGTGGGGTGGGGTGGGGGGTGGTGATGACAGGGAGTTGGTGGTGGGGGGGGGGGGGAGGGGTCCATTCTTCCCAGTTTGAGATTCAGTTAGGGAGGGCCATCCTGATATGACCTTAGATGTTGCCAGGATGTAAACCCCAACAAACAGTTACGGGTTGTCCAAAGTTGTGAACATTTTCAAGGTAGTAGTACTAGTACTAGTAGTACAAAGAGTACTTACTACCTTTCCCCTACCCCCTCTCTCACTCTCTCTTCCCCTCTCCCTCTCTCTCTCCCTCTCCCCTTCGCCTTGCCTATGTCTCTGTCTCTCTGTATCTCTCTCCCTCTCCCCCTCACTCTCCCTCTCCCCCGCCCTCTTCCTCTCCCTTACCTCCCCCTCCCCCACTCTCCCTCCCTCTCTCCCCTTCACCCCTTCACCCTCCCTCACCCTCTCCCCATCCCTCTCCCTCCCTCTGTATCTCTCTCTTTCCGCCTGTCTCTCTGCCTCACCCTCTCCTTCTCGCTCTCCCTCTCTCTCCCCCTGTCTTCCTCTCTCACTCTCTCTCACTCTCTCCCTCTCCCCTCGCCCTCTGCCTCTCCCTCCCTCCCTCCAGCCAGCATGATAGGCGAGTGTACAATAGACGGGATCACGGTTCCGACTGTGCATGCGCTGAAAATGGCCTTGGCAGCAAAGCAAAATGCGAATGGCCATTGAGTTTGTCGATACGCGTAGGGAAAAACTGTGATTTTATTCAAAGTGAATAGAAATACATAACAATTTGGCATAAACATGTATGCACACATGCAATATAATGATCTGATGAATATAGCTAAGACAAACCTAGCCATAGTTAAACATTTTGAGCTAAAAACATACAATTACACACAAAACAATGAGTGGTATCCTCATCACCATTATTAATTCTTGTTCTAAATATTAAAATGCCAAATGTGCCAACACTCTTGTTTCAGAGAAATATATAACCAATATCTGATTAACCCTACTAATTTTCTAATTCTGCATATATATCATTAACCATAGGATATAATAAAAACATTAATAAAATAAGTAAAACTGACTCTGGCTATGGCTCTAATACTAATCTGAGTGCCCAGATTTCTCTAAATCTAAATGCACATGTCATAAGATGTGCATATTATATTGATGTAAATGCAATGCTGGATAAAAGATTAATATCTTAATTTATTATATATATTTTTGTAGTTGGTATTCTATGTTTCAAACAAGAGCTGAGATGAGCTGAAACTAGCACATTTCATAGCTGCACCCAGTGTATTAGCATGTCCCATGTGCTTCTCGCGGGTTTGTTTTGCTCTGATGCATCCCACAATGCACCGTGCCGCTGGAACAGTGATGTAGTCTATTACAATGAGTCGAGCTTTTCCGCTGGACTGGAGTTCGGTACCTCTTTCTACTCCGAATCTATCTTTTGCGACCCAATTAAAGTGGCATAGTCAGAAGAATATTGAGTTTTCTGTTATTTTCTTAGATAAATACAGTAGGTTAATCATTATGATCTCCCTTACTTTTTGTTCGAAGTTACTTCAATTTTAAACGCTTAATTTCACTGATCTTTTACATGTAAATATTGTTGTTTTGGGGAGTTTTCAGTCGCACTGGTGCTAATCATTCCACCACCTATAGATGCCCTGACGAAATCACCCTATCAATGCCTATGTGTTTACGTGGCTCCTTGCCCGAGAGGTCACATAATTGTTTGTATGCTTTTACATGTAAAAGCGATGGTTTGAACAAAAACAAACATTTCTCGCCGTGAATATGGCCTATGCTGCCGACACGGCGTAAAGCAACCACCAATCAATCATAAATGGTCTACGTCCATAAGTTGGTTTAATGTTTACAATTACCTTCATGCAGGCATTGCACTTATATATGCTTACACAGGGTAGGTTCAACAACCATACAGCGCGTCCCTTATACAGGTTCTTAGTCACAGTACCAGTGTCATGAGGCTGACGAAAATGGGAAATATTGTGCCTAGAGTAGAGTAGGATTATAATCCACACCTCTTGCATTCCGGGCTAGTGTACTAACCATTAAATCACCTAGGCTCATTGATGTCATCACTCTATTTAGTATATGTGTGGTTGGCTCCATGCCTGAGAGGTCAGTGCAGACTATTACTATATATATTGTATAGATCACTTACTTTTCGAGGTAAGTGATCTATACACGTAAGCGAGCATGCCGCAGCAAATCGATCTGCGTCCGTTAATGGACGATAATATCATGTCAACGGATCATAATAATAATAGGAAATAACTCATACCGATAATTTTATATAATGAACCTTGATCCAACGGACACCGATGCAACGGATTCCGGATCCAATGGACACAATCCGGTAGCCACCCGTGTATACTCCCACCCCTCACCCACCAATATCCACAACCGTATACTCCCACACCTCACACATCCACACCCGTATACTCACATCTAAGGTCATATTAGGATGGGTACCGACTTGTGACGTGTTTACATGTTTGGTCCACTGTTTTCCACATTATCAGTATCACTATGCCACCTATAGATAAAGCAATTTCATCGCTGCAACGGACAAACAGCTTTAACGGACAACTGCTCCCCCCTATTAGTCCGATGGATCGAGGTTCATCTGTATATGCATACCGAAAGAACTCAATCAACTCAAGGCGACGCAGGCGCCGACTAGCGGAATTGGAACCGCCTATAATAACCGTTACCCTAGTGCGTTCGATAGCTAGCCATAGTAATTAACCCAATGGGGGAAGAGCCCCGCGGGTACCGTCACGTGTTTATATGAATATATACCTTCTATATATGCGTGATGAATAATTAATTATGCAAATAAAAATACACAGAGAAGATGGGAGCCGCGTCTCCCCCAGTATATCATTGATACGCACCGGAAGGAGAACGAGGAGGCAGGGGTGGAAGAAAACACTTTATTACAGGAAGAACAAAATGTTTAGGCAGGAAGAGAACAATATCACTCATAAAACAATCACAAATCAGGCATAGCTCACAACGCAAGGGGGGGAACAGGTTATAGAGCGAAGTGAGGGGAAATGAATGTCCGAGAGAGACCAATATCAGCTGTCGCTTCGTTTGCTGCGACCCAGGTCGATTGTGGGTTTGAATCTCAGCCGAGTCAAAGCAATGACTTACAAAATGGATACTTCTCACTACCTAGCATGGCGCTCAGCATTAAGACTAATATGATTGCACAAGCAATGGTTAGCTCAGTATCAGGATAATGTGGCTGAGTGGAATATTGGGCCATGGTGCCACCAGTCCGCTCTCCCAGTGGGGCAGCACTATATATCGGTAACCAATTTAGAGAGTACAAGTAGGCTAATGCCCAACATCTAAACCACAATTTGCATGAAAAGTAATGCAAGTATGACTGGGACTTTGTGGGAAGCAAATTGAAATGTAAGTGAAGTAATTTAAGAATACCAAATTTGTAAAGGCCTAATATTGAATAGTCCAGTAGTTTTGAGCTTCTGTCCTTTAAAAAAAAAAAAAAAAAAATATATATATATATATATATATTTATATGTAGTAGTCTGCACTGACCTCTCAGGCAAGTAACCACATAGACAGGTAGGCATGGGTAGTGTGTTGATATCAGGGAGCCTAGATGTTGTAATGGTTAGCACACTGGCCCGGAATGCAAAGAGATGTGGGTTTGAGTCCCTCTCTAGGCACAATATTTCCCATTTTCATCACCGCCATGACATATATATATATATTATATTTATTATATGGTTGGATTATAATCTAGTTCACTTTACATTTAAGTTACATTTACGTTAAATGGCAAAATTTGGGGATATTTGAAATTAAACCATGTAAAAATAATTTTGGCGTGCACATACAAATTTTGAGACCATAAGTTTCGCGAGTAGCATATTCTATTAAATTGACTCAATATTCCCTTCTATGCAGCAACAGCTACTTACTAAGTTCACAAGTATTTCAGTCAGATATGTAGGATCAAATCTAGATACTTGTTTTTGTTTTGGAAATTTGATGCTTTCATCGGACTATGCAGCTTTAAATCCGGTTTTCTGTTCAATTGTAAAATTATGAAGATTCACGAATTGTAGATCTCTGTTGTTGATCCCCTTATGTATGCGAACACTGGAACCAACAGAGAAACCACAAACACCAATGTGTTGGTCCACGTCTTTATTAGTTATTCAGGGATGAAAGATCGCCGCGATTTCCGGGATTTTTCCTGTATTTTTAAGTGTATACTAATACTAGTACGACACGGCCTAAAGAAACCACCAATCAATCAATCAAACGCCGCAGCAATATGTGGTGCATGCGCCGCAACACTATCAGCGAATACTACTAAGAAATGCTTCAAACGGCACAGCACTATCAGCGTATACTACTAATATGTGCTTTAAACGTATATGTAATAAACCTGACTTCCGGGAATTTTCCCGCGATTCCCTGACAATGCTAAATATCAGCATTTCCGCTTTTTTCCCCGGAGACCACTTTCATCCCTGGTTATTTGTATTAGTATTACACCACCAAAGCTTAAAGTGGCATAGTCCGATGGTTTTGAGTTTCTGTCATTTTCTGAGATAAATATATTAGATTGAGTGTTATAATCCACCATTCTCCAGTTTGAAGTTATTTTTAACATTTTAAATGGCTATTTTTTATTTTTTAGTTGCTAAATTAATTTTGGCAAGCATGCCAAAACTCTGACGCCATAGGATTCAGCAGTAACAGGTTTTATTAAATCGACTCGGTAGTCCCTTCTGTGTGGCAACAAATCTGTAATAAGTGCATCAGTATCTAAGTTAGATATGTAGAATCAAATCTAGATAATTGTTTTGGTTGTGAAAATTTGATGTTTTCATCGACTATGCATCTTTAGATTAAAGGGACGCGTTTAGTTTGATATCCCGTGATCCGCGATAAGTGTGTCATGTGACCTGGAAGGATATCATTAAGTATATTTATCCCCATCCTCCTATGTGTAACCTGAAGCTGCGACCCGGCGTACTGAGTCACAGCTTCAGTCCTTCCTGAGGGACCAGCGTAACTCGGACTACCCGTCATGCTGGGTCACAGCTTCAGTCCTTCCTGAGGAACCAGCGGAACTCGGACTACCCGGCATGCTGGGTCACAGCTTCAGTCCTTCCTGAGGAACCTGAGGAACCAGCAGAACTCGGACTACCCGGCATGCTGGGTCACAGCTTCAGTCCTTCCTGGAGGACCAGCGGAACTCGGACTACCAGGTATGCTGGGTCACAGCTTCAGTCCTTCCTGAGGGACCAGCGGAACTCGGACTACCCAGCATGCTGGGTCACAGCTTCAGTTCTTCCTGAGGAACCAGCGGAACTCGGACTACCCGGCATGCTGAGTCACAGCTTCAGTCCTTCCTGAGGACCAGCGGAACTCGGACTACCCGGCATGCTGGGTCACAGCTTCAGTCCTTCCTGAGGGACCAGCGGAACTCAGACTACCCGGCATGCTGGGTCACAGCTTCAGTCCTTACTGAGGGACCAGCGGAACTCGGACTACCCGGCATGCTGGTCACAGCTTCAGTCCTTCCTGAGGAACCAGCGGAACTTGGACTACCCGGCATGCTGGGTCACAGCTTCAGTCCTTCCTGAGGACCAGCGGAACTCGGACTACCCGGCATGCTGGGTCACAGCTTCAGTCCTTCCTGAGGGACCAGCGGAACTCGGACTACCCGGCATGCTGGGTCACAGCTTCAGTCCTTCCTGAGGAACCAGCAGAACTCGGACTACCCGGCATGCTGGGTCACAGCTTCAGTCCTTCCTGAGGGACCAGCGGAACTCGGACTACCCGGCATGCTGGGTCACAGCTTCAGTCCTTCCTGAGGAACCAGCGGAACTCGGACTACCCGGCATGCTGGGTCACAGCTTCAGTCCTTCCTGAGGAACCAGCGGAACTCGGACTACCCGGCATGCTGGGTCACAGCTTCAGTCCTTCCTGAGGAACCAGCGGAACTCGGACTACCCGGCATGCTGGGTCACAGCTTCAGTCCTTCCTGAGGAACCAGCGGAACTCGGACTACCCGGCATGCTGGGTCACAGCTTCAGTCCTTCCTGAGGAACCAGCGGAACTCGGACTACCCGGCATGCTGGGTCACAGCTTCAGTCCTTCCTGAGGAACCAGTGGAACTCGGACTACCCGGCATGCTGGGTCACAGCTTCAGTCCTTACTGAGGACCAGCGGAACTCGGACTACCCGGCATGCTGGGTCACAGCTTCAGTCCTTCCTGAGGAACCAGCGGAACTCGGACTACCCGGCATGCTGGGTCACAGCTTCAGTCCTTCCTGAGGGACCAGTGGAACTCGGACTACCCGGCATGCTGGGTCACAGCTTCAGTCCTTCCTGAGGAACCAGCGGAACTCGGACTACCCGGCATGCTGGGTCACAGCTTCAGTCCTTCCTGAGGGACCAGTGGAACTCGGACTACCCGGCATGCTGGGTCACAGCTTCAGTCCTTCCTGAGGAACCAGCGGAACTCGGACTACCCGGTATGCTGGGTCACAGCTTCAGTCCTTCCTGAGGAAAATATTTTGTAACTTAAAAACAGAGACAGAGAGAGAGAGAGAGAGAGAGAGAGAGGGAGGGAGGGAGGGGGGAGAGAGAGGGGGGTGGAGGGAGGAAGGACAGAGAGGGAGGGAAGGAAGGAGAGAAAGAGGGAAGGAAGGAGAGAGAAAGAGGGGGAGGGTGTGGGGGGGGGGGACGGGGGAGAGAAAGGGAGGGGGGAAGTTAAAATCGCTTTGTTAAGGCTGCATACTCCCATGAAAGTAGCACATTTTCAAAACCAAAAATATTCCTCTAGCTTTGCTCCTATAAAAGGAATATAATTGCTGAGAAATTATATGTATACAGTATAACCCCATTAAACCAAACTTGAAAGGACCCTATGAATTTGTTTGGATTAACCGATCATTGGTTTAACCAAGCTTTGACTTTGACTTTGAGTAAGCATGTATTGCATATGTAATATACAATGTATGTGGACACTTTGATTAGTGTTAATTATGTACATACAGTATAACCCCGTTAAACCAAGCTCAGTTAAACCAAACTATCAGGTAATCAAAACAAATTTCTAGGGTTCCTTCAAAATACTACCATTTATCATATAAGAAAATCGGTGGGGTCTCAGATGACCTTATAACCACATGAAAGTTTGGTTTAACCGTACCGGAAGTGGCCTGAAGTCCGACAATTTTGTTTGGATTAACTGATAATTTGGATTAACTGATAATTAGGATTAACCAACTTTGGTTTAACCAACTTTTTTATATGATAAATGGTAGTATTTTGCCAGGCCACCGAAAAAAGTTTGGATTAACGATCGTTTGGTTTAACCGAGCTTGGTTTAACGGGGTTATACTGTATATAGGTAGGCGGTACGTGTATTTGAATATGTCTGCTATTGTTATTGTGTTATTGTGCGGGCCTGAGCTAAAAAATATTCTTCTAGCTTTGCTCCTATATATCAAAGACCCTATAATACTAAGACGGCTCACTCAGCCTGTACTGTGTAATCAAAATGATCAAACCCACCACTTGGTGCGTTGGCGGTTCTCTTGGTTAAACAGTTTCTATATTATATGTATAAATGTATATATGAATGTGAAGGATGCGTGATGGTGGCGATGATGATGATGATGTTGATGATGATGTGTATTTGTTCATAGCAATTTCATATTGATGTATATTCATACTTACCTATCTCATGTATAATATAATTGTATGTGTTTACATGTGAAACACCAACTGATCAAACCCACCACAAGGTGGCACTGCGAAATTTACATTACCATGGGAGAGATAGGGAGTGAGCCGTCTTAGTATTATAGGGTCTTTGTATATCCATCTTAGATACTGGTGCATCCATTTAGTATTTATTGGTGAATATGAGAAGGGATACCAATTCAATTTAATAGAAGCTATTACCTACTACTGAAGCCTAGGCCTACATATCAAACTTAGATATCGGCGCAGTTATTAAGCATTTGTTGCTGCATAGAACGTATAACTAATAGACTACATCACGGTTCCGACTGTGCATGCGCTGAAAACGGTGTTGGGAGCAGAGCCAAGGTGTACTGCCATTGAGTTTACTAATACGCATAGCGCAAAACTGGCATTTTATTCAAAATAAATAGAAATACATAACAATTTGGCATAAACATGTATGCACACATGCAATATAATGATCTGATGAATATAGCTAAGACAGAACTAGCCATAGTTAAACATTTTGAGCTAAGAAACATACAATTTCAGTCACTTTACAGGCTGATGTTTACATCACCATTGATTAGCCAGAAGTAATTCTGAGATGAGCTGAAACTAGCACATTTCATAGCTGCACCCAGTGTATTAGCATTAGCCATGTGCTTCTTGTGGGTTTGTTTTGTTCTGACACATCCCACAATGCACCGCGCCGCTGGAACCGTGATGTAGTCAATAGAAGAGAATACTAAGACAACTTAAAGCTGCATAGTCCGATGAAAACAGAACATTGTCAAAACCAGAACAATTATCTAGATTTGATTCTACATATCTAACTTATACGCTGGTGCACTTATTAAACATTTGTCGTCACATATAAGGGGATACTGAGTCAATTAACAGAACCTGTTACTGCAGAAGCCTATGGTGATACTGATAGAGTTTTGGCAAGTTTTCCCAAATTAATTTAGCATGTTTCCATTTGAAATATCTCAAAAGTTAGCGATTTAAAATAAAAGTTACTTCAAACTAAATTAAGGTAGATTATAATGGTCAAGCTAATATTTTTATCTCAGAAAATGAGAGAAACTCAAAACAATCGGACTGTGCAACTTTAAATAATATACCCTGTTTCTGCTGAAGCATATGGTGTCAGAATTTTGACGTGCTTGCCAAAATTAATTTGGCATGTTTTCATTTTCAAATATCTCCAACATTAGCAATTACAAATATTTATAAATAAAATTATATCAAACTAAAATTAAAGTAGACCACAACGATCAGCCTAGTGTAAACATCTAAGAAAATGACAGAAACTCAAAACCATTGAACTATGCAACTATAAGTGGAAAACATGGCTAATATTTCACACGACCACCTTCAGATTGGCCCTGCAACGTGCTCAGAAGAGCCCTGGCCCCCCACATGCTTGTCGCACATGCGCAGAAATGCTACGCCCCAAACAGACACTTAACCGCGCCTAGGGGCTATTAAAGTGTGGCCCAGATGCTCGAATCATGTTGAAACAAATGACGAGGCCAAAGGCCGAGTGCCCGCGACCAGGCCGCCTGGTCGGCAGCCCCGACCCCCTCGACCCCCCACCCCGGCCGCTGTCCCCCGGCCCCCGGCCGCCCACATGGCGGGGGGCCGTGCCGCCCCGCCCAGCCCGCCCGCCGTTTGAAGAGGGCCGCCTGCACGCCGCGCGCCGCGTCCCGCCGCCCGGCCCCTGCCCCACCGGGGCGCCGGGAAACCGACACCGGGCGGACAGAGGCGGGCACCCGGCCTGATGGCCTTTCAAACACCGCCCTGCGTGGGAAGCAGTATGTGGATGTGTGGGTGGTGCTAGGTGTGGTTAGTTGTTGGAGTTTTACGTCCTAGCAACAACTAGGGTTATATCACTGATATTATCAGGTCGGGTACCGACTTGTGACAGTGTGCACTCATTGCGACTTTATAATGCTGCCCCACTGGGAGACGATGCTACCAGCACCATGCCCTGATATCCCACTCAGTCACATTATCCTGATACTGAGCTAACCAGTTCTTGCCCTATCCTAATATTAATAATGCCGAGCGCTTGGCTATGTAGCGACAAGTGTCAAATTTTAATTCATTGGCTTGACTCAGGCTATCTCCGTACACCACAGGGCTGTCTCGTACACATGCCACCTACCGGGATGTCTCCGTACACACACCACCTACACTAGTACCAGGCTGTCTCCATACCCAAACCAGCTACCGGCTGTCACTATACACACACCACCTACTGAGCTGTCCCCAAACACACACCACCTACCAGGCTGTCCCCGAACACATACCACCTACCGGGCTGTCCCTGAACACACGCCACCTACTAGGCTGTCCCCGAACACATGCCACCTACCGGGCTGTCTCCATACACACGCCACCTACCAGGCTGTCTCCATACACACACCACCTACCAGGTTGTCTCCATACACACACCGCTTACCGGCTGTCACTATACACACACCACCTACTGAGCTGTCTCCGTTCACATGCCACCTACTGGGCTGTCTCCATACACACGCTGCCTACCGGTCTGTCTCTGTACACACCACCTACCGGGCTGTCTCCGTACACACGCCACCTACCAGGCTGTCTCCATACACACACCACCTACCGGGCTGTCTCCATACACACACCACCTACCAGGCTGTCTCCGTACACACACCACCTACCAGGCTGTCTCCGTACACACACCACCTACTGGGCTGTCTCCATACACACGCCACCTACCAGGCTGTCTCCGTACACACACCATCTACTGGGCTGTCTCCATACAAACGCCACCTACTGGGATGTCTCCGTACCCACGCCACCTACCAGGCTGTCCCCGAACACACACTGCCTACCGGGCTGTCGCCATACACATGCTGCCTACCAGGCTGTCTCCGTACAAAACCACCTACCTGGCTGTCCCCTTACACATGCAACCTACCATGCTGTCCCCGAACACACACCACCTACTGGGCTGTGTCCGTACACACGCCACATACCGGGCTGTCCCCGAACACACACCACCTACCGGGCTGTGTCTGTACACACGCCACATACCGGGCTGTCCCCGAACACACGCCACCTAGCGGGTTGTGTCCGTACACTGCCACCTACTGGCCTGTCCCCGTACACATGCCACCTACCGGGCTGTCTCCATACACATGCTGCCTACCGGGCTGTCTCCGTACAAAACCACCTACCTGGCTGTCCCCTTACACATGCGACCTACCAGGCTGTCCCCGAACACACGTCACCTACCGGGCTGTGTCCGCACACACACCAGATACCGGGCTGTCCCCAAACACACGTCACCTACCGGGCTGTGTCTGAACACACGCCACCCACCAGGCTGTGTCTGTACACACACACATACCGGGCTGTCCCCAAACACACGCCACCTACTGGGCTGTGTCCGTACACATGCCACCTACCGGGCTGTCCCCGTACACACACCACATACCGGGCTGTCCCCATACAGACGCAGGCTGTCTCCATCCACACGCCGCCTCCCGGGATGTCTCCGTACTCATACCACCTACTGAGCTCCGTACACACGCCACCTACCAGGCTGGCCTCGAACACATGCCACCTACCGGGCTATGTCCGTACACACGCCACATACCGGGATGTCCGCGTCCACACACCACATACCGGGCTGTCCCCGTACACATGCAGGCTGTCTCCATCCACATGCCGCCTACCGGGATGTCTCAGTACACACGCCACCTACTGGGCTCTGTACACATGGCCATCTACTGGGCTATCTCCGTACACAAGCCACCTACCAGGGTGTCCCTGTACACATGCCACCTACCGGGTTGTCTCCGTACACACGCCACCTACTGGGCTGTCCCTGTACACACGCATCCCACCGGTATGTCTCCGTACACACGCCACCTCCCGGGCTGTCCCCATACACATGCCACCTACCGGGATATCCCTGTACACACGTCACCTACCAGGTTTTCTCTGTACACAAGCCACCTACGGGCTGTCCCCGTACACACACCACCTACTGGTCTGTCTCTGTGCACGCACCACCTACACTAGTACCAGGCTGTCTCAGTACACACACTGCCTACCAGGATGTCACTATACACACGCCACCTACTGAACTGTCCCGGAAAATACGCCACCTACCGGGCTGTCCCCAAACACACACCACCTACCGGACTGTCTTCGGACACACGCCACCTACCAGGCTGTCTTCGGACACACGCCACCTACCGGGCTGTCTTCGGACACACGCCACCTACCGGGCTGTCTCCATACACATGCCGCCTAACGGGATGTCTCCGTACAAAACCACCTACCAGGCTGTCTTTGGACACATGCCACCTACCGGGCTGTCTTCGGACACATGCCACCTACCGGGCTGTCTCCATACACACACTGCCTACCGGGCTGTCCCCATACACATGCCACCTACCAGGCTGTCTCCGTACACACACCACCTACCAGGCTGTCCCCATACACACGCCACCTACCAGGCTGTCACTATACATATGCCACCTATTGAGCTGTCCCCGAACACAAGCCACCTACCGGGCTGTCTTCATACACACGCCACCTACCAGGCTGTCCCCATACACACACCACCTACCAGGCTGTCACCATACAGATGCCACCTTCAAGGCTGTCTCTCTACACACGTCACCTACCAGGATGTCTCCATACACATGCCACTTAATGGGCTGTCTCCGTTCACATGCCACCTACTGGGCTGTCTCTGTACACACACCACCTACCGGGCTGTCTCAATACACACACCACCTATCGGGCTGTCTCCGTACACACACCACCTACCGGTCTGTCTCTGTACACACACCACCTACCGGGCTGTCTCAATACACACACCACCTACCGGGCTGTCTCCGTACACACACCACCTACTGGGCTGTCTCCGTACACACACCACCTACCGGGCTGTCTCCGTACACACACCGCCTACCGGGCTGTCTCTGTACACACACCACCTACCGGGCTGTCTCCGTACACACGCCACCTACTGGGCTGTCTCCATACACACACCACCTACCGGGCTGTCTCCGTACACACACCACCTACCGGGCTGTCTCAATACACACACCACCTACCGGGCTGTCTCCGTACACACACCACCTACCGGGCTATTTCCGTAACAACGCCACCTACCCGGCTAGCCCCACCCAACGCCGACACTCTAGGGGCAGTCGTGCGGTTACCTCCGCCCACCTCCCCGTACCCGGGGTATATATCCGCAGTCCCCGCCCACGGGCAGCCCTCGGGAGTACCCCCGGGCGCCCGTCTCCGCCCCTTTCTCCGCCAGCCACGCGCCTCCCTCCGCTCTCCACTCTCTGCCCGCCGCCCGCCGCCCGCCGCTCGCCGCTCGCCGCCCGCCGCCCGCCGCTCGCCGCTCGCCGCTCACCGCTCGCCGCCAGCCGCCCTCAGTCTTCCGTTTTCCGCCCGCCGCCCTCCGTCTTCCGCCCGCCTTCCGCCGCCCTCCGCCCGGGGCAGACAGACGCTCCGGAAATGAGGCTCCGCAAAGCGCCGACCCAGAACTAATTAAGGCAGGTCCTCGGGGCATCCGGCACCAGGCCGGCCTGCCCGCGCCTGGTTACCCCTACAGACACTGTGGCCGTGACAGGCCCGCCACACCCGGTAGAAAAAGTGTCGTACGGCTCGCTGATTTATGAATATAAATAACCCTATGAATTTGCAATCAAATATGCTAAATACAGTAAAACCTCTCTAAATCGGTGTTCAACCATTGCCAACTATTAAAGTAGTGATGACACCTTTTTGACAGACCATTCAAACTGACACACGGACTGATTGATTGGTGGTACTTTAACACCGCACTTCGTCCACACCTCTCTCTATCTCCTCTCCACTGGACTTGCTCCTCCTTGATATGTCTGAAAAGAGTTCCAGAAGCGGGAGTCCGCTGGCATTTCACTTTCTATTCTTACTCTGTCCGTGTCTATGGCTCGCTGGTTGGTCACCATAGAGCAAATAGACACGGTCCTTTGACTCAACTCTCCTCATTTCTCTTTCCTACACTGTACTCTTTTTTTTTCTCCTAGGCATACTCCTCACCCTGACCAGGGGAGTTGTGTGCTTGGGTGGGGCCCTGTACCTTTACGTTTTCTCTCGCTTTGTTCTCGTTGCTGGAACAACCGCTGCACCCATCTTTACCCGCCCTTCCTCGAAACCCTTGCTGCTGCCGACTGGATACAAGTGCCCAACTACCGCTCAACTACCACGGACCGAAGAGATTCGGGGCCCCCTCAAAGCTTCGCCGTTACAACATTGTAAAGATGTCCCCAGCTTCTACAACACTCCCTACTGAAGATTAATCTTCAACCAAAGATTGGGCCGATTTATTGGAGCCTCTCTATACATGTTGCAGTTCTGCAACCAGTAACCGTCGTAAGGTTACAAACCACCCCCAAAGCAAAGTGGTGCTTTAACACTCCAGTAAAACCTCTCAAAATCGATCGACCATGGGACCGACTTAAAATGGTTCATTTAGGGAGGTGGTTGGTTCAGCGAGTTTAACAAAAATCATTACAATGGTATTGTATGGGTAATCATTTAGGACCCAAATAAAGCGATTGATATAGGGGAGTGGTCGATCTGTGGAGGAGGTCGGTTAGAGCGGCTTTACTGTATATGGTTTCAAAACTTATTCATCATAGCCCACTATTTTTGAGCGAAGAATTTATTAAATCATGCAGATGATTTTAATTTAAAAGTTGAACGGAGAGCTTTCTGTGGTCGCCATCTTGTTATTTTGCATTTTCTTTCGATTTCTCAACTTTAAGCCAATATAAATAAAGACTGCGCATTGGAACCACCTATCGAAAGAAATTTTGCTCGGGTTTAAGCATGGTTGTCATTCACCCTACATTGGATAGGGGTGAATCTTTTATCTATCAGTATCACCTGCCCTGCACCACCATGCCATAGACACAGGTTGCAAGCTGCGGTGTTATTGACCAATTTCATATGATGTCAGCACATGTATTTAGGTCAGTGCGCATGCTGCTTGGCTGCAGGACAACATCCGGTCACACTGCAAACTCAATGTCTATGAGCAATCTTCATAGAGAAAAGGTGAAATATCTCTAAAACCACACCACCTAGACACAAACCGATTGGAAGACATATAGAAAACATATTCAAGGAAGAGATTATATTAAATTAAGAAGGTTAGGGTTCTGCATTTCTATTAATTTTGAATAAAATCGATGCGTTGCACTGCGTGTATCAGCAAACTCAATGCATTGTCAATGGCCGTGAGCAATCTTCATACAGAAAAAGTGAAATATCTCTAAAACGACACCACCTAGACATAAACCAATTGGAACACATATAGAAAACATATTCAAAGAAGAGATTATATTAAATTTATAAGCTTAGGGTTCTGCATTTCTATTAATTTTGAAGAAAATCGACATGTTGCACTGCGCGTATTGGCAAACTCAATGTATTGTCAATGGCCGTGAGCAATCTTCATACAGAAAAAGTGAAATATCTCTAAAACCACACCACCTAGACACAAACCGCTCGGAACACATACAGAAAACATATTCAATGAATAGATTATATTAAATTTATAATGGTTGGGTTCTGCATTTCTATTAATTTTGAATAAAATAAACGTGGTGTACTGCGCATACCGGCAAACTCAGTGGCAGTAGGCAATCGTTCTGCAGCCAAGCTGCGCTCGCATACACGATGTTTACAAACATTGAAAGGGGTCTATAGAGGCGTGGCTTTAAGCTGCATAGACCAGATGGGGTGACCGAATGAGTAGAGCGTCCATCTCCTGTTTTGGGAGATCGGGAGATCCGAACCCATGAGTTTGTGGGTTCGACTCCTGGCCGAGTCAAACCAATGACTTACAAATTGATACTTGTCGCTTCCTAGCCAGGTGCTCGACATTATTACGATAGGGCAAGAACTGGTTGGCTCAGTGTCAGGATAATGTGATTGAGTGGGATATCAGGCGCTGGTGGCCTGGTGTCCCAGTGGGGCAGAACTATAAATTCGCCATGAGTGCACACTGTCACAAGTCGGTACCCATCCTGATATAACCTTAGATGTTGCTAGGATGTAAAACAACACACAAACAAAACATCAAGCTGCATAGTCCGATGAAAACATCAAATTATCCAAACCAAAGCACTTATCTAGATTTGCTCCTACAAGTCAAAATGTCAATCATCAAATATGGACATAAAATGAGCATCTCAAATCCAAAGTCAAACTGTCAATCATCTAAAATGGACACAAAATGAGCATCTCAAATCAAAGAGTCAAGATGTCAATCATTTTAAATGCGCATGCCCACGCCCACACGTGTACTGCAATGAGGGCGTGCTCTGGTTCAGCTGCCCGTAGCCTTATGCCCGTAATGTGGACCAGGCCCGGCGGGCGGAGCGGTGTGGCTGTTGGTAGTGTTAGCCTGCCACTCCGCTGGTTAGGCCCTAATCAGATCAGCGGCAGTCTGATAATGGAGCCTGTCAGCAGGTAGACACGTCCCAAGGTCAAGGTCACGTTGCACCACCGTACTTGCCTGCAGGTCAGCCTAGTTAAAGGGGCACCTGCAGTGACAGGTCTCATTCCTATCTGACCTTGGTGGAATAAACCAGGGAGCGCTTGATTGTTGTTTGTTGTTTGTTGGGAGTTTTACATTTACATCCTGGCAACATCTAAGGACACAGGGAGCACTTTGTTTTGAAAATTTTGATTATCAACAATTGCTAATCAATTTGGAAATTGATTAGCGATCTATATAACTTGTATACCCTCGACTAGAGGACGGAACTATTGATTGATTGATTGATAACTTGTATCACGATTCATGACACGATACTGAACAAAATGTTCCCCATGTAACGTATGTATGTATACACAGGGAGCATTTTGTTTTGAACATTTTTATTAGCAAATTGGAAATTGATCAGCGATCTACATAACGTGTATTGTGATTCGCGACACGATACGAAACAAAATGTTCCCTGGGTAATAATATGAGGATAGGTACATAATCTGGTAATTGTTTGCGCTACATGCGATTTTTTATACTGTAGCAGAGAATCTGGGTGGTCGGGTAATTAATGTAGGCGCATGGGTCATTATGATTTATACCCCTGTCACACTACGACGTAATGAGTGAACGTGAGCCTAACGTGGTGATTTTTCGTCATTACGTTGATGTACGTTGGATTACGTTATGATGACGTCATAATGACGTTAGACTGACGTCGAGCTACGTCACATTACGTCGTGTTACGTCGAGTTACATCGAGGTTTTGGACATGTTCAAAAATTTCGACGTAGCTCAAACATAAGGGTTTACGTTCGCCGTACGTTCTGTTCATGTTCATCGAACGTCAATGACGTTAAACGGACGTTAGGCAAACATTCCTCACTACGTTCCACTCGTTGACCCACATTAAAGCCAGTGGAAACGTCCATGCGGCGTAATGGGAAAGTCAGGAGAACGTCTGGAGAACGTACGTTCAGCGTTTCACCAACGTTTAATGACATAAGTAACGTAAGGTAACGTAAGGTAACGTAAAGCAACGTAGTTCTGGCGATGGAATAACGTTCATAATGTTCCGGGAGCGTCATTACGTTGACCTCTCTCGTTGAATGATGGTGTCACTACGCTTTACCGACGTTACGCTCTCGTCCACTACGCTGCATCCACGTTCAACTTGTGCCCAAATTTGCATACTACGCCGAGAAGTTCAACGTTCTTCACGTTCTCCCTACGTTAACGTCGTTACGTCGTAGTGTGACAGGGCCTTTAGGTTCATGGAGGTGGAGGTGGAGGGGTACATGTGCTGGGTGGATTTGTTAATGGTTAAGTAGATTAGCAATGTGTGTGGGATGCCATAAGCTGGTTGGATGGGGGAGGTGTAGAGAGGAGCAGAGGGTCCTGATGCGATTGGAGTGAGGGTTGGTTGATTGTTGGAGTTTTACATCCTGGCAACATCTAAGGTCATATCAGGACGGGTACCGACTTGTGACAGTGCGCACTCATTGTGACTTTATAGTGCTGCCTGCCCCACTGGGAAATGAGGCCGGCAGTACCATGACCCGATATCCCACTCAGTCAGATTATCCTGACACTGAGCTAATGAGTCCTTGTTCTAACCTATTATTAGTATTAATGCTGAGCGCCTGGCTAGGTAAGCGACAAGTATCAATTTTGTAAGTCATTGGTTTGACTCGACCAGGAATTGAACTCTCGATCTCCCACATGGGAGACCTGCGCTCTACCAATTCGGCCACCGCATCTGGTATTGGAGCAAGGGTTGAGCAGGGGAAGATCCGCGGAAGGGGGAGGAGGCACATTGTTTTTGTTTTGGAGTGGGGGGGGGGGGGGCAGTGGGAGGAAACTAATGCGTTTAAATACATTATATCCTAAGCGACATTAGGTTCAATCTAGGCACATTATCCTAACACTGAGCCATCCATTCATTCCCATGTCATATCTTACTATTCTTAGTAATGTTGAGTGCCTGGTAAGTAAGGTAACGACAAGTCATTCTGTATATCTTTGGTTTGACTCAGTTTGCTGTATTTTAGGAAAGAGTGAAAAGAAGGGGAAAAAACACCAACAAAAAGAAGCAATCCCCAATCACACAAGCCTTTTCGGAAAATCAATAATATTGAAGCAATTCAAAGTTTGTTTTGCTTCTCTTTGCTTGTTTGTTGTTGTTTTACATCCTAGCAACATCTAAGGTCATATCAGGATGGGTACCGACTTGTGACAGTGCACACTCATGGTGACATTATAGTGCTGCCCCACTGGAAGACCAGGCTGCCAGCACCATGACCTGATATCCCACTCAGTCACATTATCCTGACATTGAGCAAACCAGTTCTTGTCCTATCCTAATAATGCTGAGCGTCAGGCTAGGAAGCAACAAGTATACATTTTTAAATCATTGGTTTGACTCGACCAGGGTTCGAACCCACGATCTACCAACACATGAGACGGACGCTCTAACTCATTCGGCCATCCCGTCTGGTTTTTTGCTTCTGTACTTTTCCCTGGTGTGTTTTATATTTATTGCTGCTAACACTTAGTAACACTGCTAGACTACTGAACAGGGGTGTGTTTTATATTTATTGCTGCTAACACTTAGTAACACTGCTAGACTACTGAACAGGGGTGTGTTTTATATGTATCGCTGCTAACACTTAGTAACACTGCTAGACTACTGAACAGGGGTGTGTGTTTTATATTTATTGCTGCTAACACTTAGTAACACTGCTAGACTACTGAACAGGGGTGTGTTTTATATGTATCGCTGCTAACACTTAGTAACACTGCTAGACTACTGAACAGGGTGTGTTTTATATGTATTGCTGTTAACACTTAGTAACACTGCTAGACTACTGAACAGGGTGTGTTTTATATTTATCGCTGCTAACACTTAGTAACACTGCTAGACTACTGAACAGGGTGTGTGTTTTATATTTATTGCTGCTAACACTTAGTAACACTGCTAGACTACTGAACAGGGTGTGTTTTATATTTATTGCTGCTAACACTTAGTAACACTGCTATAGACTACTGAACAGGGTGTGTGTTTTATATTTATTGCTGCTAACACTTAGTAACACTGCTAGACTACTGAACAGGGGTGCTTTATATGTATCGCTGCTGAAGGCCCTGTCACACTACGACGTTTCTCACCAACGCGCTTCGACGCGTGCCGACGGGTTGGGTTTTTGTTCAACACGTCGGTACACGTCCGGAACGTTACCGGCGCGTTGCCGGCGCGTTACCGGCGCGTTACCGGCGCGTCGGTACATAGCAACTTGTGAATGGACACGTCGGCGCGCGTCGGCGCGCGTCGGGACGCGTCTAGGTTTTGTGCTTGCACAAAACTTTCGACGGGCCGCAACGCGCAGCAGCGTGTTGGAGGGCGCGTTACGGACGCGTTACCAACACGTCGACACGCGTTGGCGGCGCGCCGGCGGAACGCTGGCAGGACGTTGATCAACGTGGGTTAACGTTGACTTTTTTTTCCCCCAAAATGCGACCGTTCCGTCGGCGCGTCCATAACGTCCCATCGACGGGTAGTGGGCGCGTTATTGGCGTTGCTCCAGCATATCTCGGCGCGTTGGACGTGTTGCCGGCGCGCCTGGACGCGTTGGCGGCGGGTGTGGACGCACTGTGGGCGCGTCCTAACGTGTTGCTGGCGGGTATGTACGGGTTCATGCAATACTAACACGATACCAACGCGCTGCCTCCACGCCGTAAATGCGCCGACAGCGCGCCGACAGCGCGCCGACAACGCGCCAATAACACGCTACCGACACGCTCCAGACATCCTAATAACACGCTATTAACGCGCCAATAACGCGCCAATAACGCGCCCTTAACACGCTGCGCCGTGTCAAACTTTCTCCCAAAGCGCCGAAGAGTTGGACGCGTGCCGACGGGTTGCAAATATTTTGCGCGTTACCGGCGCGCCGGCGGAAGCGTCGTAGTGTGACAGGGCCTTTACACTTAGTAACACTGCTAAACTACTGAACAGGGGTGACGGGTGATATACGGAGCAGCATTTAAGACTTTAATCCAGTGGCGCCATCTGGTTGCAACATTGTGTTGGTGGGAGGGAGAGGAGGTGGGGGGAGGGGCTCATCTGCGGTCAAGCGTGACCGCTCTCACTGGTGTTACATAATCATCACCGACACACTTTACCCCCTCGGTTGGTGATGGATGCACCAGCGTCTGGGCGCGGTTTGCGGCCGGCAGAGGGCTGGAGGCAGGGAGCGGCCGGGAGGCGGGAGAGGGCGGCGGCGGGAGGGTTGCGGCGGGAGGGCGATGGCGGGCGGCCCGGGGATAGCGGGCGGGGGGGGGGGGAGGGGGCGGGGAGGCGGGCTGGAGGCGGGAGGCGGGCAGCGGCAAGAGGCAGTAGAAGGCGGCGAGCGGCGGGCGGTGCGCGGTGGGCGCGCCGCCTAGCGGGCGTTTAAAGGCATGTACAGCTACGTGAATACTGCGGCAGAGGGCGTGTACATTCTGTTTCCGCAACAACAAAAACGAACAATGTTTCCACAAACCGGCGCCAAAACTAAAACTCCAACTGCACCCGACGCAGAGCAAATTCGAATATCTTGGTGTTCCTTTGAAGCGGGAAATGTAAATAACTTCAGAGCAAACATGTTTATTTTTAGAAGAAAAAGAACCCAACAATACTTCAAATCCAAAAGTCTGGGCGCGATGGCTGAAGCGGTAGAGCGCGGGGCTCCCATGTGGGAGATCGGGAGCTTAATTCCCAGTTGAGTCAAACCGAAGACTTACTAAATTGATGCTTGTCGCTTCATAGCCAGGTGCTCGGTATTAATTGGATAGGGCAAGGACTGGTTAGCTCAGTGTCAGGATAATGCGACTGAGTGGGATATCGTGTCATGCCACTGGCAGTCTGATTTCCCAGTGGTGCAACATTATAAAGTAACCATGAGTGCACACTCTTAACAAGTCAGTACCAATTGTGATATGACTTTAGATGTTGCTATGACGTAAAACTCCAGTGAGCTCTGTTTATCTATATTGGTGTAGAGTTGATGAACTGGGAGAACATGCCGCCATGTAAAGGTGGCGGTCACTGGAACCCAACCTGAAGCTAAGATTCCTTATACGCGGTGTGCGGCATGCAAATGCGAATGTGAATGCGGCCAAAAAAATCGAAAAGCATGTAAATGAATAGTTGTGCTTCGATACGTCCGAATGCGAATACGAACGCGAATGCGAATGTGAATGCGGCAAATGGATCGACCCATGGACCGATCAGTGCGAATGCAAATGCGAATACTACTGCTTTTGCCATAGACAACAATAGTAACTTTGATCTTCCTTCACAAATTTGGAGGAAAACCCCCAAAAATGTTATGGGTAACTTTTTTGGTGTGTATGTTCATTTAACCATCCTCCAGCACAAAAAGTAAACATCGCCTATTGGGGGTTGGCATATATCTATGTCGCATATACCACATTCGCATTCGGGCGCTGCATGCCGCATACCGCGTATATGGAATCTTAGCTTTAGTCTTTACTGAGGGACCGGCAGAACTCTGAATGCCCGCATTATTGCAAGCATGTAAAAACAGACAAAAAAACAATCACCCTATAAATCAAGCTAATAATTAATCAATTAATGAAAGCAACCACTCAACAGTAGCAATCTTTGCTATAGAAGAGTTAGCATAGCATTAGCAGCCCACACTGCATTCACTGCAACAACAAAAAGACGGACGCGGTCTCCAAATCGGTAGAGCGCAGGCCTCCCGTGCGGAAGGTCGGGAGTTCAATTCCAGCTTGACGAATGACTTAGAAAATTGTTACTTATCGCTTCCTAGCCAGGCGCTCAGCATTATTACGATAAGGCAAGGACTGGTTGGCTCGGGGTCGAATGCGACTGTAAATATCAGGTTGTGGCGCTGGCGTCCTGGTCTCCAAGTGGGGCAGCATTATGAATTCACCATGAGTGCGCACTGTCACAAGTCGGCTGGTTGGGTGTTGGATTTTTGCATCCTGGCAACATCTAGGGTCATATCAGGACGGCGTCACAAGTCTATACCCGTCCTGATATGCCCATTAGATGCTGCCAGGACGTAACACTCCAACAACCAACCAGCTGCAGATCATGCACTGTGTATAAGACTGGTGCAAAAGACGAAGCCGTTTGGCTTCAATTGTTGTTTAGTTTGTAAATGCGGATCGGCGAACCGTTAGTGCGAGGGCGGCCATGTGAAGAAAACGGCCGCGTGGTGGCGCACAAAGCGGCGGCAAGTCGGAAGTGACGGGGGCCTCTCGCTGAGAGATGTGGCGTGCTGATTTGTTGTGTCTGATATCAATGGTACTGTGTCCGGCCAGATCACAACCACATGCGCCCCCCCGCCCCCCGGCCCCCACCCCCCTTCCCCCGAATCCCGCCCCCCCCCCCCCCCCCCCCCGCGCTTTCGCCCCCTCCGGCCGCCATCCCCCAGTTTCTCCGCCCCACCCGCCTCCCTTCCCCCGCCCGCCGTACTCCCCCCGTCCCCCGCCGCCCCTGGCCGCCCCCCGCCTGCCTTCCCCGCCCTTCCTCAGGCCGTACCGTGCCACCCCCCCCCCCCCCCCCCCCCCCCCCCCCCCCCCGCTGCCTACTCCCCGCCGCCTCCCCGCCTTCCCCACCCCCCCCCCGCCTTCTCCCTCAGCCCGCTTTCTCCCCGGCCCTCACCCCCGCCTCCCCGCCCTCACCCCGCCGCCGCCCCCCCTCCCCCCGCCGCTCCCCCCTCCCCTCCCCCCCCCGCCCGCCGGCCCCCCGGTGCTTGTTTGCGCCGCGCAAGGATACATCATCATTAAGCGGGACGCGCCGGCGGATGAATACGTACAGGCACATGTCGTCAGCCAATCAGCGCGCAGCTTGTCGGCGCAGCTTGTCGGCGCCTGCGCACCTCCGTTCCCCACAGGTGTTTATGGCGCCCCCTATCGGTTCGGTGGGAAGGCCCGATTCGTCGTGCCGATCCTGGCTGTGCGGTGTGGTGTGTGGGTGTGTAATGTGGTGTGGGTGTAAGGGTGGAGATGTGGGGAGGGGGGAGCTGGAGGGGGTGGGGGAGTCTGGAAAGTGCGGACATGATTTCGGTCATTGTGGGCGTGTCCCCCCTCGACACTGACGTGATGTGCCCTTCCCTGCCCCCATTATCGCCCATCTAGCAGGTCTCCTATCCCATCCACTTTTCTTAGTGCGGCTACTACTTTATGTTTATTACTATTTTATTTCCAGGAGATTGTTCTTCACTGACTTCATGTGACAAGTATCGGGGTCGAATGTGATTTATAAGATTTGCTTCTTTTTGTGACTCTATTCCATGGTAGAATTGATATATCCCATAATTGATTTATTTAGTTATTGGATGGGGAAAGCGTTAATATAGAATTTAAATATCCCATAATTTAGTTATTTAGTTATTGGATGGGGAAAGCATTAATATAGAATTGATATATCCCATAATTGATTTATTTAGTTATTGGATTGGGAAAGTGTTAATATAGAATTGATATATGCCATAATTTATTTATTTACTTATTGGATGGGGAAAGCGTTAATATAGAATTGATCTATCCCATAATTGATTTATTTAGTTATTGGATGGGGAAGGCCTTGATATAGAATTGATCTATCCCATAATTTATTTATTTAGCTATTGGATGGGGTCGGCCTTACTATAGAATTGATCTACCGCATAATTTATTGATTTAGTTATTGGATGGGGAAAGTGTTAATATAGAATTGATCTATCCCATAATTTATTTATTTACTTATTGGATGGGGAAGGCCTTGATATAGAATTGATCTATCCCATAATTTATTTATTTAGTTATTGGATGGGGAAAGAGTTAATATAGAATTGATCTATCCCATAATTTATTTATTTATTTATTGGATGGGAAAGCGTTAATATAGAATTTATTTATTTATTTATTGGATGGGGAAGGCCTTCATTTATATTTATAGCTGGATTAAAAATAATTGGTCACGGTAGCAGTCAACACGCTGGACATTTCAATGAGGGTAATAGACGATTTAAATTATCAACACCAGGCGGAATGGCTGAGTGAGTTGAGCGCACACTTCCCATGCGACAGGTCGTGGGGTTCAAACCCTGGCCGAGGCAAAGCAATGACTTAAAAATTGATACTTGTCACTGCCTACACTGGCATTCGCTAATTTCCTTGCTAGATATCCTCTCCCCACTATTTCCATTTTTTGTTGTTGTACATTAGTTGTTTAAGCAGGGGAAAATTCAGTTGCATGCGATTGGTCTTCCTCATTCCACTGCTCCTTGACCTATCCTAATAATGCCGAGCGCCTGGCTAGGAAGCGACAAGTATCAATTTTTAAGTCATTGGTTTGACTCGACCAGGATTCGAACCCACGATCTACCACACGGGAGACGGACGCTCTAACTCATTTGGCCATCCCGTCTGGTTGTAATTACGAAACAAGATGCTATGATCTAAGCGAATGCCACCTGAATGTCACCATGCCTCCCTCTCTCGTACTCGTAGCTTATAACTTATAAGTGGTGACTTGTAGAACTAGAACTTAGTAGAAGCCACGGCGCCTAGCAAGGGGGGAACTGTGATTATTTTATTTAATTATTCAAAGGAAATAAACTACAATGAATTCTTAAGGACTTCATGATATGTGTTCCTCTTCTTTTCGTCTTCTTGGCAACAGTTCTGCTATAGGAGTTAGTATAAGGATTCCTTTCCATTATTATTGATTTTAAAACTTTATTTGTGTGTGATGAATTTATTTACCCTGCTCATATTCATAAAGGATAAGTGTGTTAAATACTTGTTTTCATCGCTGGGCAGAACTAGTGCAATTTGGTTCAAATTTAGTTTAATTTTAGACTTGACATTCTTGGTGCAAAATCTGAGCTGCACCAATAGTTCCTTTGACTGCCACCAGGGGCCATATGTATGTGTTGGTGTTACCGTGACAAAACTGGGTTTGTACGGGATTTCTGGTTTAGCGGCGAAAATTTGGTATGTATGTGACTGGGTTAGGGAAACTCCGCGAGTTTAACGTCGTCTTCGCTAACCCCAAGCGATATCAAGTTTACCGTCAGTGTTAGGGACCGATTAGGCCCAAATCTATTCAATGCTATCATATTTAACAGAATTACATTCTCAAAACGTGAAATTTCATTAAATTAACCCTAAAATCGAACCGATATTAATGCCGCCGCTACATCGGCGGAGATATTACTATTGTCGAATTGACGAATGTAAACTAAACAAATCGCCGCCGCCGCCACATTGGCGGTGATATATTAGAGCCAAATCTATTCAATGCTATCATATTTAACAGAATTACATATGCAATAAGTGAAATTTCATCAAATTATCCCTAAAATCGAAGCGATATTAATGCCGTCGCCAAATTTTGGTCAAATTAAACCAATAATTGAACCGATATTAACGCCGCCGCCACCGGATCGGCGGTGATATTGTGAAATAGTGGTGCTCACCAGCAACAGGCTCAGGAATAACAAGGCTCGCTGGTGCCCGGCAGTGTTAGGGACCGATTAGGCCCAAATCTATTCAATGCGATCATATTTAACAGAATTACATACTCAAATCGTGAAATTTAATTAAATTAACCCTAAAATCGAACCGATATTAATGCCGCCGCTGCCCCCACCGCCACCGGAACAGCGGCGATATTATCAAATAGCGGTGCTCGATGGCAACAGTCTCAGAGGGATTTCCCACATCTATAAATAACGCATCGGTTAGCTAACTCCGCCGCACTTTGGCCACATACATTTCCCGTGACACATATTCCAACACCGACGTTAGCTAACCCGCCGGCCGCCCTTAACACCAGAGCCGATAAAAAGTTCTTCATACATTTGACCCCAGGGGCCAAATGTAAGAGTCACAATTTATAGGCTGCGGAGTTTAGGGCGGCCGGCGGGTTATCTATTGTCGGCGTTATTAAATGTGTCACGGGGGATGTATCAGTCCAAAGCGCGCGCGGGTTAGCTATTGTTTCAGTTATTTATAGATTTGGGAAATCCCTCTGCGATATTAGGCTCAAATCTATTCAATGCGACCATATTTAACAGAATTACATAGGTAATAAGTGAAATGTTGTCAATTTAACCCTAAATTCGAACCCTCCTTAAGGCTACCGCCGCATTGGCGGCGATATCAATAGTTATATTTTCGAATCGACGAACGTACAGTAAACAAACCGCTGCTGCCGCCAGTATGGCAAGGGAGGTCGATGCGGCGGGCGGCGGCGATTTGTTTACTTTACATTCGTCGATTCGAAAATATAACCATTAATATCGCCGCCAATGCGGCGGTAGCCTTAAGGAGGGTTCGAATTTAGGGTTAAATTGACAACATTTCACTTATTCCCTATGTAATTCTGTTAAATATGGTCACATTGAATAGATTTGGCCCGAATCGGTCCCTAACCTGCACGTTTAATGACGTTATCCCTGGCTCACGTGGGAGTTAGTGACGGCGACGTTAACCCTCGAGGCGGTAGCCTAACCCGCCCTCATACATTGACACTTTCGCCGCTAACCAGGGAAATCCGCACGACGCGTGGGTTACGAGCCCTAACCCGCCCTCATACATTTGGCCCCAGGTGGGTTGGTGGATCTCTCACAAAGCAGCCTATTATATACACAATGAACTGTTCACAAGGGTACTTAGTTCGTTCACTGATATCGGAGTGTGAACTAATTTATTCATTTTATTCATTGATTATGCGTCAGAAATTTATATTATAAACCATAAGTCATCCTCATTCCACCTTTCCTTGCCCTGCCTTAGTAATTAGTATAGCTTCGTGGCGCCCTTAAAGTTGCATAGTCCGATGGTTTTGAATTTATGTATTTTTTCTTAGATAAATATATTAGATCGATCACTAGTATCTACTTTACATTGGTTCAAAGTTACTTTTATTTTAAATGGTAAACTTCTTAGATATTTTGAGTGCAAACATGGAAAATTAGTTTTGGCTTGCCAAAACTCTGACACCATAGACTTCTGCATTAACAGGTTCTGTTAAATTGACTCAGCATTGCCTTCTACACAGAAACAAATGCTTAATAAGTGGATCAGTATCTAAGTTAGATATGTAAAATCAAATCTATGTGATTGGTTTGGTTTTGAAAATTTGATATTTCATCGGACTATGCAGCTTTAAGCATATGCGTACATCAGCCCCCTTATACTTGGTTTATAGAACTACAACTGCTTAATATATATTAGGTACATGCAATATATTATATATGTCATGGGGGCGATGAAAATGGGAAATACTGCGCCTAGAGTGGGACTCGAACCCACATCTCTTTGCATTCTGGGCCAGTGTGCTAACCATTACACCACCTAGGCTCCCTGATATCAACACACTCCCCACGCCTACCTGTCTATGTGGTTACTTGCCTGAGAGGTCAGTGCAGACCACTACACTCGTCCCCCTGGAATTGTAAGTCTTGTAATGCTTACAATTACATACATACAGGCAATGCACTAACACATACATACACAGGGTAGGTTCAACAACCATACAGCGCAAAGCTTGTACAGGATCCTGATCACGGCAACCAGTGTCATGGGGGCGATGAAAATGGGAAATACTGCGCCTAGAGTGGGACTCGAACCCACATCTCTTTGCATTCCGGGCCAGTGTGCTAACCATTACACCACCTAGGCTCCCTGATATCAACACACTCCCCACGCCTACCTGTCTATGTGGTTACTTGCCTGAGAGGTCAGTGCAGACCACTACACTCGTCCCCCTGGAATTGTAAGTCTTGTAATGCTTACAATTACATACATACAGGCAATGCACTAACACATACATACACAGGGTAGGTTCAACAACCATACAGCGCAAAGCTTGTACAGGATCATGATCACGGCAACCAGTGTCATGGGGGCGATGAAAATGGGAAATACTGTGCCTAGAGTGGGACTCGAACCCACATCTCTTTGCATTCCGGGCCAGTGTGCTAACCATTACACCACCTAGGCTCCCTGATATCAACACACTCCCCACGCCTACCTGTCTATGTGGTTACTTGCCTGAGAGGTCAGTGCAGACCACTACATATACATAAAATATATTATATATATAATATAATATATATATTATACTATATGTATTATATATATTTATATATTGTATATATTATATATATATTATATACATTACAGTAAAACCTCTCTAACCGACCACCTCCACAGATCGACCACTCCCCTATATCGGTCGCTTTATTTGGGTCCCAATAGTACCATTGTAACCATATTCTATTTCTAACTCCCTAATCCGACCACCTCCCTAAATGGATCACTTACATTCAGTCCCAAAGTCGGTCGATTTAGAGAGGGTTGACTGTATATACATTATATGCATTATATATAATAATTTGGATATTCCTGATATTCAGAATATTCCAAATAGGAATACTTTACTCAGGGATACCTCAGCCTGCCCCCTCAGGTTGGGACTTAGGTATTCATACCAGCCGGCATCTGGCACAGATGGATGTCCATGTCGGAGAGTGAGGAAGATGGGTGGGCATACACAGATAATGCGTATTGAAAAGGGGTCTTGTCCTTCTTATGTTTTTATTCACAATTATTCAATGGGAATTCATGGAAGTTTCTAGAGGTACACTTCGAGAATAGGGAAACACCACATTTGTGCTCAGGATTAATTTTCTTTTGAATTATTAGATTAGATTAGATTAGAGTGTTTGAGCTATATGCTCAGGCCAAGTCGGAGACACCACCATCAGAGCCCATCACATGTGGTGAGGATGCCTTATGATGAATATTCATAGTAAACCTATGACTGGTTTATTAATAGTGATATCATTCTTATCAGTGTTTGCCTTCCCTGATGTGCATTATTGTACCAGGTCTTATCACCGGGGAGAGTCATTAAATCGGCCCCCAACAGTCACAACCTGTTTCCAGAAGCCTCGACCGGGTGCGATGGCCCAATCGCTAGAGTGCATGCCTCCCGTGTGGGAGATTGGGAGTTCAATTCCCGGTCGCTTCCTAGCCTGGCGCTTGCCATCAATAGGATAGGACACGGACTGGTTAGCTCAGTGTCAGGATAATGTAACTGAGTGGGATATCGGGTCATCGTGGTGGTCAGTTGATTTCCTAGTGGGGCAGCACTATAAAGTCGCCATGAGTGCACACTGTCACAAGTCGGTAACCATCCTGTTATGACCTTAGATGTTGCCAGGACGTAACATTCCAACAACCAACCAACTAACCAGAAGCCCCAGCCTCGATATCGCAAACAGATACAACAATAATCAGTTTTTGTTTTGGATGATTTTGTTGTGTTTGAACGTCTTATTCTTTTGAATAACACTTTGTCTTTGTTATGATATATAATATAATATATTTATTGTATAATATAATATTTATATAAATATACGGATCATTTATTGGTGCTAATATTGCTTATTTATGTTAATTTAAATTATTTGCTGCATCGCTTTCTATTTGCTGCCGGTCATAATATATCATATATAATATTTATTTTATGTAAAATGTATAATATATATATATATATATATATATATATATATATATATATATGCTGAATATTGTGAACATTGCAGACATTGTGAACATTACAAACATTGAAAACATTCTGAACATTACTAATATATTGAACATTATGAACATTATGAAAAGTATTTGTCCTAGTCTCTGGTATTACCAGTAATGATCTCAGCATTGTGATAAAGCTAGTATTTTCCTATCTGCATATCTTGTCTGTGCAGACAATGGTGTACTGGCACCCTTGCCAGTACAATAAAACCTCTCTAACTGACCACCTCCACAGATCGACTACTCCCATATATCGATCGCTTTATTTGGGTCCCAAACTGTCGCCCATACAATACCATTATAACGAAATGAAAAACTCTGTAAACCGACCACCTCCCTAAATGGACCATTTAAAATCGGTCCCATGGTCAGTCGATTTAGAGAGGTTTTACTGTATTATTGTTGAAGCCTATCGTGTTCAGCATTTCAACATAAATGACAGAATTAATTTGTCATGTTTTCATTTCAAATATCATCAAAGATTAAAATGAAAGACACTTCAAAGTGAAATAAAGTAGATTATGATCAAGTTAATATATTTATCTAAAATAGGCAGCAGGCATTCAAAACTATTGGGCGATGTAACTTTAAGCCCAGTATCTGCATGATTGGTCTGAACAGATTATATAGCAGTACTAGTAGTCAGCACTAGTAGCCTTTCTGTATGACAGCATATAACACATTAAGAGTATAGTCTCTGTTTAGTAAATCTAATCTCTCCCTCTTTCCCTCCTCTCTCCCTCACCCTCTCTCTCTCCCTCTCTCTCTCTCCCTCTCTCTATCTCTCCCTATCAAACATTATATAGCATTAGCAGTATACTGTAGTCTCCCTTCTAATAAACCTCTCCTCCCCTCCTCCCCTCCTCCCCTCCTCCCCTCCTCCCCTCCTCCCCTCCTCCCCTCCTCCCATCCTCCCATCCTGCCCGCCCTGCCCGCCTCACTACCTCCTCGCCTCCTCGCCCCCCTCTCCTCCCCACCTCTCCTCAGCTCCTTGCCTCCCTCCTCCTCTCCCCCCTCTCCTTCCCAGCTTCCCCTCCTCCCCCCAGCTCCTCCCCTCCTCCCCTCCTCCCATCCCCCCCACCTCCCCCTCCTCCCCCGCCTCCCCTCCTCCCCCTAGTCCCCTCCTCCTCTCCCCCTCCTCCCCTCCTCCCCCCTCCCCTCCTCCTCTCGCCCCTCCTCCCCCTCCCCCCTCCCCTCCCCTCCTCCTCTCGCCCCTCCTCCCCTCCTCCCCCACCTCCCCTCCTCACCTCCTCCCATCCCCCCTCCTCCCCCGCCTCCCCTCCTCCCCTAGTCCCCTCCTCCCTCCTCCCATCCCCCCTCCTCCCCCGCCTCCCCTCCTCCCCTCGTCCCCTCCTCCCCTCCTCCCCCCTCCCCCCCTCCTCCTCCTCGCCCCCCCTCCCCTCCTCCCCTCCTCCCCTCCTCCCCTCCTCCCCCCCCCTCCTCCCCTCCTCCCCTCTTCCTCCCGCCCATTCCCCGCTGTTCTATAAGCTGCTCCTTGCTAACCGGCCCGAGCTGTCCCGAGCTATCCCGAGCTGCTCGGGCGGCCCGAGTGGCTCCCCCGCCCGTCACCACGCCCGGGCCGAGCTGCTAACCCCGCCCACATTCACCATTAACCGCAACTTCACTTCAGATCCGCCGTTTGTCAACGGTCGTTTAACGGACGGCGGTTATTCGGCGTGTGTGTGTGTGTGGGGGGGGGGTTGTACTGTACATACTCTACTATGATTTGTACTGTATACATTATACTAGTATCACCGGGCGCGGTGGCCGAATCGATAGAGCATGGGTCTCGCGGGCGGGAGATCAGGAGTTCGGTTCCCGGTCAAGCCAAACTAATAACTTACGCTACCTAGCCGGGCACTCAGCATTGATAGGATAGGGCAAGGACTGGTTAGTTCAGTATCAGGATAATGTGACTGAGTGGGAAATTGGGTCATGGTGGCAGCAGCCTGGTCTCCTAGTGGGAAGCACTATAATTATAAAGTCATCATGAGTGTGCACTGTCACAAGTCGGTACCTATCCTGATATGACATTTGATGTTGCCAGGACATAAAACTCCAACAAGCAAACATACATATATATGTATTATATGTGCATATATATGTTTTTGTTTGTTTGTTGTTGTTTTACATGCTAGCAACATCTAAGGTCATATCAGGATGGGTACCGACTTGTGACAGTGCACACTCATGGTGACTTTATAGTGCTGCCCCACTGGGAGACCAGGCTGCCAGCACCATGACCTGATATCCCACTCAGTCAAATTATCCTGACACTGAGCCAACCAGTCCTTGTCCTATCCTAATAATGCCGAGCGCCTGGGTAGGAATCGACAAGTATCAATTTTAAAGTCATTGGTTTGACTCGACCAGGGTTTGAACCTATGATCCCATGGTCTGCATATATATGTATGTATATGTGATAATATCTTAGGTATTGCAGGTATAGCAGGTATTGCAGGTATAGCAATTCCTCAGGGAGTTTGACGCCCCTGCCTTGCAGAGTTGTAAACCACTGCCTTGTGGTACAGGTCCTTGGCAGAACCGAAGGCTAAGGGAGCAAACCCTAAACAGAAAACCATGTCACTGTGGCAGCATTAAGGGCGGTTGATGTATGGAACTCCCAATATCTCCCGACCAGCCACTGCAGGGACAAATAGTTTTGCGCCTGTCTTGACATGTTCTTGCCGGTGTGAAACCTCTCTTTGCTCCCCGAGAGAGTGCCGCTGGTAACTTGCAAAAGCCAGCAGCACTTCAACACTTTTGCAGGCAGCTTTCATGAAATATGAACCGGAGCACTGTGGATATGATATTTTGTCTCCGACAAGAAAACTGCATTGAGCAGGACCGACCACTGTACATGGTATTTGTCGATTTCACTAAGGCATTTGATACAGTCGGGAGGACCGGGCTATGGCAGCTACTGAGGAAGTACGGATGCCCAGAGAAGTTCACAACTATGATCGTGGCTCTACATACAGGAATGATGGCGAACGTTAGTGCTGGAGGGGAAGTCTCGGAATCGTTTGGGGTTACCAATGGGGTCAAGCAAGGTTGTGTACTGGCCCCCACGCTCTTCTCCATCTTCCTATCAGCAATGCTAGACGAGGCTTTCCAAGACATGGGGGATGGCATCTATATACAGTCCAGACAGAGTGCTGACCTATTCAATGTCGCACACTTCAGAGTGAAGACCAAGACTACTCAGATACTGGTGAGAGAGCTACTATTCGCAGATGACAGTGCACTGGTTGCCCACTCTGCTGAAGAGACCCAGAAAATAGTGGACGCTTTCTCCGATGCATCAAAGAAGTTTGGCCTGAAAATTAACATCAAGAAGACGGAGGTACTGTACCAACCCAACTCTACAAGAACCCGAGAGGAGGAGATCATGGTTGACGGAAACAAGCTGAACTATCTCGGAAGCACTATATCAAGTGATGGACGCATTGATGCTGAGATACAGAGGAGGATGGCCAAGGCTAGCGCATCTTTCGGCCGATTACGTCAGAGACTCTGGAACAACCACCATGTGTCCATTCGGATCAAAGGTAAGATCTACCGCGCAATCGTGCTATCCACCCTACTATACGGAGCCGAGGCCTGGACAGTGTACAGACGGCAGGTGAAAAAGCTGCATGCCTTCATGATGCGACATCTGCGTTCAATCATGAGGCTAACCTGGAAGGACAAAGTGACGAATAAGGAAATACTCGAACGGATGGGGCTGCCCTCTATGGAAGATCTTCTGATCAAAAAGAATCTCCGGTGGACTGGACACCTCATGAGGATGTCATCATACAGGCTACCAAAGCAGATCCTCTATTCTCAACTATCTTCTGGCTACAGAAAGAGAGAGGGCGCCCCCGTCTCCGGTTCAGGGATACCATCAAGAGAAACCTGAAGCTGAGAGACATTAAGACCGACTCATGGACGCAACTCTCACAGCAGAGAGCTAAATGGAGAGCGGCAGTCAAGTAATGAAAGCAGTCTTTGTCGCATCGCGACCGACAGCATGATGATGATGATGATGTATATGTGATGTATAAGCATTATGCGACTATAAATATAAAGACGCAGAAGGGAGATTATTGTTATTATATTCCTATTGATATATATCCATTTGGTGCAGAGCCTTTCCCCCCATGTGACCAGTGGCGCCACCACCACCACCGATCCTAACTAAGGATGCTCAACTCTGCCCGCCCGAGAATTTCATGTGTGTGTGTGTTAGTACTCCTAACATTAGGAGGAACTTTACTTTTAGTTGAGGCGATGAAGGCATCAATCTCTGAGTATTGTACGCACCAGTGTACAAAGCAGCTCCCTCTCCTGGATTTGACAGCACCCCTCTCCCCCAAAGAAAAACCCACACACACAACACCCAAAAGAAACGTGAAGGCCGAATGAGTTGAGCATCCGCCTCCCATTTTGGACTTGCGGGTTCGAAACCTGGCTTAGTCAAACCAATAACGTAAGAATTGATACTTGTCACAACCTAGCCTGGCACTCTGCATTACTAGGACAGGGCAAGGGGCAGTGGAATGAGGAAGACCAATTGTCCGCGATTGGACACGATTGAAATTTCCCCTGCTTAATCAACTAATGTACAAAAGAAGAAAAAAAAGGAAAGCAGAAATGTACTGACTATTTGGTGTGCAATCCCGACACCCAACATCCTGCTACATGAACGCACCTCAAACAAGACCCCGAGATCATGCCCACCACAGAGAGCACTATACACCACTGTAGTGCCTCTTGCAGCCCACTTCCTGTCTGTGTACATTTCTGGTTGTGTGGGGCAACCCACTTCCTGTCTGTGTACATTTCTGGCTGTGTGGGGCAGCCCACTTCCTGTCAGTGTACATTTCTGGCTGGGTGGGGCATCCACTTCCTGTATGTGTGTACATTTCTGGCTGTGCGTGGTGGCCCACTTCCATTGCGTGTACATTTCTGGCTGCGCGGGGTGGCCCACTTCCTGTCTGTGTACATTTCTGGCTGCATCAGGCAGCCCCTTCCGGTGCGTGTACATTTCTGGCTGCGCGGGGCAGGGACTGCGCTGTAGCACACTGCCAGGGCAGCCCGCTGCACCTGGCCCTCATCTAGCCGCTACATCAGTCCTTGTAAACCTTCAGGCTCCTGTGTCCTTTATATGGTGCACTTAATTCGCACTGAAGGCACTTCATCATCCACGGACCTGCTGCTGAGGATGAGTGGGATGTTGTGGGCGGGAGGTGCGTGGGTGGGGGGGGGGGGGAGTGTGTGGGTGAAAAGGGGCATCATCTGCATGGAGTTTGAGGAGAAGTGGCTTCTTGCTATCTTCTCCAGGAAAGTTACAAAGGCAAGCTACACCCCCGTGGAGATGGGAAAGGGGGAGAGGGGAAGTGAATGGGACAAGGGGGGGGGGGGGGGGGGGGGAAGAGGCCTTTGAATGTGGTGATGGCGGCAGATAGATGGATAGAGATGGGGACAGGCTGAGATAGAAAGACAAAGAGACAGGCAGAGAGAGAGAATGACAGATTGAGAGACATGGAGAGAGAGACAGAGAGAGAAAGAGAGATCGAGAAACAGAGAGAGAGGCAGAGACAGACATGGGAGGCAAAGGGAGAGCGGGGCAGAAGGAGAGACTGATGGAACTCCCGGAGACCAGTGCTATGGCACTGACAACAGATTTAGATGAATACAATTCATTTACAACAACAAAAATAATGAGGAGATGGAGATGACATGTTATTTAGGTAATATATTTTAAAAAGAGGCAAACTTTACTGGAATATGCAGCTTTAATAATTGCACCGGTATTTCAGTTGGATGTGTGGGATCAAATATAAGATTTTTTTATGCGTTCATTCATCATCATCATCATCATCATCATCATCATCATCTCATCATCATCATCATGCTGTTGGTCGCGATGCGACAAAGACTGCTTCCATTACTTGACTGCCGCTCTCTTAGGCTATGCAGATTTAAGCATGCATTAATATCGAATCACAATTTTCTTTTTATAATCTGCTCAAAATTTGCAATTTGCAACGAATTTAAAATGAAAGTGATGTGGAGATGACGGGGGGACGGTGAGGGTGGGTGAGGGAGGTTGAGGGAAGGTGAGGGAAGGTAGGGGGTGAGGGAGGATGAGGGTTGGGGAGGACGAGGGAAGGTGAGGGAGGGTGAGGGAAGGTAGGGGTTGAGGGAGGATGAGGGTGTGGGAGGCGAGGGAGGTGAGGGAAGGTAGGGGGTGAGGGAGGATGAGGGAGGGGGAGGACGATGGAAGGTGAGGGTGGGTGAGGAAGGTAGGGGGTGAGGGAGGATGAGGGAGGGGGGAGGACGAGGGAAGGGGAGGGTGGGTGAGGGAAGGTAGGGGGTGAGGGAGGATGAGGTGGGGGAGGACAGGGAAGGTGAGGGTGGGTGAGGGAAGGTAGGGGGTGAGGGAGGTGAGGGGGGGGGATGAGGGAGGCGAGGGTGGGTGAGGGAAGGTAGGGGGGAGGGAGGATGAGGGTGGGGGAGGACGAGGGAAGGGAGGGTGGGTGAGGGAGGTAGGGGTGGGGGGAGGATGGGGAGGGGGGAGGAGGGGGGAGAGGAAGGGTGGGTGAGGGAGGGGGGAGGATGAGGGAGGCGAGGGTGGGTGAGGGAAGGTAGGGGGTGAGGGAGGATGAGGGTGGGGGAGGATGAGGGAAGGTGAGGGTGGGTGAGGAAGGTAAGGGGGGAGGGAGGATGAGGGTGTGGGGAGGACGAGGGAAGGTGAGGGTGGGTGAGGGAAGGTAGGGGTGAGGGAGGATGAGGGGGGGGGAGGATGAGGGAAGGCGAGGGTGGGTGAGGGAAGGTAGGGGGTGAGGGGAGGGGGGAGGACGAGGGAAGGCGAGGGTGGGTGAGGGAAGGTAGGGGGTGAGGGAGGATGAGGGTGTGGGGAGGACGAGGGAAGGTGGGGGTGGGTGAGGGAGGGTGAGTGAAGGTAGGGGTGAGGGAGGATGAGGGTGGGGGGAGGACGAGGGAAGGTGAAGGTGGGTGAGGGAAGGTAGGGGTGAGGGAGGATGAGGGAGGGGGGAGGACGGGGAAGGCGAGGGTGGGTGAGGGAAGGTAGGGGGTGAGGGAGGATGAGGGTGTGGGGAGGACGAGGGAAGGTGAGGGAGGGTGAGGGAGGTAGGGGTGGGGGAGGAGAGGGTGTGGGGAGGACGAGGGAAGGTGAGGGAGGGTGAGGGAGGGCGAGGGAAGGTAGGGGGTGAGGGAGGATGAGGGATGGGGGAGGACGAGGGAAGGTATGGGTGGGTGAGGGAAGGTAGGGGGTGAGGGAGGATGAGGGAGGGGGGGCGAGGGAAGGCTAGGGTGGGTGAGGGAAGGTAGGGGGTGAGGGAGGATGAGGGTGTGGGGAGGACGAGGGAAGGTGAGGGTGGGTGAGGGAAGGTAGGGGGTGAGGGGGGATGAGGGTGGGGGGGAGGACGAGGGAAGGGTGAGGGTGGGTGAGGGAAGGTAGGGGGTGAGGGAGGATGAGGGTGTGGGGAGGGCGAGGGGAGGTGAGGGTGGGTGAGGGAGGGTGAGGGAAGGTAGGGGGTGAGGGAGGATGAGGGTTGGGGGAGGACGAGGGAAGGTAGGGGGTGAGGGAGGATGAGGGTGGGGGAGGACGAGGGAAGGTGAGTGGGGGATTAGGGTGGGTGAGGGAGGGCGTGGAAGGGTGAGATTAAGGATCAGAGAGGGTGATGGGGCGTGAGGGAAGGCGAGGGAGGGTGGGGGGAAATGAGAGAGCATGATGGATGATGAGGGAGCATGAGGGAGAGTGATGAAAGATGAGAGATGAAGGGGGAGGGAGGGGGGAGGTGGGAGGGAGGGTGATACAAGATGAAGGAGGATGGGGGAAGGAGTGTGATACAAGAAGGGAGGAAGGAAGGAGAGGGGGTTATTTAAAAAATGAATAAGTTGAGCGTCCACTGACAGCAAAGAAAACGGCGAGAAACGGCGAGAACAGACGAGACTCAACCCTTGTAGTCACGTCGGATCTACAGCCTCAGTTGTCCGACGTGAGGAGGGAGAGGGGGTGGGGTGGGGTGGTGGGGGGTGGGGGGGAGTACTGTGCATACCAGAACGAGGCAAAACACATACCTGCCCACCCGACACGCACACCAACAGTTGCACGTCTGACGGGCCGCCCAATAACTGTGGATCCAAAAGGGATCAGATGAGAAGGCCGTACACACAGTCGCCTGGGCGCGGTACGGCCGCCATGCGTCTCCATTAGCAACTGGGATCAGACGACACAACACAAAGCCGGCATCGCGCGCCGAGTGGCGGGAAACCGGCTCGCCGGAAGTGCGCGGTCCGCTTTCATCTGTTGTTTACCATGGCAACCCCCTGTGGTGGAGGTTTTTGGTGGGTAGCGGCTGTTTGTGTCTGTGTTTTGTTTATGAAGTGAATAAAGGCTGCTAATGACACGTAACTTAGCAGTAACTTAATAGTAATTTTGCAGTAACTTAGCAGTGATTTAGCAGTAACTTAGCAGTAATTTAGCAGTGACTTAGCAGTAACTTAGTAGTAATTTTGCAGTAACTTAGCAGTGATTTAGCAGTAACTTAGCAGTGATTTAGCAGTAACTTATTAATGTTGCCGTAAATTAGCAGTAACTTAGCAGTGACTTAGCAGTGATTTAGCAGTAACTTATCACTGATTTAGAAGTCACTTACCAGTGCTTTAACAGTAACTTAGCAGTGACTTAGCAGTAACTTAGTAGTAATTTTGCAGTAACTTAGCAGTGATTTAGCAGTAACCTAGAAGTGATTTAGCAGTAACTTAGCAGTTATGTAGTAGTAACTTAGCAGAAACTTACCAGACAGGATTGCCAAATGAGTTAGAGCGTCTGTGTCCCGGGTTGGTAGATCGTGGGGTCATGAGTTCAAATTCTGGTTGAGTCAAACCAATGACTTAACAATTGATGCTTGTCACTTCCTAGCCAGGTGCTCGGCATTATTAGGATAGGGCAAGGAGCAGTGGACTGAGGAAGACCAATTGTCCGCGATTGAAATTTCCCCTGCTTAAACAACTAATGTACACCAAAAAAACACACAAAAAACTTAGCAGTGATTTAGCAGTGACTTAGCAGTGACTTAGCAGTAACTTAGAAGTATCTTAGCACTGACCACACCACTCCACATCCACACCTAAACACTCACACACCCTCTCTATGCCCATGCCCACACCCACATCCACACCCACATACCCCCCTCCACACCTCCAGCCACACCTACAACCAGCCACACTCATTCTCACCTCCACTCACCTCCACCCACACCCACCTTCACACATAATACCTACCCTAACCCAACCTCCACCCCCCCCCCCCCCCCCCCCCATATCCGCGCGAGGCTGCCTGGTGGGTGAGGACACCCCGCGCTCCCTGGTGGGCGAGGACACCCCGCGCCCTCTGGTGGGTGAGGACACCCCACGCCCCCTGGTGGCCTCTGACAGGCAGCGCTGACATGCGCAATGAACGGTCCCGACGTAAAGAGCTGGAGCGAGGCAAAATGGCCGCCACGGTCTGGGTTAGTTCTGGTAATACCCGCCAGGTGTCACGCCGACCCGCCGTCTTGTCTTACCAGATACAAATTCTCAAAACTGAACACCCAAAAACCTCCCATGCCAACACCCAGCAAGGTGACTATTCTCTGTCTCTTCTCTCTCCACATCTCGGTGTCTCTACATCACTCTCTGGTGTTGTCTTTGTCTATGTCTCTCTGTGTGTCTCTCACTGTCTCTCAACATTTCTGTGTCTCTGTCTCACTGTGCTTTTGTTTGTGTTTCACTCTCTTTTTGTGTCTCTGTCTGTCTGTCACTCTGTCTCTATCTGACTCACTCTGTCACTATCTCCCTCTGTCTCACACTCTCCCCGTCTCTCATCTCCCCCCTCGCTGCCTGTCTCTGTCTTTGTTCTTTCTGTCTCTCCTCTCTTTGTCTCTTTCTTCTCTCTCGGCCTCACTCTATCTCGCCCGTCCTGGTATGACGTTAGATGTTGCCAGGACGTAAAACTCCAACAACCAACCAACCAACCTCTATCTCGCTCTATATGGCTTTGTCTTGCCCTGTCTATGTCTCTCTATATCTGTGTCCTCCTTTCTATCTCTCTGTCTTTATCTATCTGTCTCTCTATCTGCCTATCTCTCTGTCTTTGCCTCTCTACCTCTCTGTCTGTCTCTCGCTATCTGTCCCTCCATCTCCCTGTCTCTCTATCTCTCTGTCTTTGCCTCTCTACCTCTTTGTCTGTCTCTCTATCTCTGTCATTCTGTCTCTCTATATCCCTGTCTTTGCCTCTCTACCTCTCTGTCTGTCTCTCTGTCTCTGTCACTCCATCTCTCTGTCTCTCCATCTCTCTGTCTTTGCCTCTCTACCTCTTTCGTCTGTCTCTCTGTCTCTGTCACTCTGTCTCTCTATCTGTCTGTCTTTGCCTCTCTACCTCTTTGTCTGTCGCTCTGTCTCTGTCACTCTGTCTCTCTATCTGTCTGTCTTTGGCTCCCTACCTCTTTGTCTGTCGCTCTGTGTCTGTCAGTCTATCTGTCAGTCTCTCTATATATCTGTCTCTATCTCCCAATCTCCATATATCTCTGTCTCTCTATATCTCTATATCTCTATCTCTATGTCTCCCTTCCTAGTTGATGTGACCACGAGGTGCTCCTGAGGTACGTGAGCGGGTCAGTTCATGGCCTGCTCCCCTCCTGATATGACCTTAGATGTTGCCAGGACTTACCACTCCAACAACCAACCATCATGGCTTGCTCTGACGCCACTTGGTCGTGACGGGAGAGTGTCAGCAGGTTGTTAGTACGGGCGCCGTCTAGCGGCAATGGGGGTTACAACGCGCCGGTAAACGGTCATAGTCGGTGCTTCCGGGCGTCGGCAAATGGGGTCTTTTAACGCTAATAAACAGTACACCCCCCATACACACGCGCACACACTCACACACACACACACACACACACACACACACACACACACACCTGTACGCCCCAAACCCGCACCCGGCCCTCCCTCCCCCAAACCCGCATCCACATTGAAGCCGCATAGTCCTATGGTTTAGAGTTTCTGTCATTTTCTGAGATAAATACATTAGATTGATCGCTATAGACTACCTTACTTTAAGCCACAGTCAGACCTCACCGGATTGAGGAACCGGATAGAAAACGGACAGTGTCCGGTGAAATACGGCAATGTATGGTTTATATGCGGTTGGCATCCGTCGTGTCCGTTATCTGTCCAGTGGTGTCCGGCGGTGTCCGGTACAAGTTTTGAACATGCACAAAACTTGTATCGGATACCGCCGGACTGAAGTGTATGGTCGGTGTCCGTTTTAAGTCCGCTTTGTCCATTTCATGTCCGGTACCCATCCATTAGGTGTCCGGTTTGTATCCTGAAGAGTCCGTTGATGGTGCTGCGGGAATTCGGTCAGTCGGTTTTTGGCCCGTCCGTGAACAGTCCGGTTGGTGTCCGGTTGGTGTCTGTTTGGTGTCTGGTCTGTCCGTTTGACACTCGTTTGCCGTCCGGTTCTCGTCTGGTTCTCGTCCGTTGGCTATTAGTTAATGTACTTTTCTTGTCTGTTTATCGTCCGTTTCGTCTGGTGGCCGTTGCAACAGTTCGACACCAGACACCACCGGACTAGACAATTCTTTGTCCGGTGGTGTCTGGTACTCAATACGCTAAGGTCTGACTGGGCCTTTAGTTTGAAGTAACTTTTATTTTAGATGGTTAACTCTGGAGATATTTGAAATACAACCATGCAACATTAATTTTGGCAAGCACACCAAAACTCTCACATCATAGGTGTCTGTAGTAACAGGTTCTCTTAAATTGCATCTGTATTCCCTTCAGTGTGATGACAAATGTTTAACAAGTGCACCAGTATCATAGTTAGATATGTAGAAACAAATCTAGATAATTGTTTTGGTTTTGAACATTTGATATTTTCATCGGACTCTGCAACTTTAACTTACACCCACACATACGTACCCCTCACACTCATACTCATAGGCCCTACTGACACACTTATACCCGCCCCCACACCCACACCCACACTTACACCCACATCTCACACGTCACACCTACACCCACACCCACCTTTTATTGTTGCCCCTGTCTTTCGGTGAGACCGAATTTCTATTATTATTATTAATATGAATAAGCAATGCTTAGGACCGACCCACCGATTAACTACAGCAAAGTATTTTATGATTTTTTTTTTACTCCACTCGCGGTGTTCGATTTGAAATTCTATCAACTCGGCTGACCCGAATACGGCCGTCGTTTCCGCGGAGTAAACTATTAATATTTCATTTGTGCATCCATGTTTATGCCAAATTGTTATTTATTTCTTTTAATTTTGAATAAACTCTAAGTTTTGAACTGCACGTATCGGCAAATTCTATGACAGCGGGCATTTGTTTTGATATATTATTAACCAATAGCTGTCGTCCACCCTGCTTGCTGCGGACCGAAGTTCGACGAGCGATTTCCGTTTCCGTTTGCTGGATTTGGATCACTCGATTTTACAAATGGCGGCGCCCATAGAGGGCTATTTCCGTTTCCGTTTGCTGGATTTTGGTGATTTCATGATCCACCTCTATGAGTAGGTTTTGTTTATGCATATATGTACACGTGTTAGTCATTAGCCTCCCCGTGGGTGGGTCGGTATTATAAGATTTAAAAAATATTATTTTATCCATCACAACAGTGATTGATAAACCCACTATGGTTTAATATATATGGTTGGTTGGTTGTTGGAGTTTTACGTCCTGGCAACGTCTAAGCTCATATCAGGATGGGTACTGACTTGTGACAGTGTGCACTCATGGCGACTGCCCCATTGATAAATCAGGCCACTGGCACCTTGACCCAATATCCCACTCAGTCACATTATCATTGCCCTATCCTATTAATGCTGAGAACCAAGCTAGAAAGCAACAAATATCAATTTTATAAGTCTTTAGTTTGACTCGACAGGGAACCGAACTCCCGACATCCCGCATTCGAAGCCCGCGCTGTACCGATTGGGGTACTGCGACCAGTAAAGATCTATGCAGTATAAGGAATGCTGGTAGGATGCCGAACGCTATACTACATGCCTGAACAATAACTCACCCCGTCTGACGCTGGTACAGGGGACCAGACGGGACCAGACGGGATGGCCGAATGAGTTAGAGCGCCCGTCTCCGTGTTAATAGATCGTGGGGTTGTGGGTTCGAACCCTGGTCGAGTCAAACCAATGACTTAAAAATAGATACTTGTCACTTCCTAGCCAGGTGCTCTGCATTATTTGGATAGGGCAAGGACTGGTGTGCACAGTGTCAGGATAATGTGACTGAGTGGGATATCGGGTCATGGTGCCATTGACCTGGTTTCCCAGTGGGACAGCACTATAAAGTCGCCATGAGTGCGCACTGTCACAAGTCGGTACCCGTCCTGATATGACCTTAGATGTTGCTAGGACGTAAAACAACAAACAAACAAACAAAACTGGTAAAGGGCCAGTCTGGTTTACAGTTCTCCATGTCCCGGGTGGACCCTTCTCGTTAGTCTCACTCACTCTCAGCCCCGGGTACATTCTGGTGTCATCAGGTTTGACAATAAACCCAATAAAGGACAACCAGCGTTCTGCTCAGCGTTCCCCAGGCTTAGCTCTGACTAACAAGGAACGGGCAAGCTAGTAATAGCAATTTAATTTCTTTAAAACAATTTAATTTCTTTAAAAATATATATTTTTTAATAATTGGGAGTTTGATGGTGCCGTGGGGAGGGGTAGGGGCTGAGGGAGTGTGCGAAGCGGGGAGGGGGAGCCAAGAGAGATGGGCAGGGGAGGGGGATTTGTTTTTTGTTGTTTTACGTCCTAGCAACATCTAAGGTCATATCAGGACAGGGGATGGGGGAAGTGGAGGGAGATGTAGAGAGGGGAAGTGGAGGGAGATGGGGAGGGGGAAGTGGAGGGAGATGGGGAGGGGGAAGTGGAGGGAGATGGAGGGGAGTGGAGGGAGGGAGGGGAAGTGGAGGGAGATGGGAGGGGGAAGTGGAGGGAGATGGGGAGGGGGAGGGGAGGGAGGATGGGAGGGGGAAGTGGAGGGGATGGGGAGGGGGAAGTGAGGGAGGAGGAGGGGGGGGAGTGGAGGAGATGGAGGGGGAAGTGGAGGGAGATGGGAGGGGGAAGTGGAGGGAGATGCAGAGAGGGGAAGTGGAGGGAGATGGGGAGGGGGAAGTGGAGGGAGATGGGGAGGGGGGAAGTGGAGGGAGATGTGGAGGGAGGGAAGTGGAGGGAGATGGAGGGGGAAGTGGAGGGAGATGGGGAGGGGAGGGAGGAGTGGAGGGGAGGAGGGAGGGGAGGGGAGGGAGGGGAGTGGGAGGGGGAAGGAGGGAGATGGGGAGGGGGGAAGTGGAGGGAGATGGGGAGGGGGAGGTGGGGGAGGAGGGGGAGGGGGGAGGGGAGGGGGAGGGGGAGGGGGGGAGGGGGGGGGGAGGGGGGAGGGGGGGGAGGGGGGGGGGGGAGGGGGGGGGAGGGAGGGGGGGGGGGAGGGAGGGAGGGGGGGAGGGGGGGAGGGGGAGGGGGGGGGGAGGGAGGGAGAGGGGGGGAGGGGGGGGGGGAGGGGGGGGAGGGGGGGGGGGAGGGGGGGGGAGGGGGGAGGGGGAAGGGGGGGGGGGTGGGGGGGAGGGGGGAGGGGGGGGGAGGGGGGGAGGGGGGAGGGGGAGGGGGAGGGGGAGGGGGGAGGGGAGGGGGGAGGGGGGGGGAGGGGAGGGGGGGGGAGGGAGGGGGAGGGGGAGGGGGGGGTGGGGGGGGGAGGGGGGGGAGAGGGGGGGGATGGGGAGGGGGGGAGGGGAGGGGGGGGGAGGGGGGAGGGGGGGGGGGGGGGGGGGGAGGGGGGAGGGAGGGGAGGGGGAGGGGGGAGGGGGGAGGGAGGGGGGGGAGGGGAGTGGAGGGGTGGGTAGGGAGGGGGTGGAAGTGGGGTAGGGAGGGTGGAGAGGGGGGGGAAGTGGAGGGATGATGGGGTGAGGTGAGGGGAAGGGGAGTGGATGATGGGGGAGGAGGGTAGTGGTGAGGGGGATGTGGGGGTGAGGGGGGTAATGGGAGGGAGATGTGGATGGGGAAGTGGAGGGAAGGTGTGGAGGGGAGGTGGGGAGCGAGAAGGGGAAGTGGAGGGAGATGGGGAGGGGGATGTGGAGGGAGATGGGGAGGGGGAAGTGGAGGGAGATGGGGAGGGGGGAAGTGGATGGAGATGGGGAGGGAGGGAAGTGGAGGGAGATGGGAAGGTCGGGAATCTAAGTGGGGGCGGAGGATGGGAGGGGGCAAGTGGAGGGATGGATGGGGCAGAGGCGAGGATGAGGGTAAAGGGAAATTGGAGGAGAGGGCGATCAAAAAAACCTGTTTTAATTAACAAAAAAATGAAGTTAGAAAGGCCATCGCTAGATTACCTGCAACTACGAACTATGACAAGTGAAAACCAGAACCAATCCTGAAAGTTGCGCAGACCAATGGTTTTGAACTTCCGCCTCTTTTACATTTTGTTATTTTATAGATAAATATATTAGGTTGATGGTTAGAATCGACCTTACTTTTAACGGGAAGTAGCTTTTACTTTTAGTGGTTAAATTTGGAGATGTTTGAAGTGGAAGCAAGGTAAGTTAATTATGACGTCATAGGCTTCAGCAGTAGTAGGTTCTATTAAACTGACTTAGTATTCACTTCCTTGCATAAATTAATGCTTAATAAACACACGCATCTCTAAGTTAGATATGTAGGATCAAAATGGTTTAGAAAATTTGATGCTTTCATCGAACTATGCTTTACTAGACCATCACACGTCACACCTCACAGCTTGATGCAGTATAACCCCGTTAAACCAAACTTGAAGGGACCCTAGAAATTTGTTTGGATTAACCGATCATTGGTTTAACCGAGCTTTGACTTTGACTTGGCTTTGGCAAAAACGGGGGTGCATTATGAATGTAAAATGTATGTGGACACTATGATTATTGTTTATGTATATACAGTTTAACCCTATTAAACCAACCTCGGTCAATTGAAACGTTTGGTTAATCCAAACTTTTTTCGGTGACCTGGCAAAATACTACCATTTATCATATAAAAAAGTCTCAGACGACCTTAAGACCACATGAAAGTTTGGTTTAACTGTACCAGAAGCCGCCTGGGGCCGACAATTTTGTTTGGATTAACCGATACTTTGGATTAACCAACTTTGGTTTAACCAACTTTTTTATATGATAATTGGTAGTATTTTGCCGGGCCGCCCAAAAAAGTTTGGATTAACCGATCGTTTGGTTTAACCGAGCTTGGTTTAACGGGGTTGTACTGTACACTGTTAGTTATACATTATGGTCATGCACATTTGGTTGTATTCCATACAAAGATATAACCTATACATTTCAGGAATATCCGAACAATGTCAGGCATATTCAGCTGTGCTGTGGCCGAATCGGTAGAGTGCTGTCTTCATATGCGGAAGGTCGGACATTCAAATTCTGGCCCGATGACTTACAATATGACTTACAAAATTGATACTTGTTCCTACCTAGCCTGGCCGGCATTTCTAAAATAGGCCAAGGACTGGTTAGCTCAGTATCAGGATAATGTGTCTTGAGTGGGATATCGGGTCATGGTGATGGCGACCTAATCTTCCAGTATGACAGCTTTATAAAGTTGCCATGAGCGTTCATTGTCACAAGTTGGTACCCATTCTGATATGATCTTTGATGTTGCTAGGATATAAAATGCACAAGACAAGGGCCGTGGGTTCGAGCCCCACCCGAGTTAAACTAAAAGCTTGAAAACAAACCCCAAAAAAAGAAAAGAGAAAAAAAAGGATACTTGTCACTACAGTGCTTGACGCTCAGATTACTAGGATATTAAAGGCAAGGACTGCTCGGCTCGCATCAATCAGTGTGTCAGGATAATGTGACTGAGTGAAATATCCATGGGATGCTCATTCATGGCATCATTCAGGATGAATCAATCGCTGTCAATTGGGTTTTAGAGTAAATATTTATTGTCTGTAATGTCAGGAAGGTAACGGTTAGGAGGAAGGAGGGGGAGGAGGCTTTCATTTTGACTCGGGTGGGGATCGAACCCATGGTCCTAAGCTGTTTTGTTTGTGTTTTATTGGGGTTTATATCCTAGCAACATTGAAGGTCATATCAGAATGGATACCAACTTGTGACAAGGTAACTTTATAAAGCTGCCATACTGGAAGAATGGGCTGCCAGCACCATGACCCGATATCCCACTCAAACACATTATCCTGATACTGAGCTAACCAGTCCTTGCCCTACCTTAGTAATGCGGAGTGCCAGGCTAGGTAGCGATAAGTATACATTTTGTCCACATGTTGTACATTATGAGACATGGTGCTCTTCTGGCCTTCTTTCTTTCTCTCTTCATGTATGCCGTTCTATTGCAGGAGACTTGACTACTTCTTTATAATCCTTCTCCATAATTAGTGACCTCTGACCCCGAGCATGTTTCAGTTCTATTTCACAGAGGAGGCCTATCTATAATTTGCATGAGCGTTCGCCAGTCTGCACCACTTTACTAAATCATTTCACAGAAGAGGGGCATCAGGGCTGACTAGGGATTCTCCCTCCGCCTCCTCCTCCCCCCCCCCCCAACTCCCCAAGCTTCCCCATCTCCCCTCCTCCCTCCCATCCTCTCCTCCTCTCCTCCCCTCCCCCTCCTCCCTCCTCCCTCCTCCTCTCCTCCTCTCCTCCCTCCTCCTCTCCTCCCTTCCTCCCCTCCTCTCCTCCTCTCCTCCCCACCCCCTTTCTCCCCTCCTCTCCTCCTCCCCTCCTCCCTTCCTCCCCCCCTCCCCTCCCCCCCCTCCTCCCCCCTCCATTCTTTTCCTCCTCCCCACATCCACTCCTTCCTTCCTCCCCTCCTCCCCCTACTCCCTCTCCTCCCCCATCCTCCCCCTCTTCCCCGGTCCTCCCCTCCTCCCCCCTCCTCCCCCCCCTCCTCCCCTCATCCCTCTCCTCCCCTCCTCCCCCTCCTCCCCCTCTTGCCCCATCTCCTGCCCCCCCCCTCCCAAAAAAAAGAAGAAGAAAAAGGAAATCTTTGATCCTTGTAACTAAATAAGTGACAAATTTGCAGAATATGCATTTACAAATTTGCAAATATGCATTTACAAATGTACATGAACTCACAGACACTGCAGTACTAGTAGTCTTGTCCTGAACCACGCCATTGAGTGGCTAGCCCCCAGCCATGCGCAAACTGTTTTATTTGTTTGTTGTTTCACGTCCTAGCAACATCTAAGGTCATATCAGGACGGGCACCGACTTGTGACAGTGCACACTCATGGCAACGTTATAGTGCTGCCCCACTGGAAGACCAGGCCACCAGCACCATGACCTAATATCCCACTCAGTCACATTATCCTGACACCTAGTCAACCAGTCCTTGCCCTATCCTAATAATGCCGAGCGCCAGGGTAGGAAGTGACAAGTATACATTTTTAAGGGTTTGACTCGACCAGGGTTCGAACCCACGATCTACCAACACGGGAGATGGATGCTCTAACTCATTCGGCCATCCCGTCTGGCACACCTGCCACTTTATTTTATGACAATCTGTAATTTTCACCTGAAGTCCTGTATGAATCTGTATCACATTATAATTCATATACATATGTCCCGCATACCATAAAAAACATGTGAATATAATTACATAATTTGATTCCTCAAATATTATATACAACAAAGTACATTACATTCACATACATAGCAGATTTATCGATATAGTTAGGCAATTACATAAATACTTGTTCCATTATACTGTACTTTTGTGGAATGCATACAAGGGAATAATGTGGTTAAACATTTTTATTTCCATGAATTTAACTAAAAATCCGTATCAAAATGGAGTATGGCTGTATCACTAAAAATAACACCGAAATCCGTATTGGATCCAGGTAACCCGTATCATAACCAGACGGGATGGCCGAATGAGTTAGAGCATCCATCTCCCCTGTTGGTAGATCATGGGATCGTGGGTTCGAATCCTGGTCGAGTCAAACCAATGACTTAAAGATTTATACTTGTCGCTTCCTAGCCTGGCGCTCGGCATTACTAGGATAGGGCAAGGAGCAGTGGAATGAGGAAGACCAGTCATCTGCGACTGAAATTTCCCCTGCTTAAACAACTAATGTACCAACAACAACAAAATGTGGCAGGTCTGCAAACTGCATTTCAATGTACAAACTGTAATTTGTCTCATTTAACTGGTCAACCCCTGCCCCCCGATGATAGGACACCTGCTATGCCAGGACAACATTGGTCGTTATGTGGAGCTGTCCTTTAAAGACCAGTACTTCTTGTGTATATATCTAGCATGGCTGTTCCTTTCTGGCTGTTGCTAGCCAGGATCTATTCAGTAGTTCATTTCCTCTGCCACTCTGCTAGTAGAGATTCCCTCAGAAATACCGGCATTATATACAGGTCTTCAAGAGAGCTGCAAGTTGCAAATTGCCAAAGAAGGGAGAGAGAAATCAGCAAAAACAAAATAATAAAAAATAAAAAGATTTTTTTAAACCAAAATAATAATAAAAATAATAACAAGGTTTTTTAGCAACAAAATAAACTGAACAGAACTTTTAAAAACAACAAAGAAAAAAGGATTTTTAATAACAAAATAGCAAGATATTTTAACACAAAAATAATGTAAAAATAAGAAGATATTTTAACAACAGAATAAACTAAAAAGATTTGTTTAACAACATAATAATCTTTTTTAAAGATATTTTTAGCAATACAGTAATAAAAAGATTTGTTTACAACAAAATAATATAATTTTTTTTAACAACAAAATAATGAAAAATAACTTTTTTTTAAATATATAAGCTTTGTCTACTCTAACTATCTTGTATTTTCCAATTGCTAAAATGCCAATTATGCCGTGCCAACATCTGGGATTTAATATTACTAATAACAAGGTAATACACTTGTCAAAAACTTGTCACCTCTGTAAGTGCTAGATTACTGTCCCGGCTCAAATGTGATTTTCAAGGTGACGTGTCGCTCGTCAATTTGACCCAGATGGTCGTCAAATGTCACAGAAATACTTAAAGCCGCATAGTCCGATGAAATCATAAAATTGGTCTAAACCAAAACGGTGATCTAGATTTTATTCTACGTATCCAACTTAGTTGGTTGGTTCTTGGAGTTCTAGCAACATCTAAGGTCATATCAGGACGGGTACCAACTTGTGACAGTGCGCGCTCATGGCGACTTTATAGTGCTGCCCCACTGGGAAATCAGGCCACCAGCACTATGATACGATATGCCACTCAGTCACATTATCCTCACACTGAGCTACCCAGTCCTTGCCCTATCCTATTAATGCTGAGTGCCAGGCTAGGAAGTGACAAGTATCAATTTTGTAAGTCATTGGTTTGACTCGACTGAGAACCCAACTCCTGACCTTCCACACTCGAGGCATGTGCTCTACCGATTCGTATAGTCTGTCATTTTCTGCGATAAATATATTAGGTTGATGGCTATAATCTACCTTATTTAGACCGGGCACGGTGGCCAAATCGGTAGAGCACAGGCCTTCAATGTGGAAGATCGGGAGTTTGCGAGTTTGGTTCCCGCTCAAGTCAAACCAATGACTTAAAGATTGATACTTGTCGCTTCCTAGCCTGGTGCTCGGCATTATAAGGATAGGGCAAGGACTGGTTAGCTTGGTGTCAGGATAATGTGACTGAGTGGGATATCGGGTCATGGTGCCAGCGGCCTGATTTCCCAGTGAGGCAACACTATAAAATCGCCATGAGTGCATACTGTCACAAGTCGGTACCAGTCCTGATATGACCTTAAATGCTGCTAAGACGTAAAACAACAAACAAACAAAACCTTATTTAGCTTGAAGCAACTTTCATTTTAAAGGGCTAACTTTGGAGATATTTCGTGCTGGTAGATCGTGGGGTCGTGGGTTCGAACCATGGTCGAGTCAAACCAATGACTTAAAAATTGATACTTGTCGCTTCCTAGCCAGGCGCTCAGCATTATTAGGACAGGGCAAGGACTGGTGTTCTCAGTGTCAGGATAATGTGACTGAGTGGGATACCAGGTCATGGTGCTGGTGGCCTGGTTTTCCAGTGGGACAGCACTATAAAGTCACCATGAGTGCGCACTGTCACAAGTCAGTACCCGTCCTGATATGACCTTAGATGTTGCTAGGACGTAAAATAACAACAAACAAACAGACTTGGAGATATTTGAAGTGCAAACACACCGAATTAATTTTGGCAAGCACTTTAATACTCCCGCAGCCGTAAGATATTCTATTAAATACATATTTCTGTTTGTTAGTTTGTTTTATTGTTGTTTTACGTCCTATCAACATCTAAGGTCATATCATGTCTGTAGATCACGTGCATATAGCTCATGGCCAGAATTCCAGTGCATTTGCACCCCCACATACACACATACACACATACAAACACACACACAACACAAGTTGAACTTAGTCCAAAGCATAAATCATTCACCCACCCATCCACCACCACAAAATCCACTTAATGTTTGCCCCTTGACTTCCTCCATGTCGATCTCGATATACACGATATCGGCACATGCTTTGCATCTATCGGCCTACATGTATATGAAAGGTGCTATATCACCGTACCATACTGCGAAGTATAGCACGGTTCGACCATAATCTATTATGCGCTTCGTCTATGTTTATGCGAACAATAATTAAAGCGGGATATTCCGAAAAGAGCATCCAGTTTTCGGAAGCAAAACACTTGACTAGATTTGATTCTACATATCCAACTTAAACTTAGGGACCGATGCATTTATTAAACATGTGTTGCCCCATAGAACTTAGAACTTAGAACTTAGAAGGGATTCCTACGTCAATTTAAAGATGCTTAGTTCGGCAGTTTTGAGTTTCTGCCATTTTTCTGAGATAACTATATTGAATTGATTGTTATAATCTACCTTACTTTAATTTGAAGTCACTTTTATTTTAAATGGTTAACCTTTGAGATATTTAAAGTGCAAATATGTCCAATTAGTTTTGGCAAGCACACCAAAAGGCTGACATCATAGTCTTGAGTAGCAGTAACAGGTTCGATTAAATTGACTCAATGTTCCCTTCTTTGTGGAAACAAATAATTAATAAGTGCATCATTATTTAAGTTAGATATGTAGAATCAATAGACGAGATCACCGTTCCGACTGCGCATGTGCTGAACACGGTGCTGGCAGCAAAGCAAAGGTGTACGGCCATTGAGTTTGACGATATGCATAGGGCAAAACTTTGATTTTATTCAAAATTAATATAAAAAAATACATAACAATTTGGCACAAACATGGATGGATGGATGCAATATAATAATATAATGAATAAGTTTAAGACACACCTCTCCATAATTTAGCATTTTGAGGTAAGAAACATACAATTTCAATCACTTTACAGACTAATGTTTACATCACCCTTGACGAGACATAAGTAATTCTTGTTCTAAATATTAAAATGTCAAATGTGTCAACAAAAACTTGTTTCAAAGAAATATATAACCAATATCTGATTAACCCTACTCATTTTCTAGTTCTACATATGTCCTTAACCATAGGATATAAACATGAATAACATGAATAAAATAAGTAAAACTGACTCTGGCTATGGCTCTAACACTAGTCTGAGTGCCCAGATTTGTCTAAATCTAAATGCACATGTCATAAGATGTGCTGATTATATTGATGTTAATGCAATGCTGGATAAAAGATTAATGTCTTAATTTATTATATATATCTTTTTACTTGGTATTCTATATTTCAAACAAGAGCTGAGATGAGCTGAAACTAGTACATTTCATAGCTGCACCCAGTGTCTTAGCATGTGCCATGTGCTTGTCGCAGGTTTCTTTTTCTTCCACGCATCCCACAATGCACCGCGGGGCTGGAATGACGATGTGGTCTATTCTACATAATAGTTTTGGCTTTGAAAATTTGATGCTCCATCGAACTATTCAACTTTAAAAGAGAAGCGCTGTTACTGCTGACGTCTATGGTGTTCAGTAGTGGAGTATCTCGATGTGTATGCCAACATTAATATTGCATGTTTTCACTTTAATTATATCCAAAGTTAGCTGTTTATAATGAAGATTAGGACATACTTCAAACTAAATAGTAAAATAGCGTAATTATTATAAGAATCAACCGAATACATTTGTGTAAACAAATATTCTTTTAATATGGCAGAAATTCAAAGCCATATGCTATGTAAAGAAATATAGTGGTAATGGCATATATTGGGCGTTCTCTATAAGCAAAACCTAGGGAACATACATAAGGTATACCACACATATCTGTGCCATCAACAATACACCCCGCCGCCTTCGATGTCTCCCCTTTTCTTTTATTAACCATACAATCGCCTTAAAATAGCGTCATTTTAAGAGTGCCCCCCACACACACATTCTCACAAACACACACACATCTTGCCTTTCAGTATAAGGAAAGTGTTCCTTCTCCGGCCAATCTTTAAGGCCCTGTCACATTACGGCGTATGGCGGGAGCGTATTGAAAACCTATGTAGGTCCTGTGCGTGCCGGCCTATGATGACATTTGGTGACCTTTCGGGTGGTTTTGAGCGTATGTGGAACCTACGATGAGCGTACGAGGAGCGTATGGGGAGCGTATGGGAGCGTGCTGTGACATTTTTTGACAGTATGGGCCATACGCCCTCATAGGTCGAGTTTTTTTGAGCATGCACAAACAAATTTGGACGGACGGATTTATGAAAGCGTATGGCGGCGTATGCCTCATACGCTTCACATACGCCGGCATCTGGCGGCGTATGAGTAGCGATGAGTAGCATATGCGTAGCGTATGAGTAGCGTATACGGCGTATGCCGACGTATATGACGTAACGCGCTTACGCCGCCATACGCTCCCGCAAAAAAACCTAATGTGACAGCCCCTTAAGTAATAGCACCGGTTACTGCTGCATGCCATACAATGATACAGACCTACTATGTCCACCATTTCGGTGTGTGCACCAATAATATTGTGTACCTTTTTGTTTTTTAACTTCATATATCGACCGGATGGGGTGGCTGAATCGGTCAAACTAAAAGCGCAAACTTCCACTGTGGAAGGTCGAGAGTTCGATTCCTGGCCGAGTCAAAGTTCAAACCAACGAGTTACAAAATCGATACTTGTCGCTCCCTAGCCTGGCACTCAACATCGACGGGAAAAAAATAGATTAAGCAAACATGTAACTAAATACATAACAAATAACAAATGCCCCTATGTGGCTGCCTGCTGCCCATGACTCCAGACCGGGCGCCGGGCGCCGGGCGCCGGGCGCCGGGCTCTGGTAGCCAGGCGCCGAGCCCCGGAGGAGCAAGCATGACGCCCGGGGATCCAGCCTCCCCCGTGACGGTCTCCAGCCCAGCCTAGGCCGTGCCGGCCTCCCGGCCCACCCGGCTCCGCCTCCCGTCCCAGCCGGCCCCGCCTCCCGCCTCCAGTCTCCCGTCTCCCGCCTCCCGCCTCCCGCCTCCCGCTTCTTCCCGGTGTCGCAGTTTCCGCACTCCGCCAGTTTCCGCCCTCCGCATCGCTTCTGCGCATGCGTCAAAATCGAACAGCATCGATGTTTTTGGTAAAGATGTTTTCTATATGTGTACCAAGCGATTTTTTTCTAGGTGGTGTGTTTTTAAAGATATTTCACTTTTTCTGTATTTTCTGTATGAAGATTGCTCACGACCATTGTCATTGACAATGCCTTGAGTTTGACGGTACGCGCAGTGCAAAACATTAGTTTTATTCAAAATTAATAGAAATCAAGAACCCTAACCTTATACATTTAATACAATCTTTTTGGTAAAGATGTTTTCTATATGTGTACCATGCGATTTGTTTCTAGGTCGTGTGGTTTTAGAGATATTTCACCTTTTCTGTATGAAGATTGCTCACGACCATTGACAATGCACTTGAGTGTATGCGGAGGGCGGAAACTGGCAGAGGGCGGAAACTATGACACCGGACCCCGCCTTCCTCCTCCTTGTCCCCGCCTCCCCCACCCTCCCGCCTCCCCCCCCTCCGCTCCTCCCCCTCCCCGCCCCCCCTTCCCCTCCCGCCTCCCTCCTCCCCCCCTCCGCCTCTCCCCTCCTCTTCCCTCCCCCTCTCCCCGCCCTCCACCCTTCCTCCTCCCCCCCGCCCCCTCCCGCCTCCTCCCGCCTCCCCCTCCCCCCCTCCTCCTCCTCCCCCTCCTCCTCCTCCCTCCTCACTTCCTCCCCCTCCCCCTCCTCCTCCCCCCCCTCCTCTCCCCCTCCCCTCTCCCCCCTCCCCCCTCCTCCTCCTCCCTCCCTCCCCCCCCCTCCCTCCTCCCTCCCCCCCCCCCTCCTCCCTCCCTCCTCCTCCCTCCTCCTCCCCCCCCCTCCCCTCCCCCCTCCTCCTCCCCCCTCCCTCCCCCTCCTTCCCCTCCCTCCCCCCCTCCCTCCCCCCTCCCCCCCCTCCCTCCTCCCTCCTCCCCCCTCCCCCTCCTCCCTCCCCCCCTCCCCCCCTCCTCCCTCCCCCCTCCTCCTCCCCCTCTCCTCCCCTCCCCTCCCCCCCTCCCCCCTCCCCCCCTCCCTCCCCCTCCCCCCCCCCCCCCCCCTCCCCCCCCCCTCCCCCCCCCCTCTCCCCCCCCTCCCCCCCTCCCCTCCCTCCCCCCCCCCTCCCCCCCCCCCCCCCTCCCCCCCCCCCTCCTCCCCCCCCCCTCCTCCCCCCCCCCCCCCTCCTCCCCCCTCCCCCCTCCTCCCCCCCCCCCTCCCCTCCTCCCCCCTCCCCCTCCCCCCTCCCCCCCCCTCCTCCCCCCTCCCCCCCCTCCCCCCCCCCCCTCCCCCCCCCCCTCCCCTCCCCCTCCCTCCCCCCCCCCCCTCCCCCCTCCCCCCCCCCTCCCCTCTCCCCCCCCCCCCCCCCCTCCCCCCCTCCCCTCCCCCCTCCCCCCCCCCTCCCCCCCCCCTCCCCTCCCCCCTCCCCCCCCCCCTCCCCCCCTCCCCTCCCCCCTCCCCCCCCCTCCTCCCCCCCCCCTCCCCCCCCCCCCCCTCCCCTCCCCCTCCTTCCTCCCTCCTCCCTCCTCCCTCCTCCATCCTCCCTCCTCCCTCCCCCTCCTTCCTCCCTCTCCCCCCCTCCTTCCCCCTCCCTCATCCCTCCTCCCCTCCCCTCCTTCCTCTTCCTCTTCCCTCCTCCCCCTCCCGCCTCCCTCCCCTCCTCCCCCCGCCTCTCTCCCCTCCTCCCTCCTCCCTCCTTCCCCTCTCCCTCCTCCCTCCTCCCTCCTCCCTCCTCCCTCCTCCCTCCTCCCTCCTCCCTCCCCCGGCGTATATTCTGAAACTAACTATAATCGCTGCGAGTTAGTTAAAGCTGTACAGTCCGATGAAACCATCAACATTATCTAAACCAAAACATTTATTTGATTCGAGTCTACATCTCCAACTTAGACACAAGTGCCCTCATTACGCATGTCTTGCTACATACAAGGGAATGTTGCGTCAATTTAATAGAACCTGCTATTTTTGAAGTCTATGGTGTCAGACTTTTCACAAATGCTTGCCAAAATTGAGCTTGCAACGTGTCCACTTCAAATATCTTAAAAGTTAGCCATTTAAAATATAGGTTACCTCAAACTAAAGTAACTTAATTTATACTGACTAATATAATATATTCATCTAAAGTAATTGCTGAAACTCAAAAGCATCGGAATCTGAAACTGTAAAAGACTGGTTGGCTCAGTGTCAGGATAATGTGACCGAGTGGGATATCAGGTCATCGTGCTAGTGGCCTGGTCTCTCAGTGGTTTGTTTTTTGTTTGTTTGTTGCTGTTTTACGCCCTTCCAACATCTAAGGTCATATCAGAATGGGTACCGACTTGTGATAGTGCACACTCATGGCAACTTTTATAGTGCTGTCCCACTTGGAAACCAGGCCGCCGGCACCATGACCTGGTATCCCACTCAGTCACATTATCCTGACACTGAGCACACCAGTCCTAGCCCTGTCCTAATAATGGCGAGCATCTGGCTAGGAAGCAACAAGTATAAATTTTTAAGTCATTGGTTTGACTCGACCAGGGTTCGAACCCATGATCTACCAGCACGGGAGACGGACGCTCTAACTCATTCGGCCATCCCGTCTGGAGTCTCTCAGTGGGGCAGTACTATAAAGTCGCAGTGAGTGCGGACTGTCACAAGTCAGTACCTATCCTGATATGACCTTAGATGTTGCCAGGACGTAAAACTGCAACCAACCAACAGCAACTGTAAAAGTATAATCTGGATTGGGAAGTGTGGTGGTGGTCGGGTGGGGTTGGGGGTTTAAGTGGGGGTGGGGGGTAGGGGTAGGAGTGGGTGCAGGTGTGGGGATGTGTGGGGGAGGTTCTGCTGGCAGGCTGTGACCTCTAACCCCGACCAGTGTGATGTATGAAATAACACTGGAACACATTTGCACTGAAAGGTCACTAATGATGGAGAGTCCTCATAACCTAGCACTCCCCTGCAGTACAAACTTTCTCGAACAGTTCAGTGATGCCCCAGATGGAGGTGTCAAAATAAGCACCGGCCGGGGTGGCTGAACTGCTAAGACAAGAGCGCTGGCTGTATTCCCATGAGGGACGTTACAAATTAAAACCCCAACTGAGTCAAACCAATGACTTATCAAATTTATACTTGTCGCTACCTAGCCTGGCGCTCGGCATTAATAGGATAGAGTAAGGAATGGATTGCTCAGTATCATGATGATGTGACTGACTGAGTGGGATGTCGGGTCATGGTGCCTGGTCGTCCAGTTGGGCAGCACTATAAAGTCACTGTGAGCGCACTGTCACTAGGCGGTATGCGTCCTGATAGGACCTTAGATGTTGCTAGGGTGTAAGCCCTCTGAAGAAAAGTGGATTTGGAGTCATTTGCCTTTTTCTTTTTTTTTCTATAAAAGGGATGAGAAATTTCCGATTTTCGGCGGATTTCCGATTTTTTTCTTGGCCACAAGGGTAATTTCCCAGATTCGTGTAAATCAGATGCAAAAAAAACTGGCCGGTGGGGGGGGGGGGTGTCCTTCTAACATAAAATATATCAAGTTGAATAATTCCTCTATGCCAAGCCATATGCTTTACCGGACGTAAACAACTTATTTCCCAAAGAAAAATGACTGTTCAGCTACAGCAAAGTAGTCCCAGGTTGTCTTAAAATGGCCCTGAAATTGTACCAAATTCAACATTTTCTCGGGGGGCTCACAGCATCCCTCATACCCCCAGCTGCATGGGACTCGCTTCGCTCGTAAATATAGACGACACTTTTCAGACTTTTTTGTCACAAGCTACTCTCATTCCTGCTATAACCAATGCATCCCCCTCTGTCGGCACAGACATCACATTATGGACCATCGGAGGGGGGGCACTTGGACTTGGAGTTTACCGGGGTATTACCTAGATAAAAGATCCCCCCCCCCCTTATTATATATATCCAGAGTAAGGATATGACAACCCAGCCTAAATCTGAGCAAAAACTGCCTTGACATGAATCGACTATAAAAAAAAACCTGTGTAGGTCCTTGTTCCAGCATTCAGTGTTTATCTATGTTCGCATACAATAGAGGAACTCAGAGAATGCAAACAAACCAATACAAATTTTCGATTAAACTTTCAAAGTCTACTAATCCACATGATTTCATCAAGTCTTTACTCCTGCCGCTGAGTGAAGTGTACTTATGCATATATTTATGTGTGATGGGCCCCTTTGTTGTCCACCCGGAAGTCGACCATCACGCTGTAGACCCCCCGAGCAAGCAGGAGAACGAGTATGCTTGCTTCCTCCACGTCTTTATTTTGCTCTCCGCTCACTGCGGCATCCACAATCAAGTGACCTGCCTCTGCACTGCCAGGTCCCATGTCAACTTCCTCGGGGGCGGCGGGAGTGTGGGGGGGGGGGGGAGTTTATGCTACAATCTCGGGTCTAAGTGCCTGTCAATCAATCAATAGTTCCGTCCTCTAGTCGAGGGTTGGATGCAATGGTTCTCCACTTGTCCCGATGGTGTGCTGTTCTGATAGACTGTGAATAATTCAAGCATGTCCACTGTGAAATATTTGTAAACCATGATGTTCTTGGTCTCCCTCTCCCTCTGCTGCCATTCACCTTCCCTTCCAACAATGTACGGTATATTGAACTCTGACGAATGATGTGGCCAAAATAAATCAGTTTCTTTGTATAGTGGCAAACAAGCTTTTCTTATTTTTAATTTTTCTAAGAACTGCCTGTAGTGTAGTTAATTTCCACTCGCAGTCGCAGGTGGCGCCCTCGCGGCAAGAAAGGGAACTATAACCCTTACTGCATAATCTAAGAGTAAGACAGTGAATATACGGCTAGCAAACCGAGTTTATATATCCCATAATTGCATTATACAGCACATATCTGTGCTCATGTTTCATGTATCATGACAGTGTCACTAACAATTAACACTAGTAATACTAGTAACAAACTCATATGAAGACACAAACGCCAGTTCACTTAATTAACGGGGATATGTCATTGCCAAACGTTCCATTTAGACTTCTGTTTCCCGTTTTGGAGACTCTGGACGGGCGGAGCGGCAGGTTCAGTGTGAGGTCAAGGTGAAGGTCAAGCCGGGACGCTCTGCGCGTCACTTCCGGTTAGCGGTGACGCTGAGCGTCCTGCGGTGCGTCCCAGGGTGCGTCACGGTTCAACGCGCAGATCTAGGGAGCAGGTCGGGGACCGCCCAAATAACAGGTCTGCGCAAACTCAAGAGGTGGGCTAATGGTTAGAAGGTCCGCTTCTGCAGCTGGGTTGGTTGGTTTGTTGGTTTTTGGAGTTTTACATGCTGGCAACATCTAAGGACATATCATGACGTGTACCGACTTGTGACAGTGTGCACTCATGGCGACTATATATTATACTATAGTGTTGCCCCACTGGGAGACCAATGTCACCAGCACCATGACCTGAGATCCCACTCAGTCACATTATCCTGACTGAGCCAACCAGTCCTTGTCCTATCCTAATAATGCCAAGCGCCTGGCCAGGAAGCGACAAGTATCAATTTTTAAATCATTGGTTTGATTCGACCAGGGTTCGAATGTGTGGGTTTGAATCCCATGATCTACCAAAGCGGGAGACGGACGCTCAACTCATTTGGCCATCCCGTCTGATCCTCCAGATGGGGGAAGCTGTAGGATCGATTCTCGCCAGAGTCGAGACAAAGACTTGCAAAATAAATGCATGCCGCGGTATGCTGTCTGGTGTGATTAGTGACAAACAACGCATAGATCCAAGTGAATGGACAAAGGCTTGTGACAATCTCGGGTCTAAGCTTCAAATACCTTCGGCTCAGTTATAACTGATGAGGGTTCCAATCCTGAGATACGCATATGGATAGCACAGACAACAGCAGCATTGGCAAGGCTGAAGCCAGTTTGGATTGACAAGAGTATTTCTCTCAGCTCTTAACTTTAAGTTTAAAGCCCCTGTCACACCTCGCCTGATTGAGGAAATGGAAAGAAACCGAACAAAGTCTGTTGATATCCGGCAAAGTCCGGTTTGTGTCCATTGCATATCTGTTGATATCCGGCCCGATCCATTACAAGTTTTGAACATGCACAAAACTTGGAACGGGTGCCGCTGGATTGACGTCTGCGGTTCTTGTCCGGTTTGAGTTTGTTTCGTCCGTTGCCTATCCGTTCATGTCCGTTTCATGTCCGTTCGTCTGGCAGCCTTTGACCCGATATCGCAACATTTTGACACATTTTAATACATTTTGATACTTATCACACCCGAACACCAGCAGACTAGACAACTCTGTCTGTTCCTCAATCCAGCGAGGTGTGACAGGGGCTTCAGATACGACTGACACGCTCCCTTGTCACGTCCATCTTCCTTTTTGTGAATCAATGACCCTCACAGCAGAGCTCCAAAGAAGAAGACAAACCATGGAAATGAGGTGCTACCGCAAGGTACTACACATCTCATACAAAGACTGCATTACCAACGAGGAAGTAGGCCTTTGTGCCAAGATCCAGCAACCAATTGCATCACACAAAGATCTCCTGATGGTCATAAAAAGAGACACACTGCAGTTGTATGGCCATATTTCCCATTCATCAGGTCTGGCCAAAACCTAGATAAAGGATTCACCCGGTCCTCGCAGTCGCAGTACACGGGTGAATACCAAACCTATATAAAAACGGTCGAAAAAGCGGGTTAATGAATTGAGAGCCTAATTTCACAATCTAAGAAGCAACAATTATTCTTTACATATGTCTTATTGATAGCCCGCTACCTTTGAGTTGAAAAATATAATATAATATCTAGTTTAATAAGATTTAAAAGTGAAATCGACGGCGTTCTGTGGCCGCCATCTTGTCTTTTTGCATTCTCTCCCATTTCACCAACTCTGTGCCTATATGAGTAGCCATTTGATACTGGAGCCACAGTTTCTACTTCATGTTCCATACCAAACCTATTTTCGCCCGTATTCACACTACATTGTCCTTCACCAATTCGCTTCACTCGGCACAGAGAAATGAGCGATATGAACAGTAAGAGAAGCAACAGAGTCAAGAACCTTTGTAGAGTTTAATGAAACACATAGCAGGGCCTGGCATGCAGGCTAGCAAGCGGGTGACTCAGACCCTAACACAGCAGTATCAGCACAGGATCATACATGAACGTATTCGCTTGAACAGGAGCATCGTCATCATTATCGAAGGCAGGCAGAAGATGTCAGCGCTCACTCCCAGAAACAGAGGGTGGGAGGGTGGGGAAGCGAAGTGAAACGGTTGGAGGCGGAAAAGAAGTGAGGTAGAAAAACAGAAACCGGAAACGAGGAAAGGAGGTCAGACAGTTGCCTCGTTAGCAAATTAGACATGTTAGCCTCCGCCAACATGCGCCATGTACTACAAGTACCAGGTGAATCTTTTATCTAGCCAAAACCATGCTGGAAGCCACAGAGACATGGGGAAGAAGAGAAGGTGGACAGAAGAAGAGGTGGGAAGACAACATCAGGGAATGGACAGACCTGCAGTTTGGCAAGTCCTGGAGGGCGGTGGAGAACAAGGAACGATGCAGAAAACTGGTGGCAAAGTCATCTGTGGTGCCCCATTGACCCTCCCAGCTAAGCAATTGATGGTGATGATGATGATGATGTGACTGGTGTTGTTGGGAATATTGCCCCTAGAGGACGATTCGAACCCACACTTCTTGCCATTCCGACGCTCGCGTCCTGACCATTAGACGATCTAAGCTCCCTGATACTATAACCCTCTCCACGCCTATTATCATATGTGGCTCCTTGCCTGAGATGTCAGTGCACACTAGTACTAGTACTCGTACTACACCAGGATAGGGCATGGACTGATTTGCTCAGTATCAAATTAATGTGATTGACTTGGATAATGCGACCTAACATCGGGTTTCAAACTCCTGAACTTCCTCACGGGAAGCCTGCACTCTATCCAAGTGGCCACTACGTTGGGTCGGCTGGGAAGTATGCATGTCTATATATATGTGTATATTTGTATACTGTATATATATATATATATATATATATATATATATATATATATATTGTGGGTATGCGGGTATTGCAGTACCTACCTGCTAAAATACCTCAGGGAGTTTGACGCCCCTGCCTTGCAAAGTTATAAAGCACTGCTTTGTGGTGTAGAGGTACTTGATAGAACCAAAGGCTAGGGGATCAAACCCTAACAGAAAACCATGCTTCCGTGGCAGCATTAAGGGCGGTGATGAATGGAACTCCCAACATCTCCCGACCAGCCACTGCAGGGACAAATAGTTTGCGCCTGTCTTGACGTGTTCTTGCCGGTGTGAGACCACTATTTGCTCCCCGAGAGAGTGCTGCTGGTAACTTGCAAAAGCCAGCAGCACTTCAACACTTTGCAAGCAGCTTTTATGAAATGCACAACTGCATGAAATAGCAGCAGTTAAGAAATAAAAACAGTCTTTGTCGCATTGTGACTGACAGCATGATGATGATGATGATATGTAGTCTACTAGTACGACAGTAAAATTGATACTTGTAACTATATCTGTAAGCGCTTATGTATACATGGATATATATAGTCTGCTATATATATATATATATATATATATATATAGCATGGTATATGAAGTCTACTACTAGTACTAGAACTAGTACAGTAAAATCTCTCTAAATCGAAGGACCATGAGACCGACTTTAAATGGTCCATTTAGAGAGGTGGTCGCTTTGGGGAGTTAAAAAAACCCATTACAACGTATTGTACTTTGTAAGGGGCGATCGTTTGGGACACAAATAAAGCGATCGATATAGGGGCGTAGTCGGTGTGTGGAGGTGGTCGGTTGGAGAGGTTTTACTGTATATGTTACACCTTGAACAAGCATCCACTTGTTTGTGCCAAATCAGCCTGACTACCCCCTGAGTGGTATTTAGTTCCTCTCAGTAGTTCCAATTTACTTAAACTTCTAAGTCGTTTCGAAGTATTCTCATACTTCCGTTACGTGCTCAGCAGCGTAGCCTCGTTTTGAACTCAAAGACAAGCTCGAGCTAGATTAGGCCCCCGAGGTTTGCCGAGCGTTTCCGAGCGTTCCCGAGTCGAGCACAGTCGGCACCTAACGTGGAGGGACATTAATGTTCAAGCCGAACCACGACGCCCACTTATCTTCCGCACCACTTCAAACACCGGAAGTGATGCTTGCCGGGAAGGGTAGTCCCCGCCTGATGGATCGCAGTGCTGCCGCTTTGTGTTTTTTTTTGTTTTTTTTAAAGCTGCATAGTCCGCTGAAAACGTCGAATTTTCAAAACCAATGCAATTATCTAGATTTGATTCTACATATCAAACTTAGATAGTGGTGCACTTAATAAACATTTGTCACCACAAAGAAGGGAATGCTGAGGCAATTGAATAGAACATGTCACTGCAGAAGCCTATGGTATCAAAGTTTTGGTGTGTTTGCCAAAACTAATTTTGCATGGATTTCTTCTTTTTTTTTCTTGAAGATTTATACTGCCTGTAATGGATAAGTCTGAATAGACTTGTTTTCACCATTAGACAGTTTGTCGACAGAAAGCCCGAGCCTACACTTTTACCGACCCAAGGGATTTTTAACCTCCCACACCACATAGACTTGGTATGAGAGCAACTGACCTTTGATGACGCTGTAAGTTATACACATGGGTGGAAATCCAAATTGGCAGAGGTGGGGAGGGCACTGGGAATCGAACCGCTCACCTTCAGATTAGAAGTCTGACCTAGAAAAAAGTCAGACACTCTAACCACTCCGTCACTCTAACCACTCCGCCATAGAGAACATGCACTTCAAATATCTCCAAAGTTAACTATTTAAGATAAATGTTACTTCAAACTAAAGTAAGGTAGTTTATAATGATCAACCTAACATATTTATCTCAGAAAATGGTAGAAACTCAAAACCATCGGATCAAGGAAAAACTACTTATTAGTACCCCGTCCTGATATGACCTTAGATGTTGCTAGGACGTAAAAAAACAACAAACAAACAAACAAACTTTTTAGTACTGTCCCATTGAGAAATCAGGTCACTGGCACCATGACCCAATATCCCACTCAGTCACATTATCCTGACACCACGCTAACCAGTCCTTTCCCTATCCTATTAATACCGAGCGCCAGGCTAGGAAGCGACAAGTATCAATTTTATAAGTCATTGTTTTGACTCGACCGGGAACCGTACTCCCGATCTCCCGCACGCGAGGCCCGCGTTCTACCGATTCGGCCACCGCGCCCAGTAGCTCCCTGATGTAGCTTACCGGCGCCAGGTGGAGGCGGTTACCTTGGCAACGCCTTATCGGCGCGCGGGGACCAGGAGGGCGGCGTTTACCTGTTGTTTGTGGTGGGTTTTGTCAGGTTCGATGACGGTCCGGCGGCGCGTCTCCGCTGGACGGGATGTCGTGGTGTCGGACGCATAACTCGTACTGAGGGCCGTGTCGACTTAAAGTTGCATAGTCCGATGGTTTTGAATTTCTGTATTTTTTCTGAGATAAATATATTAGATCGATCACTAGTATCTACATTACATTAGTTCAAAGTTACTTTTATTTTAAGTGGTAAACTTTTGAGATATTTTAAGTGCAAACATGAAAAATTAGTTTTGCCACACTTGCAAAAACTCTGACACCATAGACTTCTGCAGTAACAGGTTCTGTTAAATTGACTCAGTATTGCCTTCTACGCAGAAACAAATGCTTAATAAGTGCATCAGTATCTAAGTTAGATATGTCAAATCAAATCTAGATAATTGGTTAGGTTTTGAAAATTGGATATTTCATCGGACTATGCAGCTTTAACAAGACCCACAGAACATGTGATTTGGTATACAAGGTAAAGTTGCATAGTCCGACGGAATAGAGTTCCTGTCATTTTTCTGAGATAAATATATTAAATTAATTGTTACGATCTACATTTCTTAAGGTTGCATAGTCCGATGGTTTTGATTTTAGGTCATTTTTCTGAGATAAATATATTAGGTTGGTCGTTATAATCTAACTTACTTCAGTTTGAAGTAACTTTTATTTGAGATGGCTAACTTTGGAGATATTTGAAGCGGAACCATGCAAAGTTAATTTTGGCAAGCATGCCAAAACTCTGACACCTTAGGCTTCTGCAGTAATCTGTTCTATTCATTTGTCTCAGCATTCCCTTCTGTGTGCTGACAAATGCTTAATGGGTGCACTAGTGTCTAAGTTACGTATGTAGGATCAAATCTAGGTCATCGTTTTGGTTTTGAAACTTTTATCTTTCATCGGACTATGCAGCTTTAAGTTTGAAGTAACTTTTATTTGAAATGTCTAAGTTTTGAAATATTTGAAGTGCAAACATGTAGAATTAGTTTTGGCAAGCAGGCCAAAACTCTGACACCATAGGCTTTAGCAGTAACATGTTCTATTAAATTGTCTCAGTATTCCCTTCTGTAGGGAAACAAATGGTTTTTAAGTGCATCATTTAGATGTGTATAATCAATTCTAGATAATTGTTTTGATTTTGACAATTTGATGCTTCATCGGACTATGCAACTTTAATGGTGGGGATGCCGCCATTAAAGTTCGCAATCCGATGGTTTTTTTTTAGGTTATTGGAAGCCATTTAATTATTATTTTTTGGTACATTAGTTGGTGATACTGTTAACATTGAAAGGTTGTGTTTTGTGTGTGTGTGTTTTTTTTGTTTGTTTCAGTAAACCAGAGAGGGTGGCCAAATGAGTTGAGTGTCTGTCTTGTGTCTCGTTTTGGTAGATCATGGGATTCGAACACACGGGTTCGAACCCTGGTCGAGTCAAACCAATGACTTAGAAATTGACACTTGTCGCTTCCTAGCCAGATGCTTGGTAAGTTGGTATTATTAGGGTAGGGCAAAGACTGAGTGGGATATCGGGTCATGGTGCTGGTGGCCAGGTGTCCCAGTGGGGCAGCACTATAAAGTCACAATGAGTTGCCTTGTAAAATATTCCGATATTCAGCAAGGGGGAAAAGCAAATGTTCTATTACTGATCGGTGTACGTGACCAGGTGTATCTATATATATTTTTTTTTTTCTTGAAGATTTATACTGCCTATCATGGATAAGCCTGAATAGACTTGTTTTCACCATTAGACAGTTTGTTGATAGAAAGCCCGAGCCTACACTGTTACCGACCCAAGGGATTTTTAACCTCCAACACCACACAGACATGGTATGAGAGCAACTGGCCTTTGATGTCGCTGTAAGTAATACACAGCGGTGGAAATCCAAATTGGCAGAGGTGGGGGCATGGGGAATCGAACCACTGACCTTCAGATTAGGAGTCCGACCTAGAAAAAAGTCGGACACTCTAACCACTCCACCACAGAGAACACCAACATATATATATATATATATATATATATATATATATATATATATATATATATATATAGATACAGAGGAAATATAGGGTGTACATGTTACCCTTGCATTTATACTTGCATAATGCATTATGCATCACATATAAATATATATATATATACATATATATTATATATTAGCTTGATTGTAATAACCGACCTTAGGTTGATTGTTATAACTGATGTTATTTTACTTTGAAGTAACTTTTATTATAAATGGTTATCTTCAAAGTGAACGCATGCCAAATTTATTTGGGCATGCACGTCAACATTCTGACACCATCGGCTTTAGCGGTAACAGACACTATTAAATTCCCTCAGCATGCCCTTCTATGCATTCTATTTAAGTGCGCCAGTATCTAAGTTTGTAGAATTAAATCGAGAAAACTATTTCGAGATAAATGTGTTGGTTTCATCGGGCTATGCAGCTTTATTCCACTTGACTTAAAGTTGCGTAGTCCGATGGTTTTTGGTTTCTCTCATTTTCTGAGATAAACATATTAGGTTGTTCATTATAATCTACCTTACTTTAGTTTGAGGTAACTTTTATTTTAAATCGCAAACTTTTGAGATATTTGAAATGGAAGCGTGCTAAATTAATTTTGGTAAGCTTGCCAAAAGTCTAACACCACAGGCTTCTGCAGTAACATGTTCTATTAATTGACTCAGTATCCCCTTATATGTAACGACACATGTTTAATAAGTGCACCGGCATCTAAGTTAGATATGTAGAATCAAATCTAGATAAATGATTTTGTTTTGAAAATGTTATGTTTTCATCAGACTATGCAGCTTTAATTCCAAGTCATGAACAATTAACATTACCGCAGTTGAGCACGCTGATTAAAAGTAAAATTTACATTGCATCGAAATGAAAAAATAAGTTTAAAAAGTACATGATTTCATGTATGCTCGATGTATTGATTAGTCGATGGATGAATTTGATTTTACGTACATGGTGTGTTGGGTATGAATTTAGAAACCTGTGCAAATGGCCCCCATCTCAAAGCTCTGCGACCATTTCGCGCGCGTCTGGGGTTTTCGGGTTCTTTTACGCCTTTCTTATTCCGTATGTAGGAAAATGGTGCTCATGGAATGTTGGCTTTCAAGTTTTACAGCCAGCGCGAGTTATTCGAGCAGGTGGTCAGCCTGTGTGTGGAAGGAGGATAATCGTGGCAAAGTTGGTTGTTTGTTGGAGTTTTACGTCCTGGCAACATCTAAGGGAGTATCATTATCAGGATGGGTACCAACTTTCGACAGTGCACACTCATGGCAACTTTATAGTGCTGCCCCACTGGGAAATCAGGCCGCCGGTACCATGACCCGATATCAAACTCAGTCACATTATCCTGACACCGAACCAAACCAGTACTTTCCGTATCCTATTAATGCTGAGCGCCAGGCTAGGAAGCGACAAGTATCAATTTTATAAGTCATTGGTTTGACTCGACTAGCGATTCGGCCACCGCGCACGGTGATGGTGAGAAGGAGACTGGGGCCTGGACATCGACGACCTCGACGATCCCGGCAGTCAGTCGTCTTTAGTCGTCCCCTGTGATCAAACCGGGCTCTCTGTGTTTTTAATTTCTACATCTGGGCCAGCCCGCGTCTCAGGGCTCTGATTCACAGGGCGGAACGATCCTGAAGTTGAGCCATTTAAACTTTAAACTCTTGCATGTGTGTGTGTGTTTGTCTTCTGATCCCAAGACAAATTGTATGCTTCGATTGTTTTAGAATTGTCAACTTGGCATTTTTTCTCGTTGCGCATGTCGGTCTACTACTAATACGAGTAGTGGTGTTAGTTTTTTTCTTGTGAAGATTGTACTGCCTATCTTGGATAAGTCTGAATAGTCTTATTTTCAATATTAGACAGTTGGTCGCTAGAAATCCCAAGCCTATGCTTTTTACTGACCCAAGGGATTTTTAACCTCCCACTCCACATAGACATGGTATGAGAGCAACTGGCCTTTGATGATGCTGTCAGTTATGCGCAGCGGTGGAAATCTAAATTGGCACACGTGATGGCCAGGGAATCGAACCACTGACCTTTAGATTTTTTTTCACTTCAACTATCGCTAAATTTCATTTTCACTTTAATTATTCTGGTGTACAGTAAATAACAACTGTCAAAGTAAAACCTGCGCCTCGTATCACCTGACTGAACTACTAAAACATATTCTAACCACAAAGGTATAATTGACCAAGACAATTTAAATGAATCATGCAACCATTATCTGCAAAATCCCAAATTCACTACTACTACTAGCTCTAACGGCAAGCCATATCCATTGTATTGTCGTGGAGGTGATGAAAATGGGAAATATTGCGCCTAGAGCAGGACTCGAACCCACATCTTTGCATTCCAAGCCAGTGTGCTAACCATTACACCACCTAGGCTCCCTGATATCACCACACTACCCACACCTACATATGTGGTTACTTGCCTGATAGGTCAGTACAGACCACTACACTCGTCCCCCTGGAATTGTAAGTCTTTTAGTTTTAATGCTTACAATTACATACATAAAGGCAATGCACTAACACATACATACACAGGGTAGGTTCAACTACCATACAGCACATAGCTTGTATAGGATCATGGTCATGCCAACCAGTGTCGTGGAGGTTATGAAAATGGGAAATATTGCACCTAGACCGGGACTCAAACCCACATCTCTTTGCATTCCGGGCCAGTGTGCTAACCATTACACCACCTAGGCTCCCTGATATCACCACACTACCCATGCCTACCTGTCTATGTGGTTACTTGCCTGAGAGGTCAGTGCAGACCACTACAGTGTTAATGTCTCCTCACAGGTATGATGAGCAAATCAATGATATAGTCTAAAGGTAAATCGTTATTCACCAGTCTACATGTACAAAAATAAGATTCCCATTATCGAAAGAAAATTTGAATGCAGGGATTTCAATCCATTTAATACTATAAAATAGAACTTGTCATAGCGGCAAATTACACATACCTATGTGTCATACCTTGTATGATCCTAACATGTTGGTGTGCAGACAAAAGTAATTGTGCATGTTTTCACTTCAAGTATCTCCAAAGTACAGTCAAAACTCTTTAAATCGACTGAACATGGGACCGCCTTTAAATGGTCCATTTACGGAGGTGATCGGTTTAGGGATTTTTTTTGTATCGTTACAATGAGCGATCGTTTGATATCCAAATAAAGCGATTGATATAGGCAAAGACGCTATAATACTAAGACGGCTCACTCCCTATCTCTCCCATGGTAAATTTTGCAGTGCCACCTTGTGGTGGGTTTCGATCAGCCCGGCTGCTGGTTGGTGTTTCACATGTAAACACATACAATTATATTATACATGAGATAGGTAAGTATGAATACACATCAATATGAAATTGCTATGAACAAATACACATCATCATCAGCATCGCCATCATCACACATCTTTCACATTCATATATACCTTTATACATATAATATAGCACCTGTTTAACCAAGAGAACAGCCAGCGCACCAAGTGGTGGGTTTGATTATTTTGATTACACAGTACAGGCTGAGTGAGCCATCTTAGTATTATAGGGTCTTTGATATAGGGGAGTGGTCGATCTGTGGAGGTGGGCGGTTAGAGAGGTTTTACTGCATAGTGTAGTAGATAAGTCTAATTCTTTTTTTTTAATATGGCGGAAATTAAAACCCATCGGACGATGTAGCCTTTTTTTAAATGTATTATTTTTAATCTGAAGCACCAATAAAGAGTCCTTTCTTTGGTGTTTCCATCTACCCATAGTAATATAACATCTCCCTGCCTGTCAAATAAATATGCGCAGCTCTATGCTCATAAACTGGCCATGTTCAATTAAGTTATGAGGTTATCTGCTAAATGATTTACAAAATCGCCCCAAGCCTGAATTCCGCCACCACCCCACCCACACCACCCTTCCCCAATTATCGCTCATAATGAGTTGCTCGCGGCCCCTTTCTACCTTAGCCGGGCGCTGATTGGTCGGCGCTGCCACCTGCCCGCCACGCCCCCTGGTGGCACCCACCTGTACTAATCCTCAGATCTCCCACCAGGGGGTGCAGGGGGCGAGGTGAAGGTCGGGCCCATTAAGGTCGGGTTATCGCTGACCTTGGCCGGCGACCTTCACCTTGGCGCTTTGAGGTTCTAATGGCTGGTGTAGGCAGTGCGATGAACAGGTTCATATAGGCAAGGCAGTGTATGTGTGTGTGTTGGTGTGTGTGTTTGTGTGTGTGTGCGCGCTCAAAGAATGTAACGTTTTTTCTTAAGAATTCTTGTTCTACATCTGCTGAATAATCCGATAAAAGTTTTAATTTCCAAAACCAAAACACTTATCTAGATTTGATTTGACCTATTTTAACTTAGATACTGATGCTCTTGGTAAGTATTTTGTGCTGTATGGAAGTCAGTGTATTGGAGGAGTATTGCTGACGCCTATGGCGCCAGAGTTTTGACATGCCCACCGAAGTTATTTTTGCATGTTTTCACTTCATATAACTCCAATGTTAGTAATTTATAATGGAGGTTATTTCAAGCTAAAGTAATGTTAATTACAATGATCAATCTAATATATGTATCGAGTAAAATGTCAGGAACTCAAAACTATCAAATTCGCTAACTTTAAAGTTGCATAGTTACACAACTTTAAAGTTGCAAGAATCCGCTGGTTTTGGGTTTGTACCATATTTTGAGCTTAACATATAAAGTTCCTTGTTATGATCTACCTTACGATCTGTATGGACATTTATTATAAATGGCTAACTTTGGAGATATTTGAAGTCAAACCATGCCAGATTACTTTCGGTGTGCATGCTAAAATGCTGGTTACCACAGGCTTCAACAGTGACCGGCTATATTAAAGTTGCATAGTCCGATAGTTTTGAATTTCTGAATTCTTCTGAGATAAATACATTGCTAACATGTGTAATTTGCGAACGAGGCTTTCGTTCTCAATGCTTTCCTCGCTTTACCTTTCACTCTATCAAGCCACTCTACCTTGGTGTCTATGCCTGTGCACTTCGCTTCCCCACCCTTCCACCCTCTTCCTGAGAGGGGGGGGGGGGGGTTAGCGCTGATCTCTCCTGTCATCCATCCATTGTCTTCCAGACTTTGCCCATGCCTGCACTTGATTATCCTGATTGCCCTTGTTGGCACTTGAACTGACGGGTCATATATAGTCACCCACTTGATCAGCCTGCTTCAGGCCCTGAATGATTACCTACTTGATTAAACCTTTCAAAAAGTTCCTCCTTTCCTCTGTGTACTGTGCTCTGTGAAGCGCATTAGGTTGATCATTATTATGTACCTTACGTAACTTGAAGTAACTTTTATTTTAAGTGGCTAACTTTTGAGATATTTGAAGTGGAAACATGCCAAATTAATTTTGGCAAGCTTGTCAAAACTCTGACCCCATAGGCTTCTGCAGTAACAGGTTATATTCAATTGCCTCAGTATTCCCTTCTGTGTGGTGACAAATGTTTAATAAGTGCACCAGTATCTAACTTAGATATGTAGAATCAAATTTATATCATTGTTTCGGTTTTGAAAATTTGATATTTTCATCGGACTATGCAGCTTCAAACTGACTAGAAGTATTGTAATGAAATAGATGTTCTTCGCTACATCCCACCACTGGGCTTACTTATGCTAAATATCTATTTTTAAGTTTGCGACCATCCTTTTGATCATACAAATCAGGGTCAGGCGGGTGGTTTTGATTTTAAATTTTTAATTGTTCTGGCGCTTGAAAATTTTTTTTCAAACATCCTGAATGCATAAAATTCCTGGTTTATCTGAAAGAGGTTTCCAAATGCTGCACAAAAATACCTAATATTGTTGCACAGTATCTGCACTTCCAAAAGTTGAATTGCTGCGAGCCCGATGCATTTTTAACAGGTTTTTAAAACAAATTTATTTGAAAAAGTCGGGGGTGGGTGATTTATCAGGCACGGACGGGGACGATCAGCAATTTTTTTAATTGTTATTTGGCCTCAGATAAAAATGTTCACCCTGAGCACGATCATGTTTAATTAAATCAAGAAAAACTGCTTCGGTGAGGATCCACTGTAAACAAGCTGTGACGGTCCTAGTTCCAGCGAGCAGTGTTTATCTATATTGGCGTAAAGTTGATGAACTGGGGGAAAAGGCCATCTTACCAAGATGGTGGCCACTGAATTTTCTCCATTCAGCTTTTAAAGTCGATTAATCTACATGTTTAGCAGATTCTGCACTCCAAGGTTGAAAGATGAGTGTGTGAAGAATATAAAAACCTGGTTAGATTGGAGATTGGTGTGATGATGTCCATAACCCAGCAAGCCGATACTTTTTCTATAGCGTTCTTTAGTAGCCCTGCCAAGGTGTACAATATTTGGGAATTTTGGTTTGCATTTGTAAACTTGTTGGCTCAAGACCATAACATCTATGCAGTTTAATAAAAAATGCGTTTGTGTGTATGAGAGAAAGAGAGTAAGAGAGAGGGGGAGGGAGAGAGAAAGAGAGAGAAAGAAAGAAAGAAAAGGAGAAAGAGAAAGGGAGAGAGAGACATAGAGACAGAAAGAGAGACAGAAAAAGAGAGAAAAGGAGAAAGAGAAAGGGAGAGACAGAAAGAGAGAAAGAGAGAGAACGACAGAAAAATAGAAGAAAAAAGGGGGGGGGAGGAGAAGAAATATTTGCTTTGGACAATGTGGCTTAATCGGATTTTACAAGTGGGCGTTGAAAAGAAAAGGCAGGTTCCGCCGAGATTTGAACTCGGATCGCAGGATTCAGAGTCCTGAGTGCTAACCATTACACCACGGAACCTCGTATACCTAATCCATATTAGACGTATGTGTGTACAGCTTAACTATTATATATGTACATTCATTATTATGTATGTACATTCACTATTATGTATGTACATTCACTACTATGTATGTACATTCACTATTATGTATGTGCATTCACTAGTATGTATGTACATTCACTGTTATGTATGTACATTCACTATTATGTATGTACATTCACTACTATGTATGTGCATTCACTATTATGTATGTGCATTCACTATTATGTATGTGCATTCACTATTATGTATGTCCATTCACTTTTATGTATGTACATTCACTACTATGTATGTACATTCACTATTATGTATGTACATTCACTACTATGTATGTACATACACTATTATGTATGTACATTCACTATTATGTATGTACATTCACTATTATGTATGTGCATTCACTAGCATGTATGTACATTCACTATTATGTATGTACATTCACTATTATGTATGTACATTCACTGTTATGTATGTACATTCACTATTATGTATGTACATTCACTACTATGTATGTGCATTCACTATTATGTATGTGCATTCACTATTATGTATGTGCATTCACTATTATGTATGTGCATTCACTATTATGTATGTACATTCACTACTATGTATGTACATTCACTATTATGTATGTGCATTCACTAGCATGTATGTACATTGACTGTTATGTATGTACATTCACTATTATCTATGTACATTCACTATTATGTATGTACATTCACTATTATGTATGTACATTCACTATTATGTACGTACATTCACTATTATGTATGTGCATTCACTATTATGTGTGTACACATTCGATATAACTTTTTTTTTACCCAGCATTTCAAATCATAGGTCAGTCTCACATTATAATCAAAATTTAAAGAATTAAATGGCGGACTATGAAAGGAATCCATCAGGCTCTCTGTAATGTATGCCTTGTGAATCTACTAATACTGTAATAGTACTATGCAAAAACCGGGCGCAGTGGCCGAATCGTAGAGCGTGGGCCTCGCATGCGGGAGATCGGGAATTTGATTCCTGGTCCAGTCAAACCAATGACTTATATAATTGATACTTATCGTTTCCTAGCCTGGCGCTCAGCATTAATAGGCTAGGATAAGGACTGGTTTAGCTCAGTGTCAGGATAATGTGACTGAGCAGGATATGGGGGGGTCATGGTGCTGATGGCCTAATTTCCCAGTGGGTCAGCACTACAAAGTCGCCATGAGTGTGCACTGTCACAAGTCATGAGTGTGCACTGTCACTGTCCCGATATGACCTTAGCTGTTCCCAGGACGTAAAATTCCAACAACCAACCTAGTATGCAAAAATGCTCCAAGCGAACCTTTTTTAATCAAGAAAAAATGGCGGGGGGGAAACAAAGAGAAAATGTTAGTCTTTTTAAAGAGCAGTCTATATATATATATATATATATATATATATATATATATATATATATATATATATATATATATATATATATGACGACCACACGGGCCCGACATCACAAAGGCCCAATTATATTAATGAAGCCCAGCCAGCCTCGTTCTAATTAAAGCCTCGCTTTGATGTCGGCTTCCCGCTGGTACCCGCCAGTTCTTGCCGCCAGTTAACGTTATCGGACAGGTGCGTCCAGTACCAGCGGCACCCATTGTAAAGTGCCAGTGCCAGGGACCCCCCCCCCCCCCACACACACACACCCACACCCACCTGCCCCACCCCTCTCCCCACCCCCACCCCTCACTCCTTCTACCTCCACCCACACTCTCCCTCACTCATAGTCATACCACCTCACCCCACCAGCCCCTTGCTATTTTACACGGAACGCATGAGAGAAAGAAAAATAACATAAAAATATAAGACTATATAAGAATATATGAGAATATATGAGAATATGAGAATATATAAGAATATGTAAGAATATGTAAGAATATGTAAGAATATGTAAGAATATGTAAGAATATGTAAGAATATGTAAGAATATGTAAGAATATGTAAGAATATGTAAGAATATATAAGAATATATAAGAATATATAAGAATATATAAGAATATATAAGAATATATAAGAATATGTAAGAATATGTAGGAATATGTAGGAATATATAGGAATATATTGGAATATATAAGAATATATAAGATTAAATGACGCGAACACACGGGGGGAGTAAAAGACTTTTTATTAAAGTCACTAAGGTTAAAAGTATTACATAAACAAATGCACAATGTTAATGACGTAACAAATCAACCTGTTGCGCACATGCGCGCGCGCGCTGCCCCAATGGGCGTAAGGGGCGCTAAGATAAAGTAATAATAATATGTAATGATGTGTAAGTTCATTTGCCAATGGCTAAGTCAATATGCTGGGTGTTGAACCCGGTACCTGCGGGGAGCGGCCGCAGCCGGCCCGCTGTGTGGCGGGCGGCGTGCCCTCCCCCCCCTCGCGCGCCCAGTGTCCCCCCCCCTCTTGCTCAAAGGGTGGGTGGGAGAGGTCAAGGCTCGTCCTCTGCCATCAGGGCAGCAGCCAGGCTGGGGGAGGGACGAGGCGCGCACATCCGAGCGGTTGCTGAGCAGCTCGGGATGCGTGGTGGCAAGGCGCGCGCGGCCAGAAGAGTGAGGGCAGTTAGGGGAGCCGGGAGGTGCCCCGGCTCCCTCCCCCCTCCCCCCGCCCCCCGCGGGTGGGGGGGGGGGGCCAGCGAGTGCGCTGAGGCGGCGCGTTTGCCTTGTGCCGACCCCGGCACTGGGGGTCGGATTTCCTCCCCCCGCCCTATCTTAACGAGGCCGACAAGGTCATTAGTCCTGGGCTATCGCCCGGCGCGGCGACCTCCGTGTTGCGCATTTAAACCCCAGCGGCGAGCCGCTGGGCATTTAAATGACGCGAACACACGGGGGGAGTAAAAGACTTTTTATTAAAGTCACTAAGGTTAAAAGTATTACATAAACAAATGCACAATGTTAATGACGTAACAAATCAACCTGTTGCGCACATGCGCGCGCGCGCTGCCCCAATGGGCGTAAGGGGCGCTAAGATAAAGTAATAATAATATGTAATGATGTGTAAGTTCATTTGCCAATGGCTAAGTCAATATGCTGGGTGTTGAACCCGGTACCTGCGGGAGCGGCCGCAGCCGGCCCGCTGTGTGGCGGGCGGCGTGCCCTCCCCCCCCTCGCGCGCCCAGTGTCCCAAGTCCCAGCAGGCAGTAGTGGTAGTGGCATGGTGCGCCCGGTGTTTAAGAGCGAGGCAAAGCCGCGCCCAGGGCGCTGGTGGTGCGCGCGATTCCCGCGGTATCCGCGATGACGTAAGCTGTGTAGGCGTTGGAGACCCAGCCGCCGAGTTCGCGGATGGTCGCTTCCGGCGCGCCCGCGTTGAAGAGGGCGCAGGATCCGCCGCGCCGGAAGCTGTGGGATCCATAGTCCGCGGTGACATGCCCCGCTCGCTGGAGTGCGCCGCGGATGATCGCCCAGAAACTGGCGGCGGTCAGGGGGGTCCTCCCCAGCCAGAGCAGCGGCCCCGCGGGGGGGGGCAACCGGCGTGAGGGCGCAGGAGTTGAACAAGGCTTGCGTGGGGCAGAGGGGGTGTGCGGGCATGCGCGGCAGGGTGATGACACGCGCGGGGCCGCGATATTGGTTGGTTTTGGACCAACGGATGGTTAGCCCAACCCCGGTGCGCGAAAAGCGCGCGTCAGATCGGCGCAGGTGCCGTGACGCGTCAAAGGACCCCACGGTGGTGGGGATGAGGTTTGACCTCCTTAAGAGCCCATAGAACATGGCTAATGCTGCCGCCCAGGCGGCCGCGTGGGCGGGGACCGTAATGTCAATGCTGCGCAGTATGGCGTGGAGCATTTCCGGTGTGATGGGCGCCTTCCGGCGCACAGCGCTCCCGCGTTCACGGCGTATGCCGCGGAGCGTCATGGTCAGGGGGTGGTCGCCCTGGAGGGGGTTAGGGAGGCCCCGCTCCTGGTGAATTATTCTCACGATGTTGAGGTATTGCCGCACGGAGGCATAGCATAGTCGCCGCGCCAGGTGGGCGGCGTAACGGCAGAGGAGGGTGGAAGTGGCGGGGGCCGGGGGGGCACCCAGCCACGCGCAAAAACGCAAGTATGCGGCCCTATGCGATCTATATGCCCTGCGGGTGTTGGGGGCGTGCGCAGATTCCTGGTATTGCGCCACCTCTCGGTCGAGAGCTGCGACGTCCATGCTAGCGCGGGGGAGTGGTTGGCACCGAATGGGGCGCGGGGAGGTCCCGGTGGGGGGGCCTGGCGGCCGTCTGTGATGGTGCGGCCCAGGGCCGCGCGCAGGCGCTCGGGCCCCCCGGGGAGCATGAGCCGGCTGGCTGCGTCGGCTACCACATTGCGCACCCCGGGGTAGTATAAGGCGCGGATTTTGAAGTTGTAGGTTACTGACATGTAATAAATTTGTCTGAGGTACCCCATGGTGAGGGGGTCCTTTGCGGTGCCGCGGTTTATGATGGCCGCCGCTGCCTGGTTGTCGGTGTGCACATACACCCGTTTGTGCGCCCAGGTGTGCGCCCAGAGGTGCGCAGCTGGCAAGAGGCTTAATACCTCTTTATAGTTTATAGATAGGGCCTCTGTGCCGGGCCAGTCGCTGAACGCGACCGCAAACCAGTCGCCATTGTGGTAACCGCCAGCGCCATCCAGGCACGCGTCGGTTGAGATGGGGGTGGCGGGGGAGGTCTCCAGGATGGGGGTGCGCCCGTTGTGCTGGCGGGCGAAAAGGCACCACCAGCGGAGATCCTCGCGCATGGCGGGGGTGACCCGGGCGCGGTGGGAGGGGCGCACGAGGGCGCCCATTACATCCAGTAACCTGCGCAGGTGGGTGCGCCCCCCGTATATTACCTGGGCGGCCCAGCTTAATTTTCCGCATATCGACTGGATCTCTTTTTTGTGAGACTGCGGCGCTGCGCGGCTGATTCGGCCTCAGCTATGAGTGCGCTGAGTTTTGTGGGCGGTAGCCCGAGGGTGAACGTGACCGTGTCTATGGCCACGCCTAGGAAGGTTATGGCTGTGCTTGGCCCGACAATTTTGTTGTAATTGATGGCGAACCCCAGCTCGCGCAGGAGAGCCATGAGTTCGCTCATGAGGCGACGACAGCCGTCGCGGTGGGGGTGGGTGACGAAAAAATTGTCGCAATAGACCAGCACATGGTCACCCCACCCCCGTGCGCGCATGATACCGACAGCCGCCTGCGTGAGCTGGTTGAACGTTATAGCGCTCAACCGCGCGCCGAACATCAGTCGGGTATCCTGGAGGTATGTGGGGGAGCTGTCCCCTGCAAAAGTCCACTGTAACCCTGCATAGGGATAATCAGCGGGGTGGATCTTAACACTGCGGTAGGCGCTGGCCAGATCTATTTTTCCCATGTATCCGCCATGTTGGAGGAGGGCAGCGGCCTCCTCCACGGTGGAGCAGCTGTAGCCGTCGCCTTCCGCGTAGTCGTTAAGGGCGCTGCCGTGCGGGCGGGAGGCGTCGTGGATCAACCGGACCCCGCCCCCCTCCTTGGGTATAGCACCTAGAGCACTCGTGATGTGCGCAGGGCCGTTGCGGATCACGTAGCGGCCGTTGCTGATCTCCAGCCGTATTTGCTTTTCTACCGCGTCTCGCGCCTCCGGGCGCGTGGCCGAAGGGTGGTTGGGCTGTAGGGAGGGCCCGCCCGTCACGGGCGCACTGGTGACGCGGAAACCCTCCCGCACCCCGGCGATGATGTGCGCGCGCTCCGGGGTGTCGGGGGGGAGCAGCCTCTCCCAGGCGTCCGGGAGGAGGGCGCCCCCCAGGCAGCCCTATTCTTTTTTGACGTGCTCATACTTGCAGGGGGAGTATGGGCATTTCCCCGTGTTGGCGAACAGCCTGCATATGGTTTTGTCGGTGGCGGCGGTACCTGCTGCGTCTGAGCGCCCTCCCCTGGCGTAGTGGTGGCCGGCGCCGGGGGTGCCTTGGGTTCCGCGCCCTTTTTGCATGGGGGGGGGGGGGCGCTGCCTGGGGACCAAGAGTTTGCATCTCCAGGTAGGTCGCCGCCGTGCCCCAGGCAGAGCCGTGCTCGGCCTGCACCTCCCGGTACTGAGTGTCATACTCGATCACTGACTGCCACTCAAATTTTGCCGCCAGGTTGTGGATGCTCGCGGTGTATGCGAGGTAGTACTCCACGTCCTCCCTTTGTACCTGGCCAAGCTGCAGGAGGTGCGCGAATAAGCACTGGTTTGCGGCGCCCCACTCGCCCTGCGTGAGGTAAACACAGGCGCAACTATCCTCCTCGGTTTTGAAGTGCACCTGCCCTGTGGGGGGGTCCAGCACCTGCAGATACTCTTTCCTCTTCTTTGCAATCCTGTCGCGCACCGTGCGCGGCAGATAGTCTATGATACGGAGCGCTTTGTTGGACTTAGCTCGTATGGTGAGGCTATGGCGAGGGTCCGGGCCGGCGCCGTGCCGGCTCGGCTGGTCCGCGGGGGGTGGGGGAGGCGGTATGTAGCCGACTGCGCCCGGGGGGCGGGTGCGCTCGGGCGTCTCGACTGTCTCGCCCCTAGCCCGCCCCAGTACCTTGCTGGCTGCTGTCGACGACCACAGTTGTCGAAAGCCACACCCGCCTCCAATATGGCGTGGCGCTCCTGCTTGGCCTTTTCTTGGCTGATGTCGGCTGCTGCTCGGTCGGCTTGGCCGGGGGTGGGCTGGCTGTCCTCCCCCGGGCTTGAGGGGGCGCTAGGCCTGAAGTCCTCGTTGCCGATCCCGCTGAGCGCTACTCGGAGGAGGGCGCGCTGGCCGCGCGATATGTCGAGGGCCGCGAAATCCGACTTGTCCACCGCGCGCAGTGCGGCGATGGTGGTCACGTCCTCTTGTGCCATTACGCCGGTAGTTTTCCTGCTGAGCCCCGCTAGGGTGGCCCAGTCTAAAAAACTGGAACTCGTCCTCTGCCATCAGGGCAGCAGCCAGGCTGGGGGAGGGACGAGGCGCGCACATCCGAGCGGTTGCTGAGCAGCTCGGGATGCGTGGTGGCAAGGCGCGCGCGGCCAGAAGAGTGAGGGCAGTTAGGGGAGCCGGGAGGTGCCCCGGCTCGCTCCCCCCTCCCCCCGCCCCCCGCGGGTGGGGGGGGGGCCAGCGAGTGCGCTGAGGCGGCGCGTTTTCCTTGTGCCGACCCCGGCACTGGGGGTCGGATTTCCTCCCCCCGCCCTATCTTAACGAGGCCGACAAGGTCATTAGTCCTGGGCTATCGCCCGGCGCGGCGACCTCCGTGTTGCGCATTTAAACCCCAGCGGCGAGCCGCTGGGCATATATATAGAATATATAAGAATATATAAGAATATATAATAATACATAAGAATATGAAGAAACAAATTTGCCGTACACCACTCCTATCTTCCACTTTCTGCACTAACAAGAGAGGGAGAGAGAGAGATGGGGAGACAGAGAGAGAGAGGGACAGAGGGGGACAGACAGGATGGTTGGATGATTGTTGGAGTTTTATGTCCTGGCAGCATCTAAGGTCATATCATGATGGTACCGACTTGTGGCAGTGCGCACTCATGGCAACTTTATAGTGCTGCCCCACTGGGAGACCAGACCACTGGAACCATGATCTGATATCCCACTTAGTCACATTATCCTGACACCAAGCCAACCAGTCCTTGCCCTATCCTAACAATGCTGAGCGCCTGGCTAGGAAGTGACAAGTATCAATTTGTTAGTAATTGGTTTAACTCAACCAGGGATCGAACCCGCTGGTTCGAAGAGAGGGAGGGAGGAACTTATATAGAACATTGGCTATATAAGTACAGTCAAACCCCGATGTAACGTGATTTCGGGTATAACGTGATCATTCATTGAATCAAGAATTATTTAAGTCAAAGGTAATTCAGTGAAGTGAACCCCAATTTAATTAATGAAACCATGATATTTTGTTCGCGGTCGCATTATATGGACCTGAACGATCGCGTTATAACAGGATCCTACTGTATATAACTTATAAGATCTACGGAAACAAGTTCATCCCCAACCCCAACCCTACCTCTCTCCACCGTACACAGATTCTCTCTTGTGAGGGAGGTGGAGAGACGCCCAGAGAGGCAGAGAGTGAGAGACAGAGAGAACAACAAAACAAAATAAATAAATAAGATCTGAAGAAATACATTCATCCCGACTCCGACCTCTCCCCATTTTACAGACTGGGAAAGAGAAACGGAGAGGATGAGAGAGGATGAGACTTGAGAGAGGTTGTGAGAGGTGAGAGGGTGAGAGAAGATGATAGGGGATGTGAGAGAGGTTGTGAGAGGATGAGAGGGGGTGAGATTAGATAATAAGGGATGTGAGAGGGTGAGAGAGGTTGAGAGAAGATGAAAGGGGATGAGAGGATGTGAGAGAGGATGACAGGATAGGAAATAGTGAGAGGGGATGAGAGAGTGAGAGAGGTGAGGGTGAAAGAGGTGAGATACGATGAGAGGATGTGAGAGAGGATGAGAGGGTACGAAATGGTGAGAGGGGATGAGAGAGTGAGAGGATGAGGGAGGATGAAAGAATCTAATGACAAAGGATCTAATGAGGGGGTTGAGAGGATGAGAGGGGATAAGATTGAGAGAGGATGAGAGAGTGAGAACCGGGGAGAAATGGAGAGAGGAGAGTGAAACAACAAAACATAGATAAAATAATAAATATAAGTATCAAAGATCGACACACAATCGGTTCCGCCTCTCTCATTCGACACGCGCAACTCAATCAAACGTTTGTTCCGAGAAGCCGAATCCGAAATTATCGACCAGACAAGATTGATTTCAGATTAGAGTTGGAGGTTTAGGGATTTAGATTGGGATGACGGGATGAGGGTGGGTATTGGGATCGGTGGGTTGGGGCGGGGAGGACGGGATGAGGGTGGGTAGTGGGATCGGTGGGTTGGGGCGGTGGAGGACGGGATGAGGGTAGGTAGTGGATCGGTGGGTTGGGCGGGGAGGACGGGATGAGGGTGGGTAGTGGGATCGCTGGTGTGGGGTGGGGTGGGGAGGAGCGGGACGGGAGTGGAGGGTGGGTAGTCAGATGGTGGTGGGGTGGGGAGGAGAGGGCGGGATGAGGGTGGGTAGTGGGATCGGTGGGGTGGGGAGGAGAGGGCGGGATGAGGGTGGGTAGTGGGATCGGTGAGGTGGGGAGGAGAGGACGGGATGAGGGTGGGTAGTGGGATCGGTGGGGTGGGGAGGAGAGGACGGGATGAGGGTGGGTAGTGGGATTCGGTGGGTGGGGAGGAAGAGGACGGGATGAGGGTGGGTAGTTGGGATCGCTGGTGTGGGGTGGGGTGGGGAGGAGAGGACGGGATGAGGGTGGGTAGTGGGATCGCTGGTGTGGGGTGGGGTGGGGAGGAGAGGACGGGATGAGGGTGGGTAGTTGGATCACTGGTGTGGGGTGGGGTGGGGAGGAGAGGACGGGATGAGGGTAGGTAGTCAGATTGGTGGGGTGGTGAGGAGAGGACGGGATGAGGGTGGGTAGTCAGATTGGTGGGGTGGGGAGGAGAGGACGGGATGAGGGTGGGTAGTGGGATTGGTGGAGAGAGGAGGATGGAGGGTGTTTCTGTGGCCGGGCTCCCCGCGAGGCGTTGCCGGTAACGCGTTGTGACACGCCGGGACGTGGTCGGCGCTTTGTACGTGTTTTATCGGCTCGTCGTGTCACGCGGTCGGTGGGAACGCAGTTGCTTCTCGCTCTCACTTCTCACTCTCACTTCTCACTTCTCGCTTCTCGTTTTTGCTTCTCGCTTCTCACTCCATCTTCTCGTTCTTCCTTCTCATTCTCCCTTCTCTCTCTTGCTTCTTGCTCTTGCTTCTTACTTCTAGCTTTCGCTTCTCACTCTAGCTTCTCGCTTCTCACTCTCACTTCTCACTCTTGCTGCTCACTCTCACTTCTCATTCCCGCTTCTCATTCTCGCTTCTCACTCTTGATTCTCACTTCTCACTCTTGCTTCTCACTCTCACTTCTCACTCTTGATGCTCACTCTCATTTCTTGTTCTCACTTCTCATTCTCCCTTCTCACTCTGACTGCTCACTCTTACTGCTCACTCTCACTTCTCATTCTCGTTTTTCACTCTCACTTCTTGCTCTCGCTTCTCACTCTCACTTCTCATTCTCACTCTTGCTTCTCACTCTTGCTTCTTGCTTTTTGCTCTCACTTCTCACTCTTCCTTCTCGTTGTCACTCTTGCTTCTAGCTTTCGCCTCTCGCTCTTGCTTCTTGCTTCTCACGATTTGCTTTTCGTTCTTGCTCCTCACGCTCACTTCTCGCCATTGCTTCTCTTACTTTTCTATTGCTTCTCTCTCTCTCTTGCTGCTCGCCTCTTACTTAGCCATTTGGAATAAAAGTTAATTCAAGGTAAAGTGAAGTAAGTTTTAATAATCAACCTAATAATTTTGAAAAAGATTACAGAAACTCAAAACCATTAGACTCGGTAACTCTAATTTGTCTAACCTTATATAGTAATAATCTAAAGTAGATTGCCATCAACCTAATATATTTATTTGTTAGTAAACAACATGGCTGAAACATAAAACAATCGGATCATGCAACTTTCAATACACATACCCAGCAATTACTGTTTGTTTATTGGAGTTTTACCATCTGGCCACATCTAAGGTCATATTACTTTGGGCTATATCAATTCTGTAAGTGGTTTACATCCATGAGTTGCTTTAATGCTGACAATCTTACATATATATATACATACACAGGATAGGTTCAACAACCATACAGCACGTAGCTTGTACGGAATCCTGGTCACGGCGCCAGTGTCAAGGCACAGATGAAAATGGGAACTTTTGCACCTAGAACAGGATTCAAACCCACACTTACTGCCATTCCGGGGGCAAGTGTGCTAACCATTTAATTCACTACCAAGGGTCCCTGATGCAATCATCCTGTGTGACCAAACGGGATGGCCGAATGAGTTAGAGTGTCCGTCTCCCGTGCTGGTAGATCGGGGGTCGTGGCTTTGAACCCTGGTCGAGTCAAACCACTGACTTATAAATTGATACTTGTCGCTTCCTAGCCAGGCGCTCGGCATTATTAGGACAGGGCAAGGACTGGTGTGCTCAGTGTCAGGACTCAGTGTCATGTGACTGAGTGGGATACCAGGTCATGGTGATGGTGGCCTGGTTTCCCAGTGGGACAGCACTATAAAGTCACCATGAGTGCACACTATCCCAAGTCGGTACCCATCCTGATATGACCTTAGATGTTGCTAGGATGTAAAACAACAAACAAACAATCCTATCCATGTGAACCTGTCCATGTGGCTCCTCGCCTGAGAGGTCAGTGCAGACAAACTACAGGTTGGTTCGTTGTTGGAATTTTACGTCCTGGCAACATCTGAGGTTATATCAGGACGGGTACTGACTTGTGAAGGTGCACACTCATGGCGACTTTATAGTTCTGCCCCACTGGGAGACCAAGCCATCAGCACCACGACCTGATATCCCACTCGGTCACATTATGATGGTAATCAGGCCACGAGGGCCATCCGCTACTGGATGTCGTATCTGTCGAGCTCTCGTCACTTTTGGATTAGCTATCAAGAGAGCTGGACGTCTGAGCGCAGCCGGCCGGGACGGGCAAGGCCGCCCGGGGACCGGCGGGGCGCTCCACTCAGCCGGGAGGTAAGTATCCCCACGGGGGACCGGCTGAGTTACAGGATAACCCGGAGGAACACGAAGTTCTCCGATGAGCCTCCCGCTGGGATGGCTGGGAACCTCGTGCTTGCACGCGGGTGGCTACGGCTCCCGGAGGTTTCCCCGACGGCATTGTGCCGCTCGGTAGGCTTGCGCTGCAGCCTAGGATCCTGGAGATCCTCGCCCTTCCCCCGTGGGAGGGCACCCCTCCTTCCCCCCCCTCCCTACCCTTACCTACGGCACCTCCCGGGCGCGCAGGCGCTCGGGGGGGACGTGGGGGGGTGGGGGGGGGTGTCGGGACGGACAGGAGCAGGTGCTCAGGGCCGGACCGAGGTCGGGCCCGGGCTTTGAGCTGACACCTAATCTAATTAGGTACGAGGAGGAGCCACCCGGGAGACGGCTGGCTGCTTCCTCGTTGGCACCTAATCCAATTAGGCGCGATACCAATGCGGTACATCACAGGCGGTGGCCTCAGAGCTAATTGGCCTTATAACCGGAAGGGCGTTTGGGGCCGGCTCAACCGCGCATCCACACTCATTCCCATATGAGCTATGGCGCACTACATGTCCAGGACTCCTTCCCCAGCCACGGGCACAGGAACGGAGAACACAGGACCCACGGCCAGCCTACTCGCCGACTACATAGAGTCAGCGGAGAGACAACGGGAGAGCCCGCACGCGGGACCGCTCTTTGTGCCCCTACCACACGAGTCAGACGGTAACTCAGAGGTGGAGATGGACGACCGAGACCAGACGGGGGCGACCCCGACTAGGGACGAGCAGGACGGGAACGCATGGTGTGTGCTCCCGTCCAAGCGGGCACCTTCACCAGGCACGGTGGTAACCACGGAAGGACCCGGAAGGAGGCTGGTACTGGCCTCCACATCCCCCACCTACACACCACCACCCCTGGGTGAACTTCACAACGGACTCAGGATGGTAGTGGCGGATCTAACACAGACCTTCAGCCCGCCACCGGACCCCGCCTGCGGGGACCAGTGGAGAGGACCTAACTACGTCCCAACACCTGTGGCGGAGCTGGAAAGGTTGGAGGTACGGAAAAGAGAGCTGGAGGCGGAGATACGAGAGCGCAGGGCAGGATACTCGATCAACTGGTCCCAGGGATCCACACCACTGGGACCCTCCCCACCGACACTGGTGAAGGACGCGCCGCCCCTACGGAGGGCGGGACAGGAGCACACGGTGCTCAGACCACAGCCTTCCGCCTTCAGCCCGAGGGCGGACGGCAGGAGCGCGCCCACAGGGGAACCGCCAGGGTATACGTCTAGACCGGTGACCCCAGCCGGCATCACACCCCGAGGGAGGGGGGGAGCCATGACCTCAACCGACCTGGCTGAGGCAGGAAGGGTCAGGCGGGAGGAGGTGGCCCGGGCCCCGGCTCACCGCGACCCGCCCGCCGCCAACAATAACATGGCGCCGCCTGCACAGACAGCGCCGCCACCGACGGCGGCACCAGTGACAGTGACGGCACCGACAACAGCGGGATCCTACCTGGAACAATTTATCCCGGCAGAGAAGGCCCCCCTGGACGCAGAGGGCGACAAGCTGGCGGACAGTACGGCTAAGCTACTTAATACACTATGGTCCCATCCCATGACCAAAGCAGAAACGGCGGAGGTGTACGCGACGCTGCCCAGACCAGCCAACGTAGAAGCACTACACAAAACCCGGATGAATCCAGAGATCGAGACCACTCTACCCGCCCGAGTAAAAGAAAACGACGCGGCACTAGCAGCAGCCCAGTGGGGCATCCAGTTCGCGGCCAGACCTGTAGCCAGGGCCCTGGATAGCATCGAAACCGGGAAGGCGCTGGATACAAAGGAACTAGTAACAGCACTTGTAACTACCCTCAAACTACTTGCCAGGACGAGCAACACTATAGTGGGTATGAGGAGAGACAATGTGAGACCGACGCTACTACAACAGCTGAAGCCACTGGCCAAAAAAGAGGGAAACCAGGGCTTCAAATATGTGCTGGGCGAGGATTTAAGTGCTAAAGTGACCACCCTGGAGGCAGACAGGAAAACAGCACTGGCCATTGTGAGGTCACAAGGAAACCGGCAGGGACACCGGAGTTACGAACGACAGGCGTACAAACAGGGAAACTACAAGGGCGGTCTGGGGAGGGGCCGCCTCCCACAAAACACCCCCAGGCACCGACAGGAGGAGCCGAAAGCCTACACCCACCGGCCAAGCGGCGGAAGCCAAACACGCCCCCACCGAGGGGGGCGGGGCAGATCGGCGGGCTTCTACAGGGGCCGAGGCGGAGACAGGAGGACATAGGAGGTGAAGTAAGTACCACTCAAAAACACTTCTCGGCCGGAGGCGTTACAGGCCAAAGCCATAGGTGGGCAGCAATAACAGACAATGCCTGGGTAAAGCAGATGGTGAAAGGAGTCAAAATCGAGCTAACAGGGTTGCCCAAACAAAATATCCTACCGATCTCCAGGGACAAAGGGTCAGAGATAATATTAAAACAAAAAATAGGGGAAATGCTAATGCAAGGGGTGATAGAAGAAACAGTTGCTAACAACAGATGCTTCGTATCACACCTCTTTCTCAGACCAAAGAAAGACGGTGACTATAGACCCATACTGAACCTGTCAAAGCTCAACGAACTAGTAGTCTACCGACATTTCAAAATGGAACAATTGGGGACGGTAATGCAGCTAGTGCACAAAGGGGCGTGGTTGGCCAGCATAGACATCTCGCAGGCGTACCACAGCCTAGAGATCAGGGAAAAAGACAGAGATCTCCTACAGTTCATCTTTGAGGAACGAAGGTTCAGGTTCAGAGTACTACCAAATGGGCTCAGCTCGGGCCCCAGAGTATTTACGAAAATAATGAGGACAGTAATGAGCCACCTCAGAACAAACCACAACATCCTGCTGTGCTTCTATATAGACGATACTATCATAATAGGACGAACACAGGCAGAAGTCAGAGCAGCGGTAAACCTAACGCTAGACCTACTAACCCACCTAGGATTCACAATCAACCGGGAAAAATCTGTACTAACACCAGCACAGAAATTACAGTTCCTAGGGTTCACTATTGACACACTTACAATAAAAGTGAACATACCGACAGAAAAGTGTGAGGAGTTAAAGAGGCGCATCACAGACACATTGAATAACACCAAACTGAAAATAAGAGATCTAGCGACACTAGTGGGGAAACTGGTAGCGACCGACCCAGGTAATAAATGGGCAAAAATTAGATCAAAAGTAATAGTGAGAGCACTAAATTGGAACATCCGGGACTCCAACAACAACTATGAGAGCCCCTGCACATTGACTAAACGAGTAAAAGAATGTCTCATGTTTTGGCTCAGTAATTTAGAGGTAGCCAACAGGGAGTACGAACACAGACCTGTGGATGTGTGTGTATTCACGGACGCGTCATCCCATGGGTGGGGGTATTTCGATCAAACCCATAATGCGCACTATGGGGAACAATGGGATGAGACGGTTAGCAACACCACACACATTAACGTCTTAGAACTCAGAGCGGTCAGGCGCATGCTAGAGCACACAGGGGAGAAGCTAAGAGATAGCCACGTAAGGGTCTTCGCGGATAACACCACAACAGTAGCTTGCATAGGAAAAGGGGGCTCGGCTAGGTCCAAAGATTGTCAGGAAGAGACCGAGCACATCTGGACACTTACGGAGAAGCTAAATCTGCGATTAACCACGAGATTCTGCCCAGGAGTGGAAAACGTGGAGGCAGACTGGGCCTCACGGGTATTCACAGACGCAGGGGAGTGGTCATTAGACAGCCAGGTAGTAAGAACAATTTTCAAATCACTAGGCACACCCGATATTGATATGTTTGCTTCTCGGGAGAACCACCAACTTGACCGTTATGTAGCCAAAGAATTTGATAGGCAAGCAGAGGGAACGGACGCGTTATCACTGAACTGGCAACAGATTAACGGATTTTTCTTTCCACCTTTCAGCTGTCTATCCAGAGTACTGGTGAAACTGAGGGGGGAAGAGCCCAGGGGAGTCCTCATCGCACCGGACTGGCCGACACAACCGTGGTTCCCACTGCTACGGCAGCTACGGGGCTACCAAGCAGGCATGAGGATACCAGTGGAGTCGGAGACACTACGGATCAAGGGGGCGGGAGGGAAATTGTTCCCACTCGCCCACAAGATGAGCCTCCACGCGGTGAGACTCTAGCCGGCATGTTCAGGTCCCTAGGTGTCAATGAGGCAACGGCGGAACTGCTGACAGCTTCATGGGCGAACACAACCAAGAGACAATACACTCTCATCCTGAGGAGATGGGCTCAACACTGCGACAAGGCGGGCATCGACGCCCGAAAAACCGACCCTCAAGGAAGGGATAGAATACCTGGAGAGGCTATTCTCGGAAGGGGCAGCCAAGACCACCGTCAATACCGTGAAATCGTTACTATCGACGTTCGTGACAGTGGGGGGGAAGCCGTTCGGGGAACACCCACTAGTGAGCAGGTTGCTGAAAGGGATAGGAAACCTGAAACCCAGCCGGCCTAGGTACGAGGCGGTATGGGACCCCAGACAATTGCTGAGACACTTACAGGGGTGGGGGCCGACACACCTGCTCAGTGTGGACCAGTTAAACAGAAGGACTGCCTGCCTGTTCCTACTAGCCACAGGGCAGAGGCTTCAGGCCCTGGGTTTGATGAAGCGCAAGGACTTCAGGTGGGGACAGGGCCACTGCACGTTGAGATACTCAATGAAAATGAAATCCAACGACCCGGCACGGAACCCACTCATCCTCTCCTTCAAGGAGTTTGGGGAAGAAGAACTATGTGTCTACACCCACCTGAGAACCTACATGGACAAGGAAGAGCTCACAGGGGCAGACCCGGCAGTGTTTGCAACGACTAGAAGCCCGCATGTAGCGGCCTCACAAGAAACACTGTCAAGGTATGTGAGGAACACCATGGTGGAGGCGGGTATCGACATGACACTGTTCACGCCGTACTCATGTCGACACGCCACCACCAGTGCGGCAGCAAGGAGACAAGTCCCCCTGGCCACTATTATCCTGGCAGCGGGTTGGACAGGCGAAACCACCTTCAGGCGCTTCTACGATCGACCCCTCTCCTCGGGAGGGACGGTAACAACCAACCTCATACCGACCATATGGGCGGACGAGAGGGAAGCAAGCGAGAGACCAACGAACAATTGACTCATGCAACCATATATAACCATATGTAAAAGATATCCAAGAACGCATGTAACAAGGCCCAAGGGCCACTTATAGATACAAAACAATAAAGCGAACCTAAGCAAAGTAATGCCTCGCGATTGTTTCTTTCACATGGTCAAAAATAAGAACAACACAGGTACACAGCCGCAATACAAAGTAGCGGATGGCCCTCGTGGCCTGATTACCATCATAATATAAAATTCTGCTATTAACATGCAGCAGAATATGAATTATTATGGTATGAAAGGGCCACGAGGGGCCATCGGCCCGCCCTGAGGTCTAGGGAGACCCACCCGAAGAACAGCTGCGTACCAGTGTTGAAACTACAAAAAATGACGAGAGCTCGACAGATACGACATCCAGTAGCCGATGGCCCCTCGTGGCCCTTTCATACCATAATAATTCATATTCTGCTGCATGTTAATAGCAGAATTTTATATTATCCTGACACTGAGCTAACCAGTCGAAATAATGCCAAGCACTTGGCTAGGAAGTGACAAGCATCAATGTTGTAAGTCATTGATTTGACTCGACTGGGAATGGAACTCCAGACCTTCCACACGGGAGGCCTGCGCTCGCAGGCTGCTACAATAGTTATTATTGATTGGCGTATCTCATTTGACAAAACAACGTATTATCGCCCCCTGGGGGTCGGCCTAATGAGCTCACACAACAATATTCAGAAGGTACACCGGAGCCATACATCATGGTGGGTGACATGTCGGCGTACCTGCCCGCCTATCGATAACACAGGGGGAGGCGACTCGTCATTATGACACGTGACCTCCAGTAATGAGCCCGCTACACAACGGGCGTTTGTACTTGTCGTGTTTGTCGACGAATTATCGTCTGCCACACTAAATATCGCCCAATGTCAAGCAGCCCCCCCCCACCCCAACCCCCCAATCCCCCCAATAAAAACCAGCACCAAACTGGCCTGGTTCACTAACAATTAGACAGCTGAATATGATTGTATTCGCGTATATAAAGGTTGATGTGTTTGTTTGAAGTTGCATAGTCCGATAAAAACATCAAATTTTCAAAACCAAAGCACTTATCTAGACTTATTTCTACATATTCAACTTAAGCCGTGTTCACACACACAACTTTAGGCCGAACTAGATAAGGCGAACTAGATGAGGCGAACTAGTGTCGTGTCCACACACGGAGCGGTTTAAGGCGGAAATCGATATCTGCGCATGAGCAAGTCCATACTAACCAGCGCCAGTTTCGGTTAGTCGACATCGCCATGAGAGAGCGTGTGTTCGACCTAGATATGTATGGACTGAATCGTATTGGGTTGGAACGTTCAAAACTTCTGCTGGGCAGTGAAAACCTTAAAATAAATCATGAAAAAAATATATGTGCACCTCTAGCAGGTTCATAGACCAAATTATATTATATAGTGTGACGTGCTTAATCCACCTCAAGTAAACTGTTACTGTCCACACAGACAAGGTGGGCCGACGTAAGCTAGTTCGGTTCATATAAGCTACCCCGCGAGGCGGTTTTCTTGAGGCAAACTAGTTGAGGCGACTCAGCCCTAACCCGCCTCAGTGTCGCTTTCACACTGCCAATGTGAGTCGACTTAGATAAGGCGAACTAGTTAAGGCGACTTAACGCCCAGGTGTGAACACGGCTTTAGATACTCGTGCATTTATCAAGCCCGCTTTGTTGCATAGAAGGTTGTAATAAGTCAATTTAATAATAGACCATGTTACTCCTGAAGTCTATGGTGCCAGAGTTTTGGTGTGCTTGCCGAAATGAATTCGGCACGTTTTGACATCAAGTATCTTCAAAGTTAGCCATTTAACATAATAGTTACTTCAAACTAAACCAAAGTAGAACATAGTGATTAGCATAATGTTTTTATTTAAGAAAATGTCAGAAATTCAAAAGCATCGGACTATGCAACTTTAAAGTTGCATAAACCAATGGTTTTGAGTTACTATCCTATTTTTTTATAAGATAAATAAATTAGGTTGAGCGTTATAATCTACCTTACTTTGTGGGTAACAGTGCAGGGTTTTTATATGGAAGGTTGGGAGTTCGAATCCAGACGAGTCAAACCAATGTCTTATAAAAATTACTTAGCCTGACATGGACTGTCTAGCACAGTATCAGGATAATGTAACTGTGGGATATTGGGTCATGGTGCCGGGGTCTCGATCTCCCAGTGGGGCAGCACTATAAAGTTGCCATGAGTGCACACTGTCACAAATCGGTACCCATCCTGGTATGTCCTTAGATGTTGCCAGGACGTAAACCTCCAAAAACCAACCAACCAACTCAGCCAATAAACCAGTACTTGCTGGATCCTAGTGTAGTAGTACTACTACGAGTAGTCTGCGCTGACCTCTCAGGCAAGGAGTCACATGGGCAGGTGGGTGTGGATAGGGTGATGACATCAGGAAGACTAGATGGTGTAATGGTTAGCACACTAGCCCGGAATGCAAGAGGTGTGGGTTCAAATCCTTCTATAGGCGCGATATTTTCCCATTTTCATCAGCTCCCACGACACTAGTAATGCTGAGTGCCAGGTAGCGACAATTAAGTATCGATTTAGTCAAATTTCATTGCTTGGACTCGGCCGAGGATTAAACCCACGACATCCGGTAAAAGAGACTAAGCGCTCTACTCGTCCAGTTTTGAAAGACGATGAAAACACCCTCCATTTTTGCCTGTGTGTATGCACAGTAAAACTCTAGTTTGACCGACCATGGTCCATTTAAGGAGGTGGTCGGTTTAAGGAGTTCTTTTTATCATTACAATGGTATTGTATTGGCGATTTTTCGGAACCCTAATAAAGCGATCGATATAATGCCATGTACACACATAGCGTATAGGATTCGCGCTTAGGACTCCCGATCAGCTTAAAACTGGAGTCGGGCCGATTCATTTTTCGAATCGGGAATCGCAATCGTAGTGCTAGCGCACACCTACCGTTTTAGCCCTAAAAATTAGTGTTAGTCGTGAATCGCATGCGTCTAGTGTGCGCGGGGGTCGCACACCTAACGACTAAAACCCAGTTTTACGTCGTATACGGGCAGTGTGCACCGGTTTTTACGTCGTATACGGGCAGTGTGTACCGGGCATTAGGGGAGTGGTCGATCTGTGGAGGTGGTCGGTTAGAGAGGTTCTATTGTATTGTGATGGATGGCTTTCTCTCTCTCCGCGCTGGAATTTGAAGAGTTCCCACGGCCATGGATGGGGCAGTACCATCTCCCCCCCCCCCCACCCCCCCCCCCCCCCCCCCCACACACACACACATCCACCCGCCATAATCTGTGCTTTTTATTATCGGAGGCACTTCAGAGAAAACCGATTAATTAATGTTAATACCATAAAGACGCCCTGGGGAGTGCGGCCTGTATTAAACCCAGACTGCCACCTGCCGGCCGGCCCGGTACTGACACGTGATGTACCAGCGGCCCTGAGCCATTCTTAATTAGCTTTATGCACATGGGCATTCTGGGTCCCACTGGTCTCTCAGCCAGGACTGAAGCTCTTCTCCACTCCCCTCCCTCTCAGAGAGAGAGCTAGAGAGAGAGAGAGAGAGAGGGAGAACAGAGAGGGAGGGTTGGATGATTGTTGGAGTTTTATGTCCTGGCAGCATCTAAGGTCATATCAGGACGGTGCCGACTTGTGGCACTCATGGCGACTTTATAGTGCTGCCCCACTGGGAGACCAGGCTGCCAGCACCATGACCTGATAAGTGATATCCCACTCAGTGACATTATCCTGACCCCAAGCCAACCAGTCCTTGCCCTATCCAAACAATGCTGAGCGCCTGGCTAGGAAGTGACAAGTACCAATTGTCATTGGTTTAACTCGACCAGGGTTCAAAGAGAGGGAGGGAGGAACTTATATAGAACATTGGCTATATAAGTACAGTGAAGCCCCGTTATAACACGCCCCGATCTAACGTATATAGTTGATATATTTCATATATTTCATATATTTCATATATTTCATATATTCCATATATTTCATATATTTCATATATTTCATATATTTTATATACATTTATTTATTTAAGCGCCGTTCTACATATCCATTCTCGGACAATATGATGACAACTCAATGGCGGTATTTATGCACATTTTAACGCTAAAGATAAATAACTTCAATACCTACAGACAGTGCCGACTCTTTCTTTCCACAAACTATCAGCATACTTCGTGGAAGTGCATAAATTACGTCATAGTGAGGGGTAGGAAGTTACTGTTTTTGTTATTTGTTATTTATAGTGCCGCCCTACTGAAAATAGTGAGAACTAGACTGAGCTAAACTGAGCTGCCAGCACCATGATCTGATATCCCACTCAGTTATGTTATCTTGATACTGAACAAACCAGTCCTTGTCCTATCCATTTGGTGGTCAATAGTAGTCAAATCGGTAGAGTGCAGGCTTCTTGTGCAGAAGGTCGGCAGATTGAAATCCGGCCAAGTAAACCCAATGACTTACAAAATTGATACTTATCGCTACCTAGCCCGACGCTCGGCATTACTAGGATAGGACAAGGAATGGCTGGCTGAGTATCAGGATAATGTGACTGTGATGGGAAGCTGGGCCATGGTGCCAGTGGCCCGATTTCCCAGTAGGGCAGCACTATGAAGTCGACATGGGTGCGCACTGTCACAAGTTGGTACCCATCCTGATATGACCTTAGATGTTGCCAGGGTGTAAAACCCCGAAACCATCACCGTGAATATGGATGGTCCCGGCTTGAAGCAGCCAAGCACGAACCTAGGTAGTAACAAGTATCAATTTTGTAAGTAACGGGTTTGACTCGGCCAGGATTCGAACTCACGACGTTCTGTATGGGAAGCCAACACCTCTCGCCGCTTTGGCCACTGCGTCCGATTATCTCAGTATATCAGTAGTAATTCTTGATATGACCTTATATGTTGCGAGGACATAAAACTCCAACAACCAACCAGTTGTCATTCGGAGTCTCTTGATTGACGTGTGGCAAAATGCGATGGTTTTGAGTTTCTGCCATTATTTTCAGATATTCCTATTAGGTTAATTGTTATATTGTATATTACTTGAGTTTGAAGTAACTTCTTCTCTAAAGCCCCAGTCACACATAGCCGGACGAGCGCCGGATTTTGAGCCGGACCACCCACGGACCAATGGCCCGAACTGTCCCGGACCACCACGGATAAAACCACTGTTTTCGTCGATTTTTGCCTCGCAGTCACACTTTCCCGGACGAGTCCCGGACGAGCCCCGGACCACCCCGTACCACCCCCGGACTGCCCCCGGACTGCCCTGGACCACCCCCGGACTATCCTGGATCACCCCCGGACTATCCCGGATCACCCCTGGTCTTACGTGGGCAGTCCGGGAGTGGTCCGTGGCTATGCCGGGGGTAGTCCCGGATAGTCCGGGGATGGTCCGTGTCAAACCATATGAACCCGGACCACCCCCGGACAGGCCCAGTCCACCCTGGACCACCCCCGAAATAGCCGGACCACTCCCGAAATACCCGGACCACCCCCGGATCAGGCCGGATCAGGCCGGATTGAGCCCGGATCGCAAAATCCCCCGGACCACCCCAGATGTTTTAAACATTTTAAAACATCCGGGGCTGAGGCCGGACGAGCCACGGATCAGGGCGGATGAGGGGGTGTCGGCACGGATGAGCCACGGACGAGCCATGGATCACCCCGGATCGCCCCGGACCACCCCGGATGGTGGTCCGGGGCTCGTCCGGCCCCTGATCCGGGTTTGTGTGACTGGGGCTTAAGTGGCTACGTTTGGAGATATTTGAAGTCAAAACATTGTAACTTAATTTTCGCATGAACGTAGAAATTCTGACACCGTAGCTTTCGGCAGTAACACTAACAAGTTCTATTAAATTGACTTCTATGTCATAACAAATGCTTAAGCCCCAGTCACACCTACCCGGACGAGCCCCGGATTTTGACCCGGACCACCCCCGGACCAGTCACCCGGATTGTCCCAGACTGCCCCGGACAAAATGGCTGTTTCGTTGTTTTTTGCCTCGCAGTCACACCTACCCGGTCGGTGCGATCCGAGGGTCGCCCTGGGGTGGTCCGGGTAGTACGGGGGTGAACCGGGGCCTGTCCGGGCTGTCCGAGGGTGGTCCGGGGCCTGTCCGGGCTGTCCGTAGGTGTTCCGGAGCAGTTTCGCTACTACTACTACCATGCCGGGTGATACCCGGATGCCCCAGACTCCCCGGATGTTTTAAACATTTTAAAACACCCGGGGCGGACGCCGGACCAGCCACGGGTCACGCCGGATGACACCGGATCGCCACGGACCAGCCACGGATCACCCCGTATCGGCACGGACCACCCCGGATGACGGTCCGGGGCTCGTCCGGCCTCTGATCCGGGTAAGTGTGACTGAAGCTTTAATAAGTGCACCACGATCTAAATTAGATAAATAGAATCAAATCTAGATACAGTAGAACCCCTTTAAACCAGACTTGAAGGGACCCTAGAAATTTGTTTGGATTAACCGATCATTGGTTTAACCGAGCTTTGGCTTCAACTTTGACTTTCAGTAAGCGTGTATTGCACATGTAATATACATTGTATTCGGACACTTTGATTATTGTTTGTTATGTATATACAGTGTAACCCTGTTAAACCAAGCTCATTTAAACCAAACGATCGATTAATCCAAACTTTTTTCGGCGGCCCGGCAAAATACTACCATTTATCATATAAAAAATGATTGATTAGTGGTTGCTTTACGCCGTGTCGGGAGCATAGGCCATATTCACGGCGAATCTTATAAAAACAAAACTGACTTTAAAAATATTTTGTTATCATATAAAAAAAAGTCAGTGGGGTCTCAGATGACCTTATAACCACATGCAAGTTTGGTTTAAAGCTGCATAGTCCGATGAAATATCAAATTTTCAAAACCAAACCAAATACCTAGATTTGATTTGACACATTTAACTTAGATACTGATGCACTTATTAAGCATTTGTTTCTGTGTAGAAGGCAATACTGAGTCAATTTAACAGAACCTGTTACTGCAGAAGTCTATGGTGTCAGAGTTTTGGCAAGCTTGCCAAAACTAATTTTCCATGTTTGCACTCAAAATATCTCAAAAGTTTACCATTTAAAATAAAAGTAACTTTGAAATAATGTAAAGTTGATACTAGTGATCGATCTAATATATTTATCTCAGAAATTCAAAACCATCGGACTATGCAACTTTAACCATTCTGGAGTGGCCTGGGGTCCGATAATTTTGTTTCGATTAACCGATAATTTGGATTAACTGACTTTGTTTGGTTTCACCAACTTTTTTTATATGATAAATGGTACTAGTAATAATAGTAGTATTTTGCCGGGCCGCCGAAAAAAGTTTAGATTAGCCGATAGTTTGGTTTAACCGCGCTTGGTTTAACGTGGTTATACTGTAGTTGTTTTGGTTTGTGAAAGTCGAACATCGAACTGTGCAAATTTAACTAAAATTAATATAAATTAGAGAGAGGGCATTAAATTTAAAGCCATAGGAAGGTGACAATGTTGGTTGGTTGTTGAAGTTTGACATCCTGGCAACATTTGAGGTCATCAGGGTGGGTACCGACTTGTGACAGTGCACACTCATTGCAACTTTATAGTGCTGCCCCACTGGAAGACCAGGCCATCAGCAGCATGACCTGATATCCCACTCAGTCACGTTATCCTGACACTGAACTAACCAGTCCTTGCCCTATCCTATTAAAGCGCCAGGCTAGGAAGCGACAAGTATCAATTTGATAAGTCATTGGTTTGACTCGACCAGGAAGCGAACTCCCGATCTTACACACGCGAGGCCCACGCTCTACCGATTGGGCCACCACACCCGGTGGGTGACAATGTGCGTGGCATACTTTGTGCATATCCCCATAACAGAAACACTGGTTTCCTTTGGGTTTTTAAAATATATATTGTTTTAATAAATAGAATTCCTATTTTTCCAGAAAGACTCTTCATCGATAGTGTTATTGTCGCTAAAATTCAATCCGATAAATAAACAAACAAAAACTTGCAGAAACAATGAAGCTTTGTGGATGGTTTTTTACCACACTCTCTAAATAAACAGACACATACCACACCTCACACACGCACAATGGGGTCTTTATTTTCTCTACAGGCTTTGACAAATCTGAGTCTCCCGGAACAAATACATTAACGCCCCAATAACACTGTTCTTACGACCACAAAGAAAACACATCGGTCGCCAACCTGCTCGCGACTAAAACATTTGAAAAAATGCGGAGAAAAAAAAGAAAGGAGAAGACTGGTTGGCATCTGATTGCAGATCAGTCGCAGATCAGTCGCAAATCAATCCTCCCCCCCCCACACACACACACACCGGACACGGTGACCGAATCGGTAGAGCGCAGGCATTTTGTGTCGGAGATCGGGAGTTCGATTCTCGGTCGAGTCAAACTAATGACTTACCAAATTTATACTTGTCGCTTCCGAATTTGACACTCGTCATTAATAGGATAGGGCAAGGACTGGATAGCTCAGTTTCAGGATAATGTGTTTTGTTTGTTGTTGTTTTACGTCCTAGCAACATCTAAGGTCATATCAGGACGGGTACCGACTTGTGACAGTGCACAGTCATGGCGACTTTATAGTGCTGCCCCACTGGAATACCAGGCTGCCAGCACCATGACCTGATATCCCACTCAGTCACATTATCCTGACACTGAGCCAACCAGTCCTTGTCCTATCCTAATAATGCCGAGCGCCAGGCTAGGAAGCAACAAGTATCAATTTTAAAGTCATTGGTTTGACTCGACCAGGGTTCGAACCCACGACCCCACGATCTATAAACACGGGAGACGGACGCTCTAACTCATTCGGCCATCCCGTCTGGTAGGATAATGTGACTGAGTGGGTTATCGAGCTATGGTGCTGGTGGCCTGATTTCCCAGTGGGGCAGCACTATAAAGTTGCCATGAGTGTGCACTGTCACAAGTTGGTACCCGTCCTGATATGGCGTTATGTGTTGCCAGGACGTAAAATTCCAACAACCAACTTGCCGATCACTTACCGACTGTTCACTAACCAATCTACAATCGATCGCCAACCTCTCACCAACTTCTCGTCAAGCGATCACCGACCGATAACCGACCAATCACCGAACGATCGCCGATCGCTGACCGGTCACCGACTGATCATCAACATATCGCCGAGTAGTCGAAGGTGGTTGGCAGTGTGCCAGGTCGCGATCAGTCGGCTTTCAGTCGGCGATCAGTCCACGACTGATCGCTGACCAATTATCAACCTATGAAAATACTTGATGATCTCCTGGCGACCATTTTAGTCCCTAGGAGCTATTTTGATGCAAGATCTACAACCCCATTGCTACCAAAATGGTCGCCAAGAGGTCAGCGACCACAGAGGACCACTTTGCGACCACCAATTACTTTTTGGGTTGCAACTGGTGTTCTCTGTGGCGGAGTGGTTAGAGTGTCTGACATTTTTTTAGGTCAGACTCCTAATCTGAGGGTCGGCGGTTCGATTCCCCATGCCCCCACCTCTGCCTATTTGGATTTCCACCGCTGTGTATAACTTACAGCATCATCAAAGGCCAGTTGCTCTCATACCATGTCTATGTGGTGTGGGAGGTTAAAAATCCCTTGGGTCGGTAAAAGTGTAGGCTCGGGCTTTCTATCGACAAACTGTCTAATGGTGAAAACAAGCCTATTCAGGCTTATTCATGATAGGCAGTATAAATCTTCAACAACAAAAAAACTAAAAAAGCTGGTCGCAAAGCCGTCGTAAGCATAGTGTGACTGGGGTATAATATGGTGGTCTCTAACTGAGTTCCACCCACCCCCACTCGCATTCTCTCATTTGCCTATCTGTTTTCACTAATCCTAAGTTATTGCGTCGTATCACTGGAAGCCTTTTTAAACTCACAATAATTACCGTATTGGCGCGAAATAAGCCAGGAGCCTCATCGCTCCGGAGACAACATTCCTTACAAGAGCCGAAATGGATGTGGTGGTAGCGGGTTAATTTAGGCACAGTGTGCGAGCGGGAAGGGCAGGTGGTGGTACGTGGTACGTGGTACGTGGTCCGTGGTCCGTGGTAGTGTTGGCGTGTGGTATGGGGTATGGATCTGAGGTGTGGGGGTGGGGGTGTGGGTGGGGCGTATGTGGGGATGGATGTGAGGTGTGTCGGGGTGTTGGATGGGGCGTCTGTCTGGGAGGGTGGTATGGGGATGGATGTGGGATGTGTGGGTGTGTGTGGGGGCGTATGTGTGGGGGTGGATGTGAGGTGTGGGGGGTGGGGGGGGCGTATGTGTGGGTGTGTGGTATGGGGTGGATGTGGGGTGTGGGGGTGGGGGGGCCGTATGTGTGGGTGTGGTATAGGGATGGGTGTGGGGTGTCGGGGTGGGGGGCCGTATGTGTGGGTGTGTGCTATGGGGATGGATGTGAGGTGTGGGGGTGTGGGGGGTGTATGGTATGGGGATGGATGTGAGGTGTTGATTGTGGGGGTTGGGGTGTATGTGTGGGTGTGTGGTATAGGGATGGTTGTGAGGTGTGTGTGTGGTGTGTGGGTGGGTGGGTGGGTGGTATGGGGATGGATGTGGGGGGTGGGGGTTGGGGCATATGTGTGGGTGTGTGGTATGGGGATGGATGGGGGTGTGAGCTGGGGCGTATGTGTGGGTGGGTGGTATGGGGATGGATGGGGGTGTGGGTTGGGGTGTATGTGTGGGTGGGTGGTATGGGGATGTGTGGGGGTGTGGGTTGGGGCGTATGTGTGGGTATGTGGTATGGGGATGGGTGGGGGTGTGGGGGGTGGGTTGGGGCGTATGTGTGGGTGGGTGGTATAGGGATGGATGTGAGGTGTGGGGTGGGTGGGGTATATGTGTGGGTGTGTGGTATGGGGATGGATGTGAGGTGTGGGAGGGGGGAGTATGTGTGGGTGTGTGGTATGGGTGTGGGGTGTGGGTTGGGGTGTAAGTGTGTGTATGTGGTATGGGGATTTATGTGAGGTTGGGGTGGGTGTGTGTGGGTTGGGGAGTATGTGTGGGTCTGTGGTATGGGGATGGATGTGAGGTGTGGGGTGGGTGGGGTATATGGTGGGTGTGTGGTATGGGGTGGGTGTGAGGTGTGTGGTGGGTGGGGGTATATGTGTGGGTGTGTGGTATGGGGATGGATGTGAGGTGTGGGGTGTGTGGGTTGGGGTTTATGTGGGGGGTGGTGGTATGGGGTGGATGTGAGGTGTTGGGTGTGTGGCGGGTATATGTGTGGGTGTGTGGTATGGGGATGGATGTGAGGTGTGGGGTGGTGTGGGTTGGGGTGTATGTGGGGGGGGGGGGTGGTATGGGGATGGATGTGAGGTGTCTGGGTGTGTGGGGGGTATATGTGTGGGTGTGTGGTATGGGGATGGATGTGGGGGGTGGGTTGGGGTGTGTGGGGTGGGGTGTGGTGGGGTGGGGGGGGGTGGTGTGGGTGTGTGGGGTGTGTGGGTTGGGGTGTATGTGTGTGGGGTGGTATGGGGATGGATGTGAGGTGTCTGGGTGTGTGGCGGGTATATGTATGGGTGTGTGGTATGGGGATGGATGTGGGTGGTGTGGGGGTGTTGTGTGGGTGTGTGGTATGGGGATGGATGTGAGGTGTGGGGTGTGTGGGGGCGTATGTGTGTGGGGTGGTATGGGTATGGATGTGAGGTGTGTGGGGGTGTGGTTTGAGGAGTATGTGTGGGTGTGTGGTATGGGGATAGATGTGAGGTGTGGGGTGTGTGGGTTGGGGTGTATGTGGGGGGGGATGGATGTGAGGTGTGGGGTGTGTGGGTTTTGGTGTATGTGGGGGGGTATGGGGATGGATGTGAGGTGTCTGGGTGTGTGGCGGGTATATGTGTGGGTGTGTGGTATGGGGATGGATGTGAGGTGTGGGGTGTGTGGGGGCGTATGTGTGGTGTGTGGTATGGGGATGGATGTGAGGTGTGGGGTGTGTGGGCAGGGGTGGTGGAATGTGAACGCGGAGTGTGGGTGTAAGAATGTGAGTGCAAGTAACCAGGATGTGGGTATGAGTGTGGTGTTTGGGTATGTGCATGTGGGTGGGCGTGGACATGGACGTGGGCGTGGGAGAGGGCGTGGGTATTGGGCGTGGGTCTGGGCGAGGGCGTGGGTATTGGGCGTTGAATCGTTATGATTGGGCGTGCCTGTCAGCTGAGAAGTGGAACGGTGTAATTTGTATGTACTTATTTATATTTTATTATCCTATACCCAAAAGTACATCCCCCCACACCCACACCCACCCCCACATCCACACTCACACCCACACCCACATCCACATACACAACCACACCCACATCCACACCCACACTCACACTCACACTCACACCCACACCCACATGCACAACCACATCCACACCCACACCCACATACACAACCACACCCACATCCACACCCACACCCACACTCACACCCACACCCACATCCACATACACAACCACACCCACATCCACACTCACACTCACACCCACACCCACATGCACAACCACACCCACATCCACACCCACATCCACACCCACATACACAACCACGCCCACACCCACACCCACACCCACACCCATATCCACACCACACCCCAGCGCCGAGTGCCCGGCTGGAGGTCACGTGGTGTGGTGTTGATCTTCCCACGTTTGCGCTCTTCACTGACCCGTGCAGTCCACGTCGGGCGCCGCCACGCCCCCTAGCGGGTGATCGATCGGCGCGCATGACGTCACGTACGCCGCTCTGACGTCACAGCTTGACGTCGTCACAGCGGAAGTCCGTATGACGTAATGTATAACGCATTAACACTTGTCATGTCCGGTAATGGTAACCACATTAGCCCGGTAGGGGGCGTGGTGTGTGGCAAAACACAGTGCCACACTCTACGTGAGGTAGGTAGGTTCGTAGGTTGTTGGAGTTTTACGTCCTGGCAACATCTAAGGTCATATCAGGACGGACACTCTACGTGAGTTGGGTAGGTTCGTATGTTTACAGCTTGGCAACATCTAAGGTTATATCAGGATGGGTACCACTTGCTATCCGGACCGGACTTCGTCCACACCTCTCTCTATTTCCTCTCCACTGGCCTTGCTCCTCCTTGATATTGTCTGAAAAGAGTTCCAGGAGGGGAGCCCGCCAGTATTTCACTTTCTACTCTGACTCTGTCTGTGTCTTTGGCTCGCCGGCTGGTCACCATAGAGCAAATAGACACGGTCCTTTGACTCAACTCTCCTCATTTCTCTTTCCTATTCTCTACCCTGTTTTCTCTCTCTCAGGCTTACTTCTCCCCCTGATCAAGGGAGTTGTTTGCTTGGGTGGGGCCCTTTACCTTATCGTTTCTCTCGCTTTGTTCTTGTTGCTGGAACCGATGAACCCACCTTTACCCGTCCCTTCCTCGTAAACCCTTCGTGCTGTCTGCTAGATACAAGTGCTGTGCTACCAACTTACCGGAGTGATTTGGGGCCGCCCCAACGACTCATCGTTTAATCGTTGCAAAGACATCCCCCAGCTTCTACAACCGTCCCACCAGAAGATTAATCTTCAACCAAAGATTGGACCAATTTATCGGTGCCTCTCTATATTGCTGCAGTTCTGCAGCCGGTAACCGTCATAAGGTTACAAACGCCCCAGAAGTAAAGTCAAGGATGGGTACCGACTTGTGACAGTGCACACTCATGGCGATTTTATAGTGGTGCCTCACTTGGAAATCAGGCCGTCAGCACCCTGACCCGATATCCCACACTGGGCTAAACCAGTCACCTTATCCTGACACTGAGCTAAAACCAGTCCTTGCCCTATCCTATTAATGCTGTGCACATAGATAGGAAGTGACATGTATCAATATTAAAGTCATCGGTTTGACTCGAACGGGAACTGAGCCCCTCACCTTTAGGCCACCGCGCCCGGTGCAGGTAGAAGGAGCCAGCCTCGTTCTGATACACACATGCAGGAGGCGCCACAATCGGTGATAGAATTTTAGAAACCAACATCACCAATATCTCAGTGCTTCTATCTCGCTGCGATTACGCTTGATTAATTTTTCCGGACGCGGTGGCCGAATCGCTTAGGGCGCTGGCTTCTTGTGCGGTAGGTTAGGAGTTTGAAAACCCGGTCAGTCGGTTGAGTCAAACTCAAGCAGTGACTTACGAAATTTATACTAGTCAGTACCTAGCCTGACGCTCGACATTAAAGTTGCATAGTCTGATGGTTTTGAGTTTTTGTAATATTTCTGTGATAAATACATTAAATTAATTAATATCTACCTTGGTTTAGTTTGAATAACTTTTATTTTAATGCAAGCATGTCAAATTAGTTTGAGCAAGCTCACCAAAACTCGGACACTTTAGCAGTAACAGGTTCTATTAAATCGTCTCAGTATTCCCTTCTATGTGGCAACAAATGCTTAATAAGTGCAACAGTATCTTATACCCCACTCCAGTCACATGAGCGCCAGCGTTCGCCACCAACCTCTTTACAGTTACACTTACAGCCACAAGGTCGCCAACCTCCCAGCGTCCCACTCAATACATTGATTCAAAAATTCGGCAAGGCCGGTGTCGCAGTTTGAGCGCCCCCTGCCAGTTTCAGCTGACTGTCAGTTTCATGTGCATGCGTCAAAATCTAACAGCATCCTCACTAACCTTATGAATTTAATATAATGTTCTTGGTAAAGATGTTTTCTATATGTGTACCAAGCGTTTTGTTTCTAGGTGGTGTGCTTTTAGAGATATTTCACCTTTCCTGTATTTTCTGTATGAAGATTGCTCACGACCATTGACAATGCCTTGAGTTTGACGGTATGCGCAGTGCAAAACATTAGTTTTATTAAAAATAAGAAATCAAGAACCCTAACCTTATAAATTTAATATAATCTTTTTGGTAAAGATGTTTTCTATATGTGTACTAAGCGATTTGTTAATAGGTGGTGTCGTTTTAGAGATATTTCACTTCTTCTGTATTTTCTCTATGAAGATTGCTCACGACCATTGACAATGCCTTGAGTTTGAGTGTATGCAGTCAGGTGAAACTGGCAGGGCGCTCAAACTGCGACACCGGTTGACATTATTATTATTATTATTTATATATTTGTCTTGGGTTTCATGTAAGTTAAGCTTGCGACCACCCGCGGTGTGTGATTACCCCATTTCGGGCACGTGACCTAAGCTAAGTTCCCGCCAGGACCGACCACCGTCAAATGTCGTCTGGTGTCGTTACGGCGCCGATTTACGGCATTTTAGCGACCACGATAACCACCCCGCTCTCTGAAATCTGTTCATGTTGCATAATTCCATGACTACAGCAACAAAAAAATGAATGAAAACGCCGCACTTACCTAGATCTGATCCTACAAATCGAACTTAGATGCTGAAGCACCTATTAGTATTAAACTTTAAAGTTTCATAGTCCGATGGTTTTGAATTTCTGTATTTTTTCTGAGATAAATATATTAGATCGATCACTAGTATCTACTTTACATTAGTTCAAAGTTACTTTTATTTTAAATGGTAAACTTTTGAGATATTTTGAGTGCAAACATGGAAAATTAGTTTTGGCACGCTTGCCAAAACTCTGACACCATAGACTTCTGCAGTGACAGGTTCTGTTAAATTGATTCAGTATTGCCTTCTACGCAGAAACAAATGCTTAATAAGTGCATCAGTATCTAAGTTAGATATGTGAAATCAAATCTAGATAATTGGTTTGGTTTTGAAAATTTGATATTTCATCGGACTATGCAGCTTTAATCAAGCATGACTGCGGATAACCAATGATAGGGCAGTTTAATAGAACTCGTTACTGGTGTTTCCTATGGTGTACAGCATTTCTACATGCATGCCAAAACTATTCACGCAGGGTTGTATTTCAGATATCTCAAAGGTTTGAAACAAAAAGTTACTTCAAACTAAAGTAAAATAAAATATTGTCATGGGGGTGATGAAAATGGGAAATATTGTGCCTAGAGCGGGACTCGAACCCACATCTCTTTGCATTCCGGGCCAGTGTGCTAACCATTAAACCACCTAGGCTCCCTGATCTCAACACACTACCCATGCCTACCTGTCTATGCGGCTCCTTGCCTGAGAGGTCAGTGCAGGCCACTACACTCGTCCCCCTGGAATTGTAAGCCTTTTAATGCTTACAATTACATACATACAGGCAATGCACTTACACATACATACACAGGGTAGGTTCAACAACGATACAGCATGTAGCTTGTATAGGATCCTGGTCACGGCAACCAGTGTCATGGGGGTGATGAAAATGGGAAATATTGTGCCTAGAGCAGGACTCGAACCCACATCTCTTTGCATTCCGGGCCAGTGTGCTAACCATTACACCACCTAGGCTCCCTGATCTCAACACACTACCCATGCCTACCTGTCTATGCGGCTCCTTGCCTAAGAGGTCAGTGCACACCACTACAATAGAATGATCAACCCAATAATGTAATTTATATATAAACAAAAATTATTAAAAAATACATCAGAACTCAAAAACCTGCAGACTATGCTATGCAACTTTTACCGCAGACAATTTTCAGTGAATGCAATCCACAGTCAAAACCCACATTTCCTTTTGGCGTTATACGATATTTATTTAACTCAAAAATACATTTAGTGAGCACAGACGACATTTAGTGAATGCAAACAGCAATTAATAAGTGCGGACGCCACTTACAAGTTCCACAGCACAGAAGGCATTTGCTGAGTGCAGCCGACATTTGGTGAATATATATGACATGTAGTGAGCATGGATGGAATTTAGTGAGTGCAAGTGAGATTTAACAAATACAGACAAAATTGGGAATTACCGACATTCAGTGAGAATGTCAGCATTTAGTAAGTGCATACAACAGTTAATATGCACATATATAATTAGTGTGTGCGTATACATTTATTATGCACATATGATAATTAGTGTGCGTGCATACAACATTTAGTATGCACGTATATAATTAGTGTGTGCATATACATTTATGTTGCACATACGATAATTAGTGTGTGTGCATACAACATTTAATATGCACATATATAATTAGTGTGTGCGTATACATTTATTATGCACATACGATAATTAGGGTGTGTGCATACAACATTTAATATGCACATATATAATTAGTGTGTGTGTATACATTTATCATGCACATACAATAATTAGTGTGTGCATACAACATGAAGTATACACATAAATAATTAGTGTATGCCCATGCGATAATTACTGAGTGCAAATACGACATTTAGCATGCACACGCGACATTTAGTGAGAGCAGATGAAATTGATGACTGGCGTTGTGGCTCGGCTCACCTGACCGCCCCGCCCCGCCCCTCCCCAGCCCGCCCGCCCGCCGACACCCAGCGGCCCGCGCGGTGCTGCCCCCAGGTGGACAGAGTTAGCACTTTAATGCAGACAAATGCCGCGCGGTCAGCGGGGGCGCTGCTTGTTTAGCTCGGCGCGTCTTCATCAATCTCGCGTTACACCCGTCCTACTCCGCGCGCGGCGCCCCGTGCCCCGCGCCTCCTCAACCGGGCCCCGGGATCAGGGCCGGTGTTGCAGTTTCAGCGGCATGCCAGTTTGCGAGGGACATATCGCTTCTGCGCATGCATCAAAATCGAACAGCATCATAACTAACCTTATAAATTTAATATAATGTTTCTGGTAAAGAAGTTTTCTATATGTGTACCAAACGATTTGTTTCTAGGTGGTGTGGTTTTAGAGATATTTCACTTTTGCTGTATTTTCTGTATGAAGATTGCTCACGACCATTGACAATGCCTTGAGTTTGACAGTACGCGCAGTGCAAAACATTAGTTTTATTCAAAATTAATAGAAATCCAGAACCCTACCCTTATCAATTTAATATAATCGTTTTGGTACACATGTTTTCCATATGTGTACCAAGGGATTTGTTTCTAGGTGGTGTGGTTGTAGAGATATTTCACTTCTTCTGTATGAAGATTTGCTCACGGCCATTGACAATGCATTTGAATGGATGTGTCCCTCGCAAACTGGTATGCCACGAAAACTGCAACACCGGGAAGGGCGGCGGGGACAGCGCCGAGTGTGCTGAACCTGCCGCCCGCCTCACCGCCCGCGCGCCGCGCGCCCGGCTGGTTAATTCGAACCACCCCGAGGGGGCGATTACCGTATTAATAAAGGATGGTCGTGGGAGGTAGTCCTAGACCTACCTACGCTGTGAACGCATAACTCGCAGACCCCCAGAGGCGTTGTGGAGGGGGGGGGGGATTGAGTGAGGGTAGGGTTAGGTGGGGTGGGGGGAGGAGGGGATGGGGGAGGGAGACTTACGTCAAGAACAGTGTAGGGACATCAGGTCATGGTGCCGGCGGCCTGATTTCCCAGTGGGGCAGCACTATAAAGTCACCATGAGTGCACGCTGTCACAAGTCGGTGCATGTCCTGGTATGGCCTAGGGTCTTACTGGGGCGTAAAACTACACCAACCACCCAGCCTCCCCCGGCCCTCTCAGAGGACTGTGGTTGGGCTCTTAGGCTGCCTTTTTCCTTCCTCCGCCCCCCAATTTCTCTGACCACTACCCATCGGAAGCCAACTCCCGACCACATGGGACCACTTTCAGCGGTGCCCATTCAGTGCTGCAGATTTGCAGACTTCAGTGCACCAATGCGACTGAAAACTCCCCAAAAACAAACAAACAACAGTGTAGGTATAGGTATATATACATAACCATCTTGAGTTGAGTTGAATTTTATTTAGAGTTGCATAGTCCGATGGCCCTGAGTTTCGGCCATTTTTCTGAGATAAATATTTTAAATTGATTGTTATAATCCACCTTACTTTAGTTTGAAGTGATTTTTATTTTAAATGGCTAACTTTTGAGATATTTGAAGTTTAAGCGTGTCAAATTAGTTTTGGCAAGCACACCAAAACTCTGACACCATATGCTTCAGCAGTAACAGGTTCTATTAAATGGACTCAGTATTTATTCCCTTCTATGTTGCAACAAATGCGTAATACTAATAGCTGCATCAGTGTCGAAGGTAGATGTGTAGGATCAAATCTAGATAATTGCTTTGGTTTTGAAAATTTGATGCTTCATCGCACTATGCAGCATTAACCACAAACATACGGTACGGTCACTGTATATATAACCAAATACCCTATAATACTAAGACGGCTCACTCCCTATCTCTCCTATGGTAATGTAAATTTTGCAGTGCCACCTTGTGGTGGGTTTGATCAGCCCGGCTGCTGGTTGGTGTTTCACATGTAAACACATACAATTATATTATACATGAGATAGGTAAGTATGAATACACATCAACATGAAATTGCTATGAACAAATACACATCATCATCAGCATCATCATCATCACCATCATCACACATCTTTCACATTCATATACATTTATATATATAATATAGCAACTGTTTAACCAAGAGAACAGCCAGCGCACCAAGTGGTGGGTTTGATCATTTTGATTACACAATACAGAATGAGTGAGCCGTCTTAGTATCTGGGTGATCTTGCAGCTGAGTAACCAATGTTACATTAAATTTAAATTCTCACTTATGGAATATCCATTGTTACAACAAATCTGCAATTGGAATTATTAGCTAGAATCAGATAGGTCCCTGTATGTATATGCGTATGTAGATCTAAGCATTTAACATGCATATACAGTAAAACCTCCCAAACCCACCACCGCCACAGATCGACCACTCCCCTATATCGATCGCTTTATTTGGGTCCCAATAATACCATTGTAACCATATTCTAACTCCCTAATCCCACCACCTCCGTAAATGGACCACGTAAAGTCGGCCACACGAAAAGTGATGTCAAAGTTATATTGTTTTCACCACTCATGCAGATCTCAAAATCTTCCACATTTGCTTTAAAAAATAAAAGATTAATATAATACTAATAGGTTATTCGTTATTATCTAGATTACTGTAGTTTGAAGCGCCATTTTGTAAAGGGTTAACTTTGGAGCTATTAAATGGGGTGAAAACATGCTAAATTAATTTTGGAATGCATGTCTTATAAGTTATAGTTATAACCACGTATACAAATATATAACTACGTATATAACTATGTATATAGCAATATAACTATTATATAACTACGTTTATAACTATATAACTATAGTTATAACAATGTACATAACTATTTATTATAACTATGTATACAACTATATAATATAACTATGAAAATATCTACGTATACCACTATCTAAGTAACTACGTATAGATACATAACTACGTATACAACTATATTTCTATGTATATAACTATGCATATACAGCAATATAACTACGAACATAACTATATAATTACATATATAACTATGCATATAACTACGTATATAACTACGTATATAACTATGTATATAACTATATGGCTATGAAAATAACTATCTATACCACTATCTAAGTAACTACGTATAGATACATAACTACGTATACAACTATATTACTATGTATATAACTACGCATATACAGCAATATAACTACGAACATAACTATATAATTACATATATAACTACGCATATAAGTACGTATATAACTACATATATAACTACGTATATAACTATATGGCTATGAAAATAACTACGTATACCACTATCTAAGTAACTACGTATAGATACATAACTACGTATACAACTATATTACTATGTATATAACTACGCATATACAGCAATATAACTACGAACATAACTATATAATTACATATATAAACTACATATATAACTATGCATATAACTATGCATATAACTATGCATATAACTATGTGTATAACTACATATATAACTACATATATAACTACGTATACAAATATATATCTACGTATAAGTTCTTTACTACGTAAAAGGCAAAACACTCACATACACTCTTCGGCGCCTGTTTGTATTTGTTGGGGCTTTGCATCCTAGCAACATCTAAGGTAATATCAATATCTACGTGTGGCTATGCGCACTCGTGAAGTCTTGATAGAGACAAGGACTGACTTGCTCAGTGTGCGGATAATGTTACTGAGTGGGGTATCGGTCAATGGTGGCGGTGGCCTGGTCTTCCAGTGGGGACAGCAATATAAAGTAATTGTTTTAATTAAATAGTGCAAATGACCGAAATTAATCAGACCAGTGCCTCGGCGCTGAAGATAGATTGTATTCAGTAAATAAATGTTTACCAATACAAAAAGTAAAGTCATGAGTGTGTACTGTCACAAGTCGGTAGCAGTCTTGAAATGACCTTAGATGTTGCTAGGGCTTAAACCCGAACCAAACAAACAAACAATCAAGAAACCTTCCATGATTAAAAACATCATCTGACCTCTTCATGAACAACAGACTCAAGGTCATCCTAAACCGATGGTCAAGGTCAGACATGCACATTGTAGCAGTAACATTAACAGGAAATAACGTTAGCCCGCCGTAGCCTGAGCGATAATAGAGTGGGATGCCATTTGCTTGTAAATCGGACCTCGGCAAGCCGCTATGCATTATGGGTAGCGCCGCCACCTGGCGGCGAACAGGCAGACGACGGGCACTGCGCACGCGCAGCCTAGCAGACCGGAACCGGAACTAAGACTGATGCGAGTCGGGAGCTTGTCAGAAGTGGACCGGGTGTAGGTTTTAGTGGGTGAGGTGGGGAGACGGGTAGTTACTGGAATGATAAGTGGCCCCCCTATTCCCTCATCACTTACTTCCGGTTTGGTTGGTTGGTTGTTGGAGTCCTGGCATAAAACCCCAACAAAGAAACACACCTTAGCATGTGTGTCAAGTTGCGGTTCACCCCATGCCTTAGGGCCCAGTCACACCTCACCAGATTGAGCAGCGGACAAAATTGTCTAGTCCGGTGGTGATAAATATCAAAATGTGTCAAAATGTTGCGCTATCGTGTCAATGGACGCTGGACGAATGGACATGAAATGGATATAAACGGATAGCCAACGGATGGTAAGCGGACTAAACAGACTCAAACCGGACAAGAACTGTAGACGTTAGTCCATCGGCATCTGTTCTTAGTTTTTTGCATGTTCAAAATTTGTACGGACACAAAACGGACATTGTTCGTTTTCTGTCCATTTCCCCCAATTCGGTGAAGCGTGACTGGCGCTTTATCTAAATACAGGTGAAAATAGCTTTAGTATGGAACAGGAAGTGGAATCCCTGGTTCCAGTATCAAATGGCTACTTATATCAGGACAGAGTTAGTGAAATGGGAGAGAATGCAAAAAGACTAGAACTTAGAAGGCAACTATAGAATGCCACCGATTTCACCTTTAAACTCCATTAAACTGCATGTTATATTCTATCTTTTTCAAATCAAATGTAGCAGGTAAATATTAAGATATATGTGAAGAATATATTTTGCTTCTTAAATTAAGAATTTCTCTGCTCATTTCATTTAGCCAGCATGTAGATGATTTTCGCCACTTTTTCTATTGGGTTGGTACTGCAAGTACGGGCGAATCCTTTATCTATCTGTCCAGCCGATGCTGGGCAGAGGACATTGCAACGCAACTTGTAAACCTGGGAGGACAAGGATTAGTGTGTGTGTATGTGTGTGTGAGGGGGGAGGGGGCTTGTGTTTGAAGTATGTGTTGCCATGTGTCGTCGGACACCGGCTCGCCGTAGACAGCCGGAACCAGCAGCCGCCATCTCGTGGTCACGGACAGCAGCACACGACCTTCCCTGCTGTGCTATGCTGTACTATGCTGTGCTCTGCTGTGCTGTGTTGCTCTGATCTGCCCTGCTCTGCCCTGCCCTGCTCTGCCCTGCCCAGCCCTGCTCTGCTCTGCTCTGCTCTGCTCTGCTCTGCTCTGCTCTGCTCTGCTCTGCTCTGCTCTGCTCTGCTCTGCTCTGCTCTGCTCTGCTCTGCCCAGCCCAGCCAGCCCTTCCCTGGTCTGCTATGCCATGCCTTCGTCTCCTTCCCCATCCTTCCCTTCCCCTTCCTTTCCCCTCCCTCCCCCTCTCCACCGCCTTCCCTTCCCCTCCCATCTACCTTCCATTCCCCTTCTCTTCCCCCACCTCCTGTCCCCCTCTTCTCCCCTCCCTCCTCCTCCCCTTCCCTTCCCCGCCCTTCCCATCCCCGCCCTCCCCTCCCATCCCCTCCTCTCCCCCCCTCCCCTCCCCTCTCCCCTGCCCTCCCCTCCCCTCCTCTCCCCTCCTCTCCCCATCCCCTTCCTTTCCCTTCCCCTCCCCTCCCCTCCCATATCATCCCTTCCCATCCAGCTCCACTCCCCTCCACTCCATGGTGCTGGTGGCCTGCACTTCCATGGGAGCAGCACTATAAAGCCGCCATGAGTGCGCACTGTCACAAGTCGGTCCCCGTCCTGATATGACCTTAGATGTTGCTAGGACGTAAAACAACAACAAACAAACTAACTAACTCTATCGGCTGTGGCCAGTGACAAAATTAGTTCAGTCGCTCCCCGCCAGGGCTGTGCGTGGCGTGAGCGGGTCGCCATGGTGACGCAATGTAAGCCAGCCTGACACTCACATTCACATTCACGAGTGTGATCCGTCTGAATGTCGTCTGCTGTCACTGACTTTCGTCTGATGTCACAAGCCCACTGAAATATCACATTGCTTCGCTGATGTTTTCAATGAAATTTCTTTTAAAAATCTGCTGTCAGCTGTTTGACAGCAGACGACATTTGTCGGCGGCAGACAAACGGCGTCGCGCTTGTGAGAATGTGAAATGGTGCAATCTGGCACCTACTTGGACATATTTTGGCCTTTAAATTCCAACTTTTTAAACAATTCAACTTGACTAACATAACCAAATATTTAAAAGTAACAGTTTTTTTGCTGACGGACATTTTGTGGAAATGTAGGTGCACTTGCTGTTGGGATAAAGGATTTTACTTTTTACGATTCAATGCAAATATTTCCCGCCTTCTGTAGGGTATCTGAGCTCCAAACCGGACGAATGAGTCTGAGCGTTCAATTCCTCGGTCGAAAGTCTTGGGTTTGAACCCCGACCGAGTTAAAGTTGCATAATCCAGTGGTTTTGAGTTTCTGTCATATCTTTAAAGCTGCATAGTACAATGACAACATCACATTTTCAAAACCAAAATAATTATCTAAATTGGATTCTACATATCTACCTTCGATACTGGTGCACTTATTAAACATTTATTGCCACACCGAAGGGAATAGTGAGGCAATTGAATAGAACCTGTTACTGCACAAGGCTATGGTGTCAGAGTTTTGGCAAGCTTGCCAAAACTAATTTAGCATGGTTACACTTCAAATATCTCAAAAGTTACCCACTTAAATTAAAAGTTACTTCAAGCTAAAAGTAAGGTACATTATAACGATCAACCTGATGTATTTATCTCAGAAAATGTCAAAATCTCAAAAACCATCGGACTATGCCACTTTAAGTAAAATATATTTGGTTTGGTTGTTGCAGTCTACCTTACATTATTTGAAGTAACTTTTAATTCAAGTGGCTAACTTTTAAAATATTTGAATCGGAAAGATTTTGAATTAATTTAGGCAAGCACATCAAACTCCTGCGCAGAGACCAGACGGGATGGCTGAATGAGTTGGAGCGTCCGTCTCCCGTGCTGGTAGATCGTGGGGTTGTGGGTTTGAACCATGGTCGAGTCAAACCAATGACTTGAAAATTGGTGCTTGGCACTTCCTAGCCTGGCGCTCGGCATTATTAGGATAGGGCAAGGACTGGTGTGCTCAGTGTTAGGATAATGTGACTGAGTGGGATACCAGGTCATGGTCCCGGCGGCCTGGTTTCCCAGTGAGACAGCACTATAAAGTCGCCATGAGTGCGCACTGTCACAAGTCGGTACCCATCCTGATATGACCTTAGATGTTGCTAGGACGTAAAACAACAACAAACAAACACAAACCTGACATCGTAGGCTTCTTTCAGCAGTAGCAGATTATCTTGGCTTTATTTGGTATCCCTTCTGTGCAGCAATAAAAGTGTCTAGTGAGTCCGCCAGGATCTAAATTAAATAGATAGGATCTAATCTAGGTCAGTGCTTTCATCGGACTATGCGGCTTTAACCAAAGACCCTATAATACTAAGACGGCTCACTCCCTATCTCTCCCATGGTGATGTAAATTTTGCAGTGCCACCTTGTGATGGGTTTGATCAGCCCAGCTGCTGGTTGGTGTTTCACATGTAAACACATACAATGATATTATACATGACATGGTAAGTATGAATACACATCAATATGAAATTGCTATGAACAAATACGCATCGGCATCTTCATCATCATCGCCATCATCACACATCTTTCACATTCATATATACATTTATGCATATAATATAGCAACTGTGTAATCAAGAGAACAGCCAGCGCACCAAGTGGTGGGTTTGATCATTTTGATTACACAGTACAGGCTGAGTGAGCCGTCTTAGTGTTATACGGTCTTTGCTTTAACCTACACAGCGATCCCATTTCTCAGCGAAATCGCTGATTTCAGTGAGAACTGATTTTCTAAATCAGCAGAGGGGGGGGGGGGGGGTCCTGTTCGCAAAGAAACGTTTACTTTTAATTATTTGTTAGTCTTGAAGTGTGAAAGCAGTTGGAATTTCAAGGCCAACATAAATTATGTCCAAGTAGGTGCCAGATTGCACCATTTTAATCATAGTGTTGATCAAATCTCCGGGCGGAGGGGGGGGGGGGGAAGCATGCCACTGGACCTCCCTAGTTTTACAAAGATTTTTTTTGTTCTTGTCACTGGGACCCATGCAACACGATTTCGGACTTAATCCAAATAAATATAGTCTTGAATTCCAATCAAAAACAGCCTTGAAAAGCCTTGAAAAGCCTTGAAATAGCGTTGAATTCCATATTTTCACATGTGTACAGACCCTGCCTATAGCTCATCAAGAATAGACAGGCTAATTAGCAACAACAAAAACCATGCCGTGTCTCATGGAACAGGCTCACGGGACGCGGTGGCCGAATCGGTAGAGCGCGGGACTCGCATGCGGGAGATCGGGAGTTCGGTTCCCGGTCGAGTCAGACCAATGACAATGATTGATACTTGTTGCTTCCTAGCCTGGCACTCTGCATTAATACTTAATAATAGGATAGGGCAAGAACTGGTTAGATCAGTGTCAGGATAATGTGACTGAGTGGGATATCGGGTCATGGTGCCAGCGGCCTGATTTCCCAGTATGGCAGCACTATAAAGTCGCCATAAGTGCCCACTGTTACAAGTCAGTACCCGTCCTGATATGACCTTAGATGTTGCCAGGACACAAAACTCAATCAACCGACCAAGCATGTAACAGGCCTAATTTACAGTTGCATAGTCCGATGGTTTTGAGATTCAGGAATTTTCTGAGATAAATACATTAGGTTGATCGTTATAATGTACCTCACTTTTGCTTGAAGTAACTTTTATTTTAAGTGGTTAACTTTTGAAGTATTTGAAGTGGAACCATGCAAAATTAATTTTGGCAAGCTTGCCAAAACTCTGACACCATGGCATTCTGCAGTAACATGATCTATTCAATTGCGTCACTATTCCCTTCTGTGGGGTGACAAATGTTTAATAAGTGCATCGGTATCTAAGCTAGATATGTAGAATCAAATTTAGATCATTGTTTTGGTTTTGAAAATTTGATGATTTCATCGGACTATGCAGCTTTAAGGTGCACATTAAAAAGCAACACCACGGCCATTGGCAGGATTGGCCAGTTAAAAAAAAAAAAAGGGTGGGAAAAAAAAGAATTTTGAGTCGGCGATCCATCACCACAGACACAATGCCATCATCGGGGATACCGATTTGGAAATTTAAAAAATTGAGAACAAGATTCAAGATTCATTCTGAACCATCGATGCGTTACATGTTCAGACTGCTTTCAAGCCACAGTCACAAAATATCATGTTAAAGATGTCAACGGCAGGATTTAATGACATAAACTGGTGTTCACCCCTGACACCACCACATTTTACACTTTCTGCCTGACAGGTTTCTTGTGTTAGATTATTATCCAGATATTGTGTGTAGTTAAAATAGCATAGTCCGATGGTTTTGAGATTCTGTAATTTTTCTGAGATAAATATGTTAAATAGATTATTATAATCTACCTTACTTTAGTTTGAAGTAACTTTCATATAGACGGGATCGTGGTTCCGACTGCGCATGCGCTGAAAATGGCCTTGGCAGCAAAGCAAATGCGAATGGCCATTGAGTTTGTCGATACGCATAGGCAAAAAGTTCGATTTTATTCAAAATTAATAGAAATACGTAGCAATTTGCCATAAATATGTATGCACACATGCAATATAATGATCTGATGAATATAACTAAGACAAAGCTAGCCATAGTTAAACATTTTGAGCTAAGAAACATACAATTCCACACAAAACAATCAGTGATATCCACATCACCATTATTAATTCTTGTTCTAAATATTAAAATGCCAAATGTGTCAACATACACTTGTTTCAGAGAAATATATAACCAATATCTGATTAACCCTACTAATTTTCTAGTTCTACATATGTCATTAACCATAGGATATAAATAAAAACATGAATAAAATAAGTAAAACTGACTCTGGCTATATGGCTCTAACACTAATCTGAGTGCCCAGATTTGTCTAAATCTAAATGCACATGGCATAAGATGTGCTGATTATATTGATGTAAATGCAATGCTGGATAAAAGATTAATATCTTAATTTATATATATATTTTTTTAGTTGGTATTCTATGTTTCAAACTAGCACATTTCATAGCTGCACCCTGTGTATTAGCATGTGCCATGTGCTTCTCGCGGGTTTGTTTTGCTCTGACGCATCCCACAATGCACTGCGCCGCTGGAACGGTCATGTAGTCTATTAAATGGCTAACTTTTTGGGATATTTGAAGTGCAAATATGGTCAATTACTTTTGGCAAGCAGACCAAAGCACTGACAGTGACACGATAGGTGTATGCAGTAAAAGGTTCTATTAAATTGACTCAGTATTCCCTTCTATGTGGCAACAAATGATTAAAAAGTACATCAGTATCTTAAAGTTGCATAGTCCGATGGTTTTGAATTTCAGAAAGTTTCTGAGATAAATACATTAGGTTAATCGTTATAATTCGCCACACTCGGTTGCGGAAAGAAACAGAAAGAACGAGATAGAGGCAAGAGTGATTTCAGTAGATTTAATAAAACAAGTCAGGAACCAATGGAGGTCTATCAATCAGTATCGTGGGCGACCAGGGCCAGAATCAGGCGCTGACTGGAATGCGCAACCAGACTACAGTTCATGAATCAGGGTAATGTGCAGGTACGTGAGGATCAGCGCTCACCCCAGAAAGTGGGTGAGAGGGTGGGGAAATCGAAGTGCACAGTAGGCGTGTCGAAAGCAGAGTGACTACAGTTGAAGAGAGGCAAGCGAGGAAAGCTAAGAATAGACCAGCCTCGTGCGGAAATTACCCATGTTAGCCTCGGCCAACATGCACAATGTACCTTACTTTAGCCTGAAGTAACTTTTATTTTAAGTGGCTAACCTTTGAGATATTTGAAGTGCAACCATGCAAAATTAGTTTTGGCATGCTTGCCAAAACTCTGACACCATAGACTTCTGCAGTAACATGGTCTATTCAATTGCCTCACTATTCCCTTCTGTGTGGCGACAAATGCTTAATAAGTGCATCAGTGTCTAAGCTAGATGTGTAGAATCAAATTTAGATCATTGTTTTGGTTTTGAAAATTTGATGATTTCATTGGACTATGCAGCTTTAGGTTAGATACTTAGAATAAATTCTAGGTAAGTGTTTTTGGTTTAGAAAATTTAATGCTTCATGGGACAATGCAACTTTAAAGTTACTGAGTCCGATAGTTTAGAGTTTCTGTCATTCACGTTAGGCCTGGTACACACCTACCGTTTACGATTCACGCACTAAAACTCGTGACTCGACCCGACCCGCTTAAAACTGAAAACGTCCCGATTCATTTTTCGAATCGCAATCGTAATCGGCCGGTTTTAGCCCTAAAACTGAGGTTTTATGCGCGAATCGCAATCGCTAGGTGTGCGCGGGGAGCGCACACCTAGCGATTTTTGTGTGCGAAACGGGTAGTTTTAGATCGTATACGGTAGGTGGGTGCGCACAAACGGTGGGAGTGTACCAGGCATTAACGATCAATCTATTATAATCCATGTTACTTTAGTTAGAAGTAACTTATATCTTAAAGGTGCATAGTCCGATGGAAACCATTTGACTATTTAACTTTAAGGGACAATTCATAAGTGATAATTGCAATTGTAATTATTTAGCGTATTCACTCATTTAAACTTGCATAATCAAATAGTTTTGAGTTAATGCGATTTTCTTAGATAACATAAATTAGTATAATTCACTTTACTTTAAGGCCCTGTCACATTACGGCGTATGGCGGGAGCGTATTGAAAACCTACGTAGGTCCTGCGCATGCCGGCCTATGATGACATTTTGTGACCTTTTGGGTGGTTTTGAGTGTATGTGGAACCTACGAGGAGCGTACGAGGAGCGTATGGGAGCGTGCCTGCTGACATTTTTTACCGTATGTGCCATACGCACCTCAATAGGTCGAGATTCTTTGAGCATGCACGAAAAAATTTGGACGGACGGATTTTATGAAAGCGTATGGCAGCGTATGCCTCATACGCTTCACATAAGCCATCACCTGGCGGCGTATGAGTAGCGTTTGAGTAGCGTTTGAGTAGCGTATGAGTAGCGTATGAGTAGCGTATACGGCGTATGCCGACGTATATGACGTAACGCGCCTACGCTGCCATACACTCCTGCAAAAAAAAACTAATGTGACAGCCCCTTTAGTTTGAAATAACTTTGATCTTAAATGGCTAACTTTGGAGATATTTAAAGCGAAAAGATGCCTAATTAATTTAGGCCAGCCTGTCAAAATTATGACACCATAGAGAATGATAGACTTCAGCAGTAACAGGTTTTATAAAATATCCCCTTCTATGCAGTAACACATACCTAATCACCATCGCTCATTATCTAAGAATAAGACAGAGGGGTAATATCAAATCTTGCTAAATATTTTGGTATTGACCATTTCAGGTTTAGCAGGAGGAAGCACTGTGTCTGGTTGCAAACTTTGACGCTTAATAATGGTCCGAATGTGTAGTTGCTTTTAAAAATCGGTAGTTTTATTAGTAAAACTGGCCATCTCGCCACATCAAAGCCACGCCATCTCCGCTGCTATCAACGTCCGCACTGACACCAAGACGCATGTCTTATCAACGGTTCAACGAACTCTTCTCCATTCCTGTGTAAAGGCTACATTCCTTACACGCGGTATGCGGCATGCGAATGCGAATGCGGCAAAAAATCGAAACGCATCTAAGTCAATGGGGGTGATTCCATGTGTCCAAATGCGAATGCGAATGCGGATGCGGATGCGAATGCGGCAACTGAATCGGTCCATGTAGCCATCGGTGCGGCATGCGAATGCGAATGCTGCTGCGTTTGCCATAGAAAACAGTGTTAGAGAAACCTGACAACATGTGTGGGTGTGGGTGTGGGTGTGGGTGTGGGTGAAAGGACCCAACCCGTTCACATGCCGCATGCCGCATTCGCATTCGCATGCCGCATACCGCGTGTAAGGAATCCTAGCTTAAAGGTGGAACTGGTGTGAACATATCCCCATGACATCATTCACTCAATTACACACTCACTCAAACACTCACCCACACACTCACACCCTCAAATTTACACTCACACACTCAAACATACTCACACACTCACCCATACACTCACACACTCATACAATCACCCACGCACTCACCCATACACTCACACACTCACTCAATCACTCACTTACTCACCCACTCAAACACACACTAACAGTAACACACTCAAACATACACTCACTCGCACATACTCATTCACTCACAGTCACACTCACTCACCCATGCACTCACACATGCACTCATCCACTCACATACACTCACACACACTCAAACATACTCTCACTCAACCATGCATTCACCCATGTACTCACCCACTCACATACACACACACACTCTCGCAGTCACACACTTACTGACAGCCACACACTAACACATATACTCACACACTCACTCACCCATACACTCGCACTGTCACCCACTCACCCAACACACCCAGACAAACACACACTAACAAATACATGAAAAAGCATGCACAAGCATACACAAACACACACAGACACAACACACAGGCACACACAGACACACAAGCGCTCACAGACCAACACACCAACACACAAGCATACACACAAACACATGCACAAACAAGCATACAAAGACACAAATGCGCACACAAACACAAACAAATATGCACACAAACAGACACACAAGCACATGCTCAAATACACGCACACAAACACATGAACACACACAAACCCATGAACACACACAAACACATGAATATAAACAAAGAAACACAAACAAATATACACACAAAAAACGCACAAACACATGCTTAAATACACACACAAACACATGAATGCACACAAACACATGAACATACAAAAACATATGAACACACAAACACATGAACATACACAAACACATGAACATAAACAAATAAAACAAACAAATGGTGCACAAACAGACGCACAAACACATGCTTAAATACATGCGCACAAATACATGAATGCACACAAACACATGAACATAAACAAACACATGAACATACACAACCAAACAAACACAAACCAATACACACACAAACAGAGGGACAACACATGCTTAAATACACGCACACAAACACATGAACATACACAAACACATGAACATACACAAAAAAACACAGACAAATACATGCACAAACAGACACACAAACACATGCTTGAATACACACATACAAACACACACAAACACATGAACATACACAAACAAACACAAATAAATACACGCAGAAACAGACGCAGAAGCACAATCTTAAATACACACAAACACATGGACATACACAAACACGGACGCACAAACACATAAACAAACACTCACAAACACACACAGGCCAAGGCAGAAAACTGGGCGGTTGTGACTTAGTAAGAACGCCCCCTGGTTGGTGGGGGGGGGGGGGGGGGGAGGCAGCGATCCGTTTGGTGCGACGGACGGACGCTGCTGCCTGGCGCCATCTGGTGGGCATTAAGGGAAGTGGGGGTAAGCGCCTGCACTATTCATTAGGCGATCCGTCACACGCGTCAGGCGACAATGGCGGCCGTCACCGGGTCCATTTACCGTCAGGGTCTCATTAATGAAGTCCACTCGGAGAGAGAGCGAAAGAGAGAGAGAGGGAGAGAGAGAGAGGAGAGAGAGGAGGGAGAGACAGGAGAGGGAGGGTGAAGAAGGACAGAATCAGAGAGAGAGGGGAGAGGGGAGGAGGAGAGGAGGAGGAGGGAGAGGGTGGGGAGGGAGAGAGAGGGGGAGGGAGGGAGGAGGGAGGAGAGAACGGGAGAGAGAGGAGAGAGGACGGGAGCAGAGGGAGAGGGAAGAGGGAGGAGGGAGGGGGGGGGGCCCGGGTTCAGCTGTGCATTTATCCTCTCGCACGGTTGATTTAAACCCGTGTGTGACTGAGGATCACGTGTCCCATAGACTCCAGAAATAATCTTATAACGCTCTATCATATCTCGCCTGAGACGACGATATGACAATGTTGGTAGCTTAAGTCTCCTCAGGCGATCTTCATATGACATCACTCCTAATCCTTAAAGCTGACCAGACTGATGAAATCATTAATTTGTTAAAATCCAAGGCACTTATCTACATTTGATCCTAACCAGACGGGATGGCCGAATGAGTTAGAGCGTCCATCTCCTATGTTGGTAGACCATGGGATCGTGGGTTCGAACCCTGGTCGAGTCAAACCAATGACTTAAAAATTGATACTTGTCACTTCCTAGCCAGGTGCTCGGCATTATTAGGACAGGGCAAGGACTGGTGTGCTCAGTGTCAGGATAATGTGACTGAGTGGGATACCAGGTCATGGTGCCGGTGGCCTGGTTTCCCAATAGGACAGCACTATAAAGTCGGCATGAGTGCGCACTGTCACAAGTCGGTACCCATCCTGATATGACCTTAGATGTTGCTAGGATGTAAACCAACAACAAACAAACAGAACAAACATTTGATCCCACGTACCAAACTTAGATGGTGCACTTGGTAAAGGCTTGCATAGGCCGATAACTTTCTGAGACAAATATAATAGGTTGATTTAATAATCTATGTTGCGCTTTTTAAAGTTGCATAGGCCGATGGTTTTGAGTTTGCATCAATTTCTGAGATAAATAAATATATTACTTTGATTATAATGATTTATCTTATGTTAGTGTGAATTATGTTTGCTCCGATTCCTAAATGACGAATTTAGGAGATATTTGAAGTGTAAGCCTACCAAATTAAAGTTGGTTTTGAGTTTCTGAAATCTTCTGAGATAAATACATTAGGTTGATCATTATTATGTACCTTACTTTAGCTTGAAGTAACTTTTATTTTAAGTGACTAACTTTTGAGATATTTGAAGTGGATTAATTTTGGCAAGCACGCCAAAACTCTGACCCCATAGACTTCTGCAGTAAGAGGTTCTATCTATTCAATTTCCTCGGTATTCCCTTCTGTGTGGTGACAAATGTTTAATAAGTGCACCAGTATTCTTGAAGATTTATACTGCCTATCATGGATAAGTCTGAATAGACTTGTTTTCACCATTAGACAGTTTGTGGATAGAAAGCCCGAGCCTACACTTTTACCGACCCAAGTGATTTTTAACCTCCCACACCACATAGACATCATCATCATATGGGGGTGTTCGTAACCTTACGACGGTTACCGGTTGCAGAACTGCAACATTATAGAGAGGCTCCGATAAATCGGCCCAATCTTTGGTTTGAAGACTTGTCTTCTGTAGAGGAAGTGGTCTTCGTAGAGGAAGTGTTATGAAGGCTGGGACATCCTTCACGACGTAGTGACGCCGGGGCGCCGGGTGGCAGCGGATCTCTCCGTGCCGGTATGTAGTAGAGCTGTAGGTGTGTGTAGTGTAGTGTAGCACTTGTATCCGGTCAGCAGGGGTTCGAGGAAGGCGGGCAAAGGTGGGAGCAGCGGTCGTTCCAGCAACAAGAACCAGACAGAGAAATCGTAATAGGTCAAGGGCCCCACCCAAGAACACAACAACCCTGGTCAGGGGAAGAAGTGTGCCTGGGAGAAATCGAATGGGCAGAATCTAGGAAAGAGAAATGAGGAGAGTTGAGTCAAAGGACCGTGCCTATCTGCCCTATGGTGACCATCCGGCGAGCCATAGACACGGACAGAGTAAGAGTAGAAAGTGAAAATGCCGGCGGGCACCCCCTCCTGGAACTCTTTTCAGACATATCAAAGAGGTGCCAGGCCGGCAGAGAGGTGATAGAGAGAGGTGTGGACGAAGTGCGGCCCGGCAGCAAGTGTGCACATAGACATGGTATGAGAGCAACCGGCCTTTGATGACGCTGTCAGTTATACACAGCAATGGAAATCCAAATTGGTAGACAACCGACCTTTAGATTAGGAGTCCGACCTCGAATAAAGTCAGACATTCTAACCACTCTGCCACAGAGAACACCACAACTCTAAGTTAAATATGTAGAATCACATTTAGATAATTGTTTTGGTTTTGAAAATTTGATATTTTCATCGGTCTATGCAGCTTTAATGTTGGGGTGCTTGTCAAAACTCTGCTACCGTAGGTTTCAGCAGGAACAGGTTCTATTAAAGCTGCATAGTCCGATGAAGTATCAAATTTTCAATACCAAAATAATTATATAGATTTATCTCAACATATCTAACTTAGATATTGATGCACATATTAAGTATTTATTGCCAAATAGAAGGGAACACTGAGTAAATTTAATAGAACCTGTTACTGCTGAAGCCTATGGGGTCAGAGTTTTGGCGTGCTTGCCAAAACTAATTTGACATGTTTCCACTTCAAATATCTTAGAGGCTACCCATTTAAATTAAAAGTTACTTCAAACTAAAGTAATGTAGATAATAACAATCAATTTAATAGATTTATCTCAGAAAACTTAGAGAAAGTCAAAACCATCGGACTATGCAACTTTAGATTGACATACCATCCTCTTCTATGTAGCATGACATGTTTAATAAGTGCACCAGTATCTAAATTGGATATGTACTTTCAAATCTAGATAAGTGTTTTGCTTTTGAAAATTTTATATTTTCATCGGACTATGCATTTGTTGCAGCATAGAAGGGAATACTTAGTCAATTTAATAGAACCTGTTACTCTTGAACTTTTGAAGAATTCTGATATGTGCACAAACATTAAAGCTGCATAGTCCGATGAAATATCAAATTTTCAAAACAAAACCAATTATGTAGATTTGATTTTACATATCTAACTTAGATACTGATGCACTTATTCAGCATTTGTTTCTGCGTAGAAGGCAATACTGAGTCAATTTAACAGAACCTGTTACTGCAGAAGTCTATGGTGTCAAAGTTTTGGCAAGCTTGCCAAAACTAATTTTCCATTTTTGCACTCAAAATATCTCAAAAGTTTACCATTTAAAATAAAAGTAACTTTGAACTAATGTAAAGTAGATACTAGTGATCGACTCAGTATTGCCTTCTATGCAGAAAGAAAGGCTTAATAAGTGCATCAGTATCTAAGTTAGATATGTAAAATCAAATCTAGATAATTGGTTTGGTTTTGAAAATTTGATATTTCATCGGACTATGCAGCTTTAAGGTCACACGACACAGTCACTGGATCAGAAGAAAGGCCGGGCCATGACAGGTCATGAGTACCTAACTTTTTAAAGAGCTCGCGAACCCTGGAGACAGCAGCCACTTGCTGGCTAATCAAACGGCTGTGGCACCTGCCGCTCAAGCCTTGCAGTTTGTCAGGCAGATGATTGCTGTTAATTTAACACGCCTGGTGGCAGTTCCTGCCTTCTCAAGGAAACCGCCATTTTATTCAAAATAAATAGAAATACATAACAATTTGGCACACACATGGACGGAAGCATGCAATATAATAATATAATGAATATGTTTAAGACACAACTCTCCATAATTAAGCATTTTGAGCTAAGAAACATACAATTTCAGTCACTTTACAGGCTGATGTTTACATCACCATTGATTAGCCAGAAGTAATTCTTGTTCTAAATATTAAAATGTCAAATGTGTCAACAAAAACTTGTTTCAAAGAAATATATAACCAATATCTGATTAACCCTACTCATTTTCTATTTCTACATATGTCATGAACCATAGGATATAAATAAAAACATCAATAAAATAAGTAAAACTGACTCTGGCTATGGCTCTAACACTAGTCTGAGTGCCCAGATTTGTCTAAATCTAAGTGCACATGTCATAAGATGTGCATATTATATTGATGTAAATGCAATGCTGGATAAAAGGTTAATGTCTTAATTTATTATATATATATTTTTAGTTGGTATTCTATGTTTCAAACAAGAGCTGAGATGAGCTGAAACTAGCACATTTCATAGCTGCACACAGTATATTAGCATATGCCATGTGCTTCTTGCTGGTTTGTTTTGCTCTGATGCATCCCACAATGCACCGCGCCGCTGGAACCGTGATGTAGTCTATTTGTCCGCATGGGGGAAGGGGTGGGGGTGAGTGGTCACTAGTTATTGAGAATAAATGCCAATCGCACTAATGACATTGCAAATGATCATTCAACAGGTGGTTTATTTGGGGGGTTTTAAATCCAAATTAATCTTTATTCTGTTGCATGTTAAAGCTGCCTAGTCTGATGAAGTATCAAATTTAAAAGAAACAACAATTATCTAGATTTTATTCTACTCATCTAACTTAGAAAAGTTAGATACTGATGCACTTATTAAACATTTGTTTCTGCATAGAAGGTAACACTGAGTCAATTTAATAGAACCTGTTACTGCAGAAGCCTATGGTGTGAGACTTTTGGCATGCTTGCCAAAACTAATATTACATGTTTGTGCATAAAATATCTCAAAACTTAGCCATTTAAAATAAAAATTACTTCAAACTGAAAATCTATTCATCTCAGAAAAATTACAGAAACCTAAAACCATCGGACTATGAAACTTTAATAGCAGACAGGTGGGAAAAGGAGAACAGACAGGTGGGAAAGTGGGAATGGGAGAACAGACAGGTGGGAAAGGGAGAACAGACAGGTGGGAAAGGGAGAACAGACAGGTGGGAAAGGGAGAACAGACAGGTGGGAAAGGGAGAACAGACAGGTGGGAAGTGCGAAGGTGGGAAGAACAGACAGGTGGAAAGGAGAACAGACAGTGGGTAAGGGAGAACAGACAGGTGGGGGAAAGGAGAGAACAACAGTGGGAAGTGGTGAGCAGACAGAAGAGACAGCGTGGAGGAGAACAGGGGGAAGTAGGAAGTGTACGCAAAAGAGAGACAGGAGTGTAGAGAACGGAGAAGAGAGAAGGGGGGAGAGAGAGAGAGAGAGAGAAAGGGAGAGTGGGGAAGAGGAGGGAGAATAGAACAGAGTAGAGCAGAAAGGGGAAGTGGAAGAGGGGGAGGGGAGATCGAAATGGGGAGAGAGAGGTGGGAAGAGAAGAGAGGGTAAAGGGTAAGGGGAGAGACTGAGTAAGGCTCTGGTATGAGGTGGGTGGGTGTGGGTGGGAGGTGGTGGGCTGCCTCTCACATCTTACTCGCAGAGTTAATAAGCTGTGCTGCCCTCTGGGCCCGTATGCATGGAGCGGTGTTAGTGGCGTGTGGTGTTAACGCTCTAACACGGGTAGCTATCACCGTTTATTGGCGGCATCGAAAACGTATGCATGGCGGCCTAAACGGTGAATGTTAGCTAAATTTGAATGTATTTATAGATTTGGGAAATCCCTCTGCGTTTGTAGCCATATATTAGGCTCAAATCTATTGAATGCGATCGTATTTAACAGAATTACATACGCAATAAGTGAAATTTAAGCAAATTAACCCTAAAAACGAAGCGATATTAACACAGCAGGCGTATTGGCGGCGATATTAATAATTATATTTTCGAATCGACGAACGTAAAGTAAACAAATCGCCGCCGCCGCCAGTATGGAACGCGACGTCTATGCGGCGGCCGGCGGCGATTTGTTTACATTACGCTCGTCGATTCGAAAATATAACTATTAATATCGCCGCCAATGCGGCGGTAGCCTTAATAACGCTTCGAATTTACAGTTAAATTGGTCAAATTTCACTTATTGGGTAGCTAATTCTGTTAAATATGATCGCATTCAATAGATTTGGGCTCCATCCTGACACTAACCTCGCAATAACACCGCTGTAAACCAGATATCAGCGGAGTTAGAATTTCCGAATTTAAACGCTCGGTGTTAGGCCTAACACTGCTCTATGCATACCAACTTTTCCGCGCTAAACCAGAAATCCCGTCTAAACGCGTTTTGGCTCGCTAACACTGCTTCATGCATATGGCCCCTGGTGTCGAGACTGTGCCACTCCATGTCCCCCCTGAACCCGGGCGACAGCTGCTGCGGCGTCTACGATTCAGCCAACTATTCAAGACTCCAGCCACCCCACCCCGCCCCCCCCCCCACCCCTTCTCCGTCCCCGCTCTTCCCCCTCCCACTCCCCTCTCCCTCTCCCTCTCCCTCTCCCTCTCCCCCTCCCTCTCCCTCTCCCTCTTCCTCCCGTCTCCCGCTTCTCCTCTGCCCCTTCCCTTCCCACCCCCTCCCCTTTCTCCTTCCCCATCTCTCAACTCGCCCCTCCTTCCTTCCCTCTCCCCCTCCCCTCCCCTTCTCCCATCCTTCCACCTCTCTCTTCTCCATCTCCCATCTCCCCTGTCCTTACCCCTGCCCCTTCCGCCGCCGCCTCCCCTCCCCCCTCCACCCGCCCCCCCCTGCCCACCCCGTTCTCCGTCCCCCGTTCCCCATCCCCCGTTCCCCGTTCCCCGTACCCGTCCACCCCTCAGAACGCGCCGGGTGAAGTAGGCAGCCCGTCCGTCGCTGGGGCCGATACCGGAGCCCACTTTGTACGTGTGGGGTTTCCCCTTCAATCACCGGTCTGCAGCGTGTCGTGGTCGCATGTGCACGTGTGGGGAGCGGGTTGGGGCCGGGACAGGACCGTGGTGGGGCCTGGGTGGGGCGCGGGTTGGGGCCGGGACAGGACTGTGTTTGGGGGTGGGGTGGGCCCGGGGTGGGGCCGGGACAGGACCGTGGTGGGGCCGGGGTGGGGAGCGGGTTGGGGCCGGGACAGGACTGTGGTGGGGCCGGGACGGGGCGCGAGTTGGGATCAGGACAAGACCGTGGTGGTGCCGGGGCGCAGGTTGGGGCCTGGACAGGACCGTGGTGGGGCCGGGGTGGGGAGCGGGTTGGGGCCGGGACAGGACCGTGGTGGGGCCGGGGTGGGGAGCGGGCTGGGGCCGGGACAGGACCGTGGTGGGGGCCGGGGCGGGGCGTGGGTTGGGGCCGGGACAGGACCATGGTGGGGGGGCCGGGTTGGGGCGCGGGTTGGGCCCGGACAGGACTGTGATGGGGCGGTGCGGGGGGCGGGGTGGGCCCGGGGTGGGGCTGGGACAGGACCGTGGCGGGGGCCAGGGTGGGGCGAGGGTTGGGGCCGGGACAGGACCGTGGGTGGGGCTGGGTTGGGGCGCGGGTTGGGCCAGGACAGGACCGTGGTGGGGCCGTTGTCGGGAGCGGGTTGGGGCCGGTACAGGATCGTTGTGGAGCCGGGGCGGGGTGCGGGTTGGGGCCGGGACAGGACCGTGGTGGGGCCGGGGCGTGGAGCGGGTTGGGTCCGGGACAGGACCGTGCTGGGGCCGTGGTGGGGCCGGGGCGTGGCGCGGGTTGGGGCCGGGACTGGACCGTGGTGGTGCCGGGGCGGGGCGCGGGTTGGGGCCGGGACAGGACCGTGGTGGTGCCGGGGCGGGGCGCGGGGACGACCTCCCCCTTTGATTGTGATGGACTGCGTCCTACTCCACTTGTGGAATAAAGGAGAAACACTGAGAGTGTGAGAGTGAGATAGCTTCGAACCTCAGGGTGCTCCCTTCTTTATTCCGCCAAGCTCAGTATATATGTGACCCATCAGATATCACTTATATCACTAGTATCAGTATCAATATCATTGCCCAACCAGGGGTGGGGGCGCTAGCAAAGCATACAACAGTCCAACCTAGGGACTGTTCCTGCTACTGCTAGCGTCCTGCCACCAGTTGCTACTTTTTTTGTAGTCACTACCACCACCCTGTGGTACTGGTAGTGTGTGTGTGTGGGGTATGGGGGGGTCATTATGGACTACTATAATATCATATGCAGTAGAGAAATATCAACGTTTTAACAAGCATTAATAAATGCACCAGTATCTAAACCAGATACGTGTTTTGCTTTAGAAAGCATGATGCTTTAAAGTTTAAGTTTAAAGCTGCATAGTCCGATGAAAAAATACAATTTTGAAAACATAAATAATTATCTAGATTTGATTCTACATATTAAACTTAGGTAATGGTGCACTTATTAAAAACATTTGTCACCACATTGAATGGTCATACGGAGGCAACTTAATATAATCTGTTACTGTAGAAGCCTATGGTGTCAGAGTTGTGGCGTGCTTGCCAAAATTAATTTAGCATGTGTGCATTTTTGATATATCAAAAGTTATCCATTTAAAATCAAAGTTCTTTCAAACTAAAGTAAGGTAGATTATAATGACCAACCTAATATATTTATCTCAGAAAATTACAGAAACTCAAAACCATCTGACTATGCAACTTTAACTCTAACTTAGATCCAACACCATGATGCTAATTGATGAGTAGCGACAAATACCAATTGTATTATTCATCAGTTTGACTCGACCAGGGTTCGAACCCCACGATCTAGCAAAACGGGAAGTGACATGATAACTTGGATCAGTGACTGACGCCTTTCAATTTTCAGAAGACAAGGAAGGTTCTGCAGATATTCTGATACAGGTCGTGCATGCAGCCTCCCAAATCATTAGTCGATGACTACAACTTATAAGTAACTCAAACCCAGCCCCCCCCCCAAATTAAAGCTGCATAATCCGATGAAAACATAAAATGTTCAACCCCGAAACAATTATCTAGATTTTATTCTACATATCTAACTTAGATGATGGTGCACTTATTAAACATTTGTCATCACATATAAGGGGATACTGAGTCAATTGATAAAACCTGTTACTGCAGAAGCCTATGGTGATAGAGTTTTGGCAAGTTTGCCAACATTAATTTAGCATGTTTCCATTTCAAATATCTCAAAAGTTAGCGATTTAAAATGAAAGTTACTTCAAACTAGAGTAAGGTAGATTAAAACGATCAACCCAATATGTTTATCTCAGAAAATGAGAGAAACTCAAAACCATCGGACTATGCAACTTTAATATGTAAAATAAACAATTTTAATTTTAAAGGAGAAAAAGAGAAGAAAATTAACGCTGCAATGTCTGCGCAGGCGCTCAAGCTGGAGAGCTCGGCGCCAGCGCTGACACACATGGCGGCCAGTAGGTGCCGCCACTGTGCCGGCGAATATCCGCAGTGCGCAGACGCGGGGCTTTGATCACGTGGCCCTCAGAGCCCCGTAGCGCCCCCTGTGTGCAGGGTCAGTACCACGGGTGGCGATCACCGCGTCGGGCGGCGTGTGACGAGGCGCCCGCCGCCTGGTGTCGCCACCAGACAACCCTGCGTAGTAAACAGGTTGTGTGGGTGGGGGTGGTTGTTGGAGTTTTATGCCCAGGCAACATCTAAGGTCATATCCTGATGGGTACCGACTTGTGACAGTGCGCACTCATGGCGACTGGGAGACCAGGCTGCCAGCACAATGACCTGATATCCCACTCAGTCACATTATCCTAACACTGAGCCAATCAGTCCTTGTCCTATCCTATTAATGCCGAGTGCCTGGCTAGCAAGTGACAAATATAAATTTTTTAGTTTATTGTTTTGACTCGACCAGGGTTTGAACTTGTGGGTTTGAATCCCATGTACTTCTAATGAGGGAGTAACATAGGTAACATTGGTCAGCGTTCCGTGAGCGTATGCGAGCATTTTGCAAACGTTTTGCAAACGTTTTGCGAGGCACATGAATGCTCTCATACGCTAGCAATAGGTCAGAGATACATTCTGCATATGTTACGTACATTGTGTGTACGTTGTGTGTACGTTGTGTATACACCCATTTTTATTGCCCACCGTTGAAAAGTTTGATGAATGCTGACATACTGGCAAATTTTCTAACGTTGAGCACACGCTGACGCCGTACGTCATAGTGTGACAGGGCCTTAAGACCATTGAGTCTGTAAGCGCAAGGGGCCCCGAAGACGTGCGTCCGCGGGCTCCCGGCGGCAAAGGGGCGGGCGGCGGGCGGCGGGCGGCGGGCGGCGGGCGGCGGGCGGCGGGGTGGGCGCGGGCGGCGGGCGGAGGGAGGCTCCCGGCGGTAGGCGGGGGAGGGCGGCGGGAGTAGGACGGGGCGGCGGGTGGCGGGATGAGGGCGGCGAGCGGCGGATGGCGGGCGGCGGACGGCGTTCGACCGCCGGAGGGTCCGGGACGTGAGGCTGGAATGTGGCCCTGTCGGTCCCCGAGTGGATCCTTTGAGGGTCCGCTTTGAAGTTTTTATAACAAACTTTGAACTGTCACTTTCCCACAGAGGCAGCGAGCATAAAGGAGGCATTTCTCTGAGGCATGCAATGCAAGGCAGCCGGTTTGTGAAATGTAGGGTAGCAAGGATCAAGGCAATTGTTGCGATTTTACAGCCTAGAAACATCAAAGGTTATATATATATGAGGATGGGTACTGACTTGTTTGATTCACCAGACGGGATGGCCAAATGAGTGGGGGTGGGGGTGTATGTGGGGGTGGGGGTGTATGTGGGGGTGTATGTGGTTGTGGGGGTGTATGTGGGGGTGTATGTGGGGGTGGGGGGGGGGGCTTTCTTTCAGTTGTAATGTTACTGCTATATATTATACTGCATTGCAAATTGCCCCAGAGGTCTCGATTTGTTTGTTGTTTTTACGTCCCAGCAACATCTAAGGTCATAATCAGGACGGGTACCGACTTGTGACAGTGCGCACTCATGGCGACTTTATAGTGCTGCCCCACTGGGAGGCCAGGCCACCAGCACCATGACCTTCTAAAGTCCAATGCTCGAATCTGTGGCTGTGCAGGTAGGCGATTGTGAAATCAATACAGTCAAAGAGAAAGGAAGAGTATAACGTGTAAAGAAGAAGAGAGAGCCCAGCCCTCTGGTTTATTATTTATATGGTTACATGGGTTCATTGTAGAGTATCACCCAACCCCTTTCCCCCAATGGGAAACAAGCATTCTTGGCCCTACCAATAGGGATCCAGCATTCCTGGTCCCCATGCTGTATGGCCCCCATGGCCTCCACCAACCTTGACCTTTGAGTGTGGTGATCCCTATCCCAGCAGAGGTGGTAGGCCCTGAGTGCACTCACACCCAGACCTGCCAGACCACTATGTCTATTTACATCCCACTGAGGCACGACCAACCGATATATATATGTATATACATACATGCAACTGGTCACGTATATCAAGCAGTAATAGAACATTTGCATTCCCCCCTATGCCGAATATCGGAATATATCCCACTCAGTCACATTATCCTGACACTGAGCCAATCAGTCCTTGCCCTATCCTAATAATGCTGAGCGCCTGGCTAGGAAGCTACAAGTATAAGTCATTGGTTTGACTCAACCAGGGTTCGAACCCACGATCCAGAGATCTCGAAGATAATACTGGCAGTTACTGGCTAGAGGCTGATTAGCAATGCAAATCTACCAAAATTGAACTGGCTTCATTCTGGAGGCTTGCTCTCTCCTCCCCATCAGACAATACACAGGGTGTTATATGGTTAGTACGATTCATTTACCAATGGATCCAAACACATTGGTCGTAATGCTCGCATTGCGTTTGATGTGAGGAAAGGAAGAGACCCTCCCCCTGCCTCTCCTGCCGCCTCCCAGCTTTCTCACCTTCCCTGTCATCCCTCCCTCAGCTTTCTCCCTCGCCTTCTCGCCCTGCCCCGCCGCTTTCTCACCTCCCCCGCCTCTCGCCTCCCCGCTCCCTCCCTTATAAGGCCGCCCGCCGGCCTCCCTCAGTCACTCGCCTTCCAGCCGTCCTCCCTGCTCAAGCTCCTTTTTCTCCACCCACCCACCCAACTCTCTCTCTTACAGGCTAGTGGAGGGCTCCTCGGCGCCCCTCCCCATGAACACTAAGCTCCCCTGAGCTCCTAGTTTAAGCTATATCTTATCGCTCCTTATGAGCTTCCTCTTTTTGCTCTTCGCATTTGTTCTCTTGTATAGCTTGTATGTTATGTCTGAGGCGTCAATAAAGCGCCTTTCTTTCCACCCCCGCCTTGCTTTCTTCCTTTTCGCGCATCATGAACTGAGTTGACAATGTAAATAGTAAAAGCCTCTCTCATACTAGATGGGGTTTGTGAGCACCGTGTCGATTGAGATATGTGCATAATGTACAGCGTCATCAAAGGCCAGTTGCTCTCATACCATATCTATGTGGTGTGGGAGGTAAAAAATCCCTCGGGTCAGTAAAAGTGTTGGCTCGGGCTTTCTATCGACAAACTGTCTATTGGTGAAAACAAGTCTATTCAGACTTATCAATGATAGGCATTATAATTCTTCAATATGACTGTCATATTGGATATGACTGCCATATTGGATTTGACCGCCAGCTTGGATATGACCACCATCTTGGATTTGACTGCCATCTTAGAATCCGGCCGCCATCTTGGATTTGGCCGCCATCTTGGATATGGTCGCCATCTTGGCTCTGAGTATATTATATGAATATATATATATGTATATATCAATTGCCGGTATTGCATACTCACATTAACCATTAGAAACTGGACAAGATGGCCTAGCAGGTTGAGTGTCCAGTTCCTGTTTGCGATATCATGGGATTGAACCCCACTGCAGTCAAAGCAAAGACTTACAATACTTATACTCCTTTGTACCTTGGCTGGCGCTTGGCAATACTATGATGGTTCAGTATCGGGATAATATGAATGGGATAGTTAGTTTGTTTGTTGGGTTTTTACATCCTAACAACATCGAAGGTTAAATTAGGACAGGTAACTGACTTCAGACAGTGCACACTCATGGTCATTTTTATATTGGTTTCCCCACTGGGAGACTAGGCTTTCAAACACCATGACCCAATAACCCACTCAGTCACATTATCCTGACACTGAGCCATCCAGTCCTTGTTATATCCTAATAATGCTGAGCGCCAAGCGACAAGTATACATTTTTAAGTCATTGGTTTGACACGACCAGGGTTTGAACCTGTGTGTTCGAATCCCACAATCTACCAAAATGTCAGACAGACGCTCAACTCATTCGGCCATCCCGCCTGGTGCCACCCCTTGTAAGACTAGGCGTATAGCCAGCTTTTCTTGGCCTAATAAAGGATCTTCTTTTCCTCAAAACCACCACGCTTACCTACATTAGATCCTACAACTCCAACTTAGATACTAATATATCAGATTTGGGGAAGCATTGAGGGAATAATTACTAAATTTGTATAACTGCTTTGAGAAAGCCATAAAGCAGGGAAATCACTAAAAAAATATAATTTTAAAAGGCTAATCTTGTGATCTCTCGTTAGTGTTGACAAGTATCGCCCCCATATCTATGTTATCTGGTACCACGTGTACTTTAGTCAGGTTCTAGTAGGAGATTATCTAGATTACTGGGTCAGTCTATCATATGACCATCCCAAGATGGGAATCTGGGTCACAACTATGGAGATTTTTTGGGTCCTTGTCCAAAAATTATTTTGCATGCTTTCGCATCAAATATCTTTAAAGTTAGCCATTTGTCGTGAATGTTATGAAGACTGGATTATCTTGGTGAACCTAATATTTTTATCTTAAAAAGACACTTCCAAAAACAAGCAATAAAAGGCCCACAAAAGCCATCAAAAACCACTGGACTATGCGACCATTGGTTCCATGCTTTAAGCTAGGATTCCTTACACGCGGTATGCGGCATGCGGTATGCGGTATACGAACGGTTTGGGTCCTTTCACCCACACCCACACCCACACACACACATAGTGTCAGGTTTCTCTAACACTGTTGTCTATGGGCATTTGCATTCGCATGCCGCACCGATCGCTACATGGACCGATTCAGTATTCGCATGCCGCATGCCGCATGCCGCATACCGTGTGTAAGGAATCACCCCCATTGACTTAGATGCTTTTAGATTTTTGCCGCATTTGCATTCGCATACCGCATACCGCGTGTAAGGAATCACCCCCCATTGACTTAGATGCTTTTAGATTTTTTGCCGCATTTGCATTCGCATACCGCATACTGCGTGTAAGGAATGCGCCCTTAAACGTTTAGATGAGTTTGAGAGGCTTAAAAAGGAATTATCGTTTGACTCTCCATCATAGGCCATCACAATGACCCAATACTAATACATAGTGTTCTCTGTGGCGGAGTGGTTAGATTTAGAGCGTCTCACTTTTTTCTAGTTCAGACTCCTAATCTGAAGGTCAGTGGTTTGATTCCCCGTGGTCCCACCTCTGCCAATTTGGATTTCCACTGCTGTGTATAACTTACAGCGTCATCAAAGGCCAGTTGCTCTCATCCCATTGTAAAATATTCCGGTCTGGTTCATAAATATAGGTCTGGTTCATAAATATATAATAGGTTAAATAAATTCTAAAATATCTACTTTTCATGAAACTCATATGTGAAGCAATAACAACAAAGCTCGAGGCATTTGAAATGTGGCAATACAGAAGAATGTTAAAAATTCCATGGACAGCAATGGTAAGCAATGTGGAGGTCCTAACAAGAATGAAAATAAAGAGACAGATAATACAAACGATCAAAAACAGAAAAATTAAATACTTTGACCACATGATACGACACCAGGAATCACAGAGAAGAATACTGGAAGGGAAGATAGAAGGGAAAAGACCAAGAGGGAGAAGGAGAACAACATGGATGGACAACATCACTGAGTGGACAGCAATGAGCTATGCGGAATGCGTGAGAGGAACGAATGACAGGAAGAGATGGAGGTCCGTTGCAGCCAACCTTCTTCGAGAAGATGGCACCCATTGATTGATTGATATCTGAAGCATTAAGAAAACTATTTTAAGTCTGACCTACAAAAATCATCCAGGTATTTCTATAAAGTCATTATAATAATATTCCAATTATATAAGTACTACTATAAAACCTCTCTAAGTAATAATACCTAATTCATTCTATCACGTTGGTAAATGCATATGCATAATATTCAAACCAAGTTGTGAAACCATGGTAGATTATGTATATTAAGTGAAGTGATAATTAATATCAGATTATTCTAAGGTTCTACATCAAATATAACCACTGGAGATAATAACTCTGGAAAATTACTGTATTGGTATATTTACATGTATTACTGAATTGAAGTCTGTTAGTATTATATATTGTATAAAGTGAGGTAAATGCTGAAACTAAGGACAGCATATACAGTTGCTGCAGACTGTGGTTTCTTCACCCAGACAAATAGTCTGTGAAGAATGCCACAGAATGGGTACAATAATGAAGTTAAGAAACTGAGCTCTGTGTGCCTGTTATGTTATGATTTACAGATGCCAGAATTTGAGGGAGTGTTAGCACACAGGTGACAATGCATGGGGGTTGTGTGTGCGTGTGAGTGTTTGCAGGACCTGCCAAATCCAGGTGTAAAGTCCTCAGCTGGAATCTGTGGTTGTGTAGGCAGCCTATAATGAAATCAATACAGGCAAGAAGAGAAAGGAAGAGTATAAAGAATGAAAGTAGAGAGAGAGACAATGCCCTCAGGTTTATTATTATATAGTGGTACATGGATCTGATATGGCATACCACCTAACCGTGTTCTCCAATGAGAATCAAGCATTTATAGTTCCACCAATGAACATCAAGCATTCCTGTGTCACCATGGCTACCGTGATCTGCCCACCACCACCATGCAGTGTGGCTGCTTGGCCACCACCTGCCTGAGCTGAGTGTGTGGTGATCCATGACTAACAGAGCGGGGAGGGGGTAGTGAGTAGAGCTCCAAGTGCCCCTTACACACACTATCTCTAGTGCCTCTTTCACACTATCTAACTAATACATAATGACAATTGACCATAAGTAAAGGATCACCAGCAACTACATAAATACATTCATGCACCTGACACTATATACCATTTACCATTATAGACCATTTGCATTCCCCCACCAATGCATTTTATCGAAATATTTTACACAGGTGTTAGGCTGGAGGTGGGAGGTGGAGTGTGTGTGTGTGTGTGTGTGTGTGTGTGTGTGGTGAGCCCTCCCTGCCCCAGCTGGTGGCAGTTTGCTGAACTAAAGATGATGCAATATGTAATTCCCAAAGTAAGGCATGTAGAAACTCCTACTATTTTGGAGTTGTCCCAATCTCAGGGACTGGTGACCACTGGTGTTATGTAAAGATAAATAGGGTTGATACTCCCATGTAAGTGTGATTGGTGAACTTGATGGAAAATATGTATCTGACTTGGGGTGGGTGGGTTGGCCCCCCCACCCCCTTACCCAGCAGGGGGGAGGGGGCTGGTGGGAGTAGTGGGGGTCCACACACTCCCACCCTGCCTCCCCCCACCACTGACTGGATGAGTTCAGCCAATGAAATGCCATGTTACTGTCTCTGACTGAGGAGACTCCCAGCAACTGTGTACCTGTATTTTGAATGCGTCCCATCTGAATAAAAGAGCTGGGCAGCAGGTGTGGCAGGCAGATGACCTGGAAACAGCACAGCAGGAGGAGCCAGCCACCCCTCCCTACTAGACTTTACCACACTTAATTTCTGTTGGGTTACTATTTCTTGGAACTGATATAGTAAGCAGATATAGTAAGCAGATATAGTAACCAGATATAGTAACCAGATATAGTAAGCGGATCATCGCTTGAGTAATATCATACTTTGTGCTTTCCGGCCTCCACAGACAGAACTTAGGGTTCTATTTCCTATAAAGATTCTAGCGGGTAAAATACCGCCAGTCAACACCATGTCTATGTTGTGTTGGAGGTTAAAAATCCCTTGGGTCGGTAAAAGTGGAGGCTCAGGCTTTCTATGGACAAACTGTCTAATGGTGAAAACAAGTCTATTCAGACTTATCCATGATAGGCAGTATAAATTTTCAAGAAAAATACATTGTGGTTCTAATTAGTGTGAATCGGCTGCTGTGAATCCTGTTGTCCCCTGTAGTCACTATTGTGAGGATCCATGTCCTACTCCGCTGAGGAATAATGATCGCTTCTAAGCCCAGGGTGCTCCCTGGTTTATTGTGTTACGGTTAAAACAGAAGTGACTTGGCACTGCCCACCCAGATTTCATGTAACCTCGCTCGGGTGGGGGTTGGGGTTTGAGGTTGGGTGCAGCAATCACCTGAGGGGCTCTTCCTACTAGCATGCTGCCACCTGTTGCTACTTCTCAGCAACAGGGGTCAGGACAGGGACTGGGCATACAGTATCAGGATAATGTGACTGGGACATCAGGCCATGGTGCCGGTGGCCTAATTTCCCAGTGGGGCAGCACTATAAAGTCACCATGAGTGCGCGCTGTCACAAGTCGGTGCATGTCCTGGTATGCCCTAGGGTTTTACTGGGGCGCAAAACTACACCAACCACCCCAGCCTCCCCCTGCCCTCTCAGAGGACTGTGGTTGGGCTCTTGGGCTGCCTTTTTCCTTCCTCCCCCACCCCATTTCTCTGACCACTAAAACAAAACAACACTCACGATATTGATACTATGCTATTAATTTAACAAATAAATACTATATGCGCACACTCACAAACACCCGCATCCACCCTGCCTGCCCCTCCCCCCCCCCCTCCCCTCCCCTCCCCTCGCCTCCCATCCCCTCGCCACCCATCCCCTCGCCTCCCCTCGCATAGCCTCCCCTAGCCTCCCCTGCCTCGCCTCGCCTACCCTCCCCTGCCTCGCCTCCCCTACCCTCCCCGCCTCGCCTCCCTTACCCTCGCCTCGCCTCCCCTCGCCTCCCCTCGCCTCCCCCGCCTCGCCTCCCCTCCCCTCCCCTCGCCTCGCCTCCCCTGCCTCCCTTCCCTTACCATGCCCTCCTCTCCCCATCCCTCCCCTCCACATCCCTCCTCTCCGCTCCCTTCCCCTCCCCTCCCCTCCCAACACCCTCCCCTCCCCTCGCCTCGCCTCGCCTCACCTCCCCTGCCTCCCCTCCCTTACCATGCTCTCCTCTCCCCATCCCTCCCCTCCACATCCCTCCTCTCCGCTCCCTTCCCCTCCCCTCCCCTCCCCTCCCCTCCCCTCCCCTCCCTCCCCTCCTCTCCCTCCCTCTCCCCTCCCCTCCCCTCCCCCCCACGCCCCTCCCCTCCCCGCCCCTCCCCTCCCCTCCGCTCCCCTCCCTCCCCTCCCCTCCTCCCCCCCTCCCCTCCCCCCCCCCCTCCCCGCCCCGCCCCTCCACCCCCCACCCCTCCACTCCCCTCCCCCTCCCCTCCCCCCCCCCCCCCCCCCTCCGCTCGCCGCCCCTCCCCTCCCCTCCCCTCCCCTCCCCTCCCCTCCCCTCCCCTGCCCTCCCCTCCCCGCCTCTCCTCTCCCCTCCCCTCCGCTCCCCGCCCCTCCCCTCCCCTCCCCCTCCCCTCCCCTCCGCTCCGCTCCCCGCCCCTCCCCTCCCATCCCCTCCCCTCCCCTCCCATCCCCTCCCCTCACCTCCCCTCCCCTCCCCTCCCTCTCCCCTCCCCTCCCCTCCCCTCCCCTCCCCTCTCCTCCCCTCCGCTCCCCTCCCAACACCATCCCTTCCCCTCCCCGCTCTCCACCCGTCCCTGCCCCGCCCATTACCGAGCCCCAGGACACCTGTTTGGGCATCGCAGGGAAGAGCTCAGAAGTGACACATATGAAGATAAACAAATTGACTTTTGCCACCCGGGTCTGAACCTGCCCAGACAGCGCGCCTCTTGCAAATCGTGCTGAGATGAGTGCGTTGAAAGGAGACCTTCGGGCTGTGTTACCGGCTTTGATTAATGTCATTTAGCTCGTCTGAGTAAATGTGTTAAAGATGTTAAAATTCCAGCCACCGATGTTGGGAGAAAAGCTATAGTTGACCACTCGCAAGTGGCGCCCAGTGGAGAAAAGAGGAACTAGCTCCTGTTATATAGTACATGTTACATGTTACATGTTACATGTTAAATGTTATTCCAATATGGTGGTACAGGTCCGTATTCCCTTATCCGAAATTGTGAAATCCAAAAAGGTCTGAAAACCGAATGTCTTTCTTTTCTTTACAGTACATACATGAACTTTTATTGTTTATTTGACTGACTTTAATAGGAAGTATATATAGTTACAGAAGAACAACACATGCAGGCGCCAGTCAAACAGTGCCAGCCGACAGTCATAAGCCGTGTTCACACGGGCAATGTAAATCGATTCGTAGAAAGCGACTTGCCTAGTTCGCCTCACATTTCTCGTGTGAACGGACGTCTGAGGAGGATTAGGGCTGAATCGATTCACGTGATGCGCATTCTGTAAACCACCTCTCGAGGTAGTTTACGTGAGGCGATTTCTGTGAGGCGATTTATTTTGCCCGTGTGGACGCAACCGACTTACGTGAGGCGGATTAAGCACGTCGAACTATATACTATAATTTGGTCTAAATACCGCTAGCTGTGCACAGATATTTTTTTCATCATTTATTTTTATGGTTTCACTGCCCAGCAGAAGTTTTGACCCTTCCAAACCAATACCAGTCAGTACATACATATCTAGGTCGAACCCACTCTCTCGTGGCGACGTCGACTAACTGAAAAATGGCGCTGGTCAGACTGGACTTGCTCATGCGCAGATATCGATTTCCGGCCCACGTACTGCCCGTGTGAACGGTCCGCTAATTCGCCTCACCTGATTCGATTTGTCTGATTCGCCTCATATTTTGCCCGTGTGAACACGGCTATAGACTGTCCAGTGCGCATGCAGATGTCGTGGACTGTCTGGCGTGATGTGGATGTCGCGGACTGTCTGGCAGGCATGTGGATGTCGTGAACTGTCTGGTAGGCATGCGGATGTCGCATATTGTACGGCAAGCATGCGGCTGCCATGGACTGTCCAGTAGGCATGCAGTTGTCACAAACTATTCAGCAGGCATGTGGATATCACCTACTGTCTGGTGAGCATGCGAATGTCACGGACTATCCAGTGGGCATATGGATGTTGTGGACTGTCTGATGGGGATGCAAATGTCATGGACTGTCCCACGGATGTCACCGTGTCGCATGCGGACTGCCGACTGTCGCCAACTGTCTGGTGGGCATGCAGATGTCGCTGACTGTCTAGCAGGCATGCGGATGTCGCGGATAGGCATGCAGATGTCGCGGGCTGTACGGCGTGCATGCGGATGTTGCAGACTGTCCGGCGGGCATGCGGATGTCGCGGACTGTCCGGCGGGCATTGGACGTGAATGGCACGCGTCGTCAGCGCTGAGCCGCCAGGGGTTGAATAATCAAACCGACACCAGGGGGCGACACAGCGGGCGGCCGTGTTATGGTTGCAAGGCGATCTGTTGTGATTGCAGTCCGGAAAGTTGTAAGGCAGTTGTGGAGAGATGTTGATGGTTCGGGGTGAGGAGGGGGGGTATGTGTGGGAGTGGGGAGAGGGAGGGGGTATGTGGGAGTGGGGAGAGGGAGGGGGGGTATGTGTGGGTGGGAAGAGAGAGGGGGCGGGGCGGTTGTGAGGGAGGTGGGTGGGAGAGGGAAGATAGGGGAAGAGGACAGGGCGTGGGAGAGAATAAGTGTGTAGCAGGGTGAGGGATAGGTGTGGTGGGGGTAGGAGAAGAGGACGGTGTGTGTGTGTGTGTGTTTGTTGTTGTTGTTTTACGTCCTAGCAACATCTAAGGTCATATCAGGACGGGTACCGACTTGTGACAGTGCGCACTCATGGCGACTTTATAGTGCTGTCCCACTGGGAAACCAGGCCGCCGGCACCATGACCTGGTATCCCACTCGGTCACATTATCCTGACACTGAGCACACCAGTCCTTGCCCTATCCTAATAATGCCGAGCGCCTGGCTAGGAAGTGACAAGTATCAATTTTAAAGTCATTGGTTTGACTCGACCGGGACTCGAACCCACGACCCCACGATCTACCAGCACGGGAGACGGACGCTCTAACTCATTCGGCCATCCCGTCTGGTCAGTGTGTGTGTGTGTAGCGGGGTGAGGGTTGGTGTGGTGGGAGAAAGGAGATTGATTGGTTGTTAGAGTTTTATGTCCTGGCAACATCTAAGGTCATATCACTCAGGACGGGTACCGACTTGTGAAAGTGCGCACTAATGGCGACTTTATAGTGCTTATAGACTTTATAAATCAGGCCACCAGCACCATGACCAAATATCCCACTCAGTCACATTATCTGGACACTGAGCTAACTAGTCCTTGGCCTATCCTATTAATGCCGAGCACCAGGCTAGAATGCCGAACTGACAAGTATCAATTTAGTAAATCATTGGTTTGACTCGACCAGGAATTGAACTCCTGATCTTCCGCACGGGAGGCCGGCGCTCTAGCGAATCGGCCACCGCGCCCGGTGGAGAAAGGAGAAAGGAGAAGGGGAAGAGGGGACTGAGTGTATACATGGGTGGTGGGGGTGGGGGTGGGGGGTACCAGAAAGGAGGAGTGTGGGAAAGAGTGTGAAGGGGGGGGGGCTGATATGTGAGGGAGGGTGGAGAAGGGGGAGGGGGCGGGTGGAGTGCGCATGTGTGAGGGGGGGGGGGGGAGGAGTAGAGGAGGGTGTGAGTGTAGGAGTGGAGTGTAAGGGGATGACTGTGTCCACTGTCAGTGGATAGAGCGAGAAGCGCGAGTAGATAATGTGTGTGTGTGGGAGGGGGAGTGGGTGGTAAGTGTCGTGGGAGAGAGTGGGAGAGTTGGACTAAATGTGTGGGGGTGGGGGGTGCGAGAGTTGGGAAAGAGTGTATGTGTATGTGTGTGTGTGGGGGGGGGGGGGTTGATGTTGGCTGGTGGCGTTCGTGTGCGTGTAGGTGGTGGTGTGGGTGGTGGTGGGAGGTGGGGTGGGGGGGATGGTTGCTGTGATGTGGTGGGTCAGTGACGGGCTATGGTGAGTGAAGTTTGAAATGACTGAGTAGAGTGTGTGGAGCGGAGTGAGAGGTGAGTGATGGCCGAGGGGGAAGTTTGTAGCTCTCAGGTCAGGATAAATGGGCGACGTCCATGTGGTGCTGGTGCACATGTGTATATGTATGTATGTATGTATGTATGTATGTATGTATGTATGTATGTATGTATGTATGTATGTATGTATGTATGTATTATGTATGTATTATGTATGTATTATGTATGTATTATGTATGTATTATGTAATATTATGTATGTATTATGTATGTATTATGTATTATTATGTATGTATTGTGTATGCATTGTGTATGCATTGTGTATGTATTATGTATGTATTGTGTATGTATTGTGTATGTATTATGTATTATTATTATGTATGCATTATGTATGTATATATTATTATGTATTATGTATGTATGTATTATGTATGTATTGTGTATGTATTGTGTATGTATTATGTATGTCTGTATTATGTATGTATGTATCATGTATGTATTGTCTATGTATTGTGTATGTATTATGTATGTATGTGTATGTATGGATGTGTATGTATGTGTATGCATGTTTAACCGTCGGGCTATTCCACCCCCGCTTAAGGCGAGCCTAACGTGTTAATATAATTAATTGTTTCCATGTGAATTTCCTTGGCCCGCCGCCGCCGTCGTAGCCTTACCGCCCCCGCCTGCGCGTATTCCGTCGTCGGTGTCCGTCCCGTACTGTAGGCGCCAGCCAGAGTATCGTCTAAATACTAGATTTGCCACCGTGCGCATTTATCGGCCTAAAGTGTATTTATATTAGGCTATTTCAACTACTGGCTGCCCCCTTCGTCGTTAGAGATATTATGAATGTTACTAAATGAATCCAAATATGCGCAGTCCAGCACGAGTTGCTGCCGCTGTCACTACTGTTTAAGTTACCTTATGTGTCGTGGTTCTAGCCTAATAGTAACACTACGTTAATTCTGTAAATGCGTCCGTTATTAAATTCCCGCAGAGGGGTGTATTACTTGCAGAAGGCCGACTTAGGCTTAAGGCCTCTCAGTTCATAGAAAGCAATCGAATATAGGTTCCATAGCGGTTAATCTACAATAGACTGGAGGATAGGAAAGAATGCAAGGAACGTCCTGATTCACCTTTACAAGAGCTCACGATTTATTCTTAACCAAAGACTAACAAGGATACCAACATAAATAGTAACGCAGGTCTCCCGTTCCCTCCCGTGTTGTTTCTATAATTTAGTTTAGAATTTTGACCCCAAAAAGCCTAAATATCGGTGGAAAACGACGGAGCGTGTAGAAACACGTCCGCCGGGTCTGGCCCCGAACGCCTGAACCCCCTCGTTGCTTAGCTAGTCGCTAAGCAACGCTTTACCACCGAGAACCCTCGCGTGCACAAGTGTTAGCAATTTGCGCGCGCACAAATGGCTTAGGCGAGTAGGCACGCCCACTTCACATGTATTAACTATTATATATATATATGTATATATGTGTATGTATATATATATGTGTATGTATGTGTATGTACGTACATATGTGTGTATGTTTGTGTATATGTTGTATACATGTATGCATGCGTGTATGTATGCGTGTATGTATGCATATATGTATGTAGACATGCATTCCGCATTGACATGCTATGTATTACATATTAGATATGTACTTATTTATATATTATTCTATTATATATTTATTCTATTATATGTATATGTAATATATATATATATTTATACATATGCACACTTGTTTATAATATTCACGCCAATTTATGTATGTGGTTGTACAGAGTTTGTGCATACAAAGAATACGTTATGTGAATCGTCCTGATTTGACCTTAGATGTTGCCAGGACGTAAAACTCCAACAACCTACCAACCTTATGTGAATGTTGCTTGATGACGCGTGCAGATATGTGTTTGTTTTTGTTGTAGGGGGAGGGGGGAGGCCGGGAGGGGGCAGTATGTGTCTAGTGTCACCCACACCTCCCACCCTCAGGCCTGGCTGGCACTTCCCGTATTACACACACACACACACATACACACATGCATACACACACTACTCGTGCCAATCACACCAACTTCAAAGTCACCGCCTTTGTGTTTGGTCTCAAAGTTTCTTTTTTTAATCTGAGGAAATAAAAACAGTAAATGCAGAAAAAATATTAAGTGGAAGATAATCCACCAGCCAAGTCCAGAGAAGGTTATTCGATTACAGAGGCCATTGGCTAGTCTTGGAATTATATATATATAATATACATATACACATATATATATATTTATATTTATATATATATATATATATATATATCATGGGGGTGATGAAAATGGGAAATATTGCGCCTAGAGCGGGACTCGGACCCACATCTCTTTGCATTCCAGGCCAGAGTGCTAACCATTACACCACCTAGACTCCCTGATGTCACCACACTACCCATGCCTACCTGTCTATCTGGCTCCTTGCCCGAGAGGTTAGTGCGGACCACTGCACTCATCCCTGTGGAATTATAAGTCTTTTAATGCTTACAATTACATACATACAGGCAATGCAATGCACTTACATACACAGGGTAGGTTCAACAACTATACAGTGCATAGCTTGTACAGGATCATGGTCACGGCAACCAGTGTCATCGGGATGATGAAAATGGGAAATATTGCGCCTAGAGTGGGACTCGAATCCACCTCTCTTTGCATTCCGGGCCAGTGTGCTAACCATTACACCACCTAGGCTCCCTGATGTCACCACACTACCGACGCCTAGCTGTCTATGTGGCTCCTTGCCCGAGAGGTCAGTGCGGACCACTATATGTATAAATAGTTTAGCTATTTCAAAGTCTCCCAACTACGGTTTGTAGTTGGACGGTGTTTAACAGCAAATATATGTATTTGGTATGGTCACTCCCAAATAGCCTATTCTGATATACCCTTTTCTGCCAAATCCAATGATCCAAACCTCACCTTTCTATCTCTATTCATTCAAAAGTTATAGACGTGGCCTAAGATTAACCATTTTCATGGAAATTGACCTGAAAACTCACCGATACTGGGTGATAAAAAGTGTTTCAAGTGGGTTATTTTTATATAAAAAATCTGGTAATAAATGCTTTAAATTTGCGACACCGGACGGGGTGGTCAATTGGTTAGAGCTTTCCGTGTGGGGGTTTGGGGGATCAATCCCCGGCCAAGTCAAACCCAAACACTTACATACGTGATGCTTGTTCCTACCTGGCCTTGCTAGCATTCGGTAAAACTAGGATAGGACAAGGACGAGTCGGTTGGCTCAGTATCGGGATAATGCAATGACTGAGTGGGATATCGGGCCATGGTGACAATTTCATGGTATCCCAGTGAGGTAGCACTATAAAGGCCTCATGAGTGCTCACGGTCACAAGTCGGTTTTCGACCTGGTATATGACATCAAATGTTGCTCCAGCATAAAAACCCAACCAATGACCTAGTTGGCCGGTTGACCTACTTATTGTAAGTTGTGCCTTCTGATGACTTTCGGTTCAGTTTTCCACCGATTGGAAGATGGCCTAGCCAATCAAAGCAACGTGCTCAATAGGTGGGTCAATGAGGTTTTACATCCTAGCAACATCTAAGGTCATTACAGGATGGGTACCAACTGTTGACATTTCACCCTCATTGCGGTGCAGACGACTGTTTTTAGCCCCGTCCTGATATGACCTTAGATGTTGCCAGGACGTAAAACTCCAACAACCAGACGACTAATTTGGGCGTTGCGTCCCAGCTATCAATATCAAAACAGGCACCGACTTGTGAGAGGGCAGTGGCTTTATAGTGCTGCCACCCTGGGATAATGTGCTAGTAGAACCATGACCAGACGGGATGGCCGAATGAGTTGAGCATCCGCCTCTCGCTTTGGTAGAGTGTGAGATTCGCACCCCCAGGTTTGAACTCTGACTCAAACCAATGACATACAAATTGATACTTGTGGCTACCTTGCCTGGCATTCGGCAATACTAATACTAGGATAGGGCAAGGGATAATGGAATGAATAAGACCAATTATCCGTGATTTAAATTTCTCCCTGCTTAAGCATCTAATGTACCCCCCCCCCCCCCCCCCCCCCCCCACGTAAAGAAAAACATCGCGCCTTGTCTCATTATGTTGGCACTATGAGAATCATCCCTTGCACTATCCGGGCAATGCTGAGCACCACACTGAGATATGGTTCGCGGCAACTTCTGTTCTTAGTCTTCGCTTCTTACTGAACTGTATGCTAGGTACACACCTACCATTTTTCCGCACCCACCTACCGTATACGATCTAAAACTGCCCAAAAGTCGTGAGGTGTGCACTCCCCTAGCACACCTACCGATTGCGATTCGCAACTAAAAACTCTTTTTTAGGGCTAAAACGGGCCGATTACGATTGCGATTCGCGATTCGAAAAATGAATCGGCCCGTTTTCAGTTTTAAGCGGGTCGGGTCGAGTCGCGAGTTTTAGTGCGCGAATCGTATACGGTAGGTGTGTACTTGGCATAAGACCTTCCGCGTGGGCACTGGACGCTTTGTCCTCTCGACCGCCCCGGCTGGTGCTCAACAAGTCATGTTATATAGACTATACATGTATATGTCAGTTGTAACGCAGGAACCTGTCCAGACACAAAACACAGAGGTCCTAAATTCGCATCCAGTTGAGTGAAATCTACAGTCTTCAATATTTAGGAATTAGCCCTACTGTGGTCTCTTTAAGTTTAACTAACATTTCACTGCATACTTCTACCAATTGTACAAGGACGAGACGGGATGGCCGAATGAGTTAGAGCACCCGTCTCCCGTGCTGGTAGATCATGGGGTCGTGGATTCGAACCCTGGTCGAGTCAAACCAATGACTTCAAAATTGATACTTGTCGCTTCCTAGCCAGGCACTCGGCATTATTAGAACAGGGCAAGGACTGGTGTGCTCAGTGTCAGGATAATGTGACTGAGTGGGGTACCAGGTCATGGTGTTGGTGGCCTGGTTTCCCAGTGGGACAGCACTATAAAGTCGGCATGAGTGTGCACTGTCACAAGTCGGTACCCGTCCTCATATGACCTTAGATGTTGCTAGGACTTAAAACAACAACAAACAAACAAACCAATTGTACACTGACTAGAACAATTTACGATCCATCTATTACTAACTACCATTACCATAACATTCTATTTACACCATATTTGTTTTTATTCAGTTCACAAGTCGACTGGTTTGCACCAGGAACTAACAAAGTACCTCAAGATGTTCTTTTTTTCTTGAAGATTTATACGGCCTACCAAGTATCATCGATAAGTCTGAATAGTCTTGTTTTCACCATTAGATGGATGGTCGACAGAAACCCAGAGCCTACACTTTTACTGACCCAAGGGATTTGTATCCTCCCACACCATATTATATAGACATGGTATGAGAGCAACTGGCCTTCGATGACACTGTAAGTTATACACAGCAGTCAAAATCTAAATTGGCAGAGGTGATGGCATGGGGAATCAAACCACCGACCTTCAGATTAGGAGTCCGACCAAGAAAAGAGTCAAACACTAAAGCTAGGGACAGACAGGATGCGTGCGTTGCGTGGGCGGCAAGTACAAGCGGACGGCATGCGGTTCTCACATGGAAATAGCGAACACACTGGACGCGGACGGAACGCGTCAAAAAAGCTATATATATATATATTACCTGATTTGACTTTACCCAACCTCACTTTAATAGTCCTGGCTTTACCCAATCAGACTTTACCCGACCTGACTTTACACAACCTGACTTTACCCGACCTGACTAAATTCAGGTCGGGTAATGTCAAATCGTGTAAAGTCAAGTCGTGTAAAGTCAAGTCTTGTAAAGTCAAGTCATGCAAAGTCAAGTCGTGTAAAGTCAAGTCATGTAACATCAAGTCGGGTAAAGTCAAGTCGGGTAAAGTCAAGTCGTGTAAAGTCAAGTCGTGTAAAGTCAGGTCGGGTAAAGTCAAGTCATGTAACGTCGAGCAAAGTCGGGTAAAGTCAGGCAAAGTTGGGCAAAGTCGGGTAAAGTCTAGCAAAGTTTGGGCAAAGTCGGTTAAAGTCAGACAAAGTTGGACAAAGTCGGGCAAAGTCGATCAAAAGCCAAGCGGCACCACGCGTCAAGCGGCAAAAATCACTCCAAAAGCGATCCTATCTGCCCATGCGATGCCCGCGCGAGAACCGCCTGCGCCAGTGTGTTTGGCTTCTCTTTGTTACATATATTTAGATTTTTCCGTCCGCGCGACGCGCGAGAACCGCGTGACGTCCGCGTCCGGTGTGTTCGCAGCTTCGTCTAACCACACCGCAACTCCTTTTGATATATCAATGATATCTGCTGTTGATTTCTTAGTACGACGGAGCGGAGGTGAGTAATGGCCGCCGAGACGCCAGCTCACATACTGCACCAATCAGCGACGTCCTTACATTCCGACGTCATGTTATCAAATAATACAAAGTAGAAGCCATGAAAGCTTGAATGTGCTCTGCAATGAAAACTGTTCCGCAACAGGAAGGGGCATGTGTGTGTGATGTTTGTGTGGTCTGAGTGTGCATGTGGTGTGTGTGATTGTGTGCGTGTGTGGTGTGTGTGTGAGCGTGTGGTGTGTGTGCGTGTGGTGTGTGTGCGCGTGTGCGTGTGGTGTGTGTGAGCGTGTGGTGTGTGTGAGTGTGTGCGCGTGGTGTGTGTGAGTGTGCGCGCGTGTGAGTATGTCTGTGTGTGGGTGAGGGTGCGGGTGCGGTTAGAGTTATAATTTACCGAGTTCCTTTGGCAGCAGACGATATTTGATCAGAGCAGACGACAATTTTGTCAGCGCAGATTCCATTGCGACCGAGCGGGCGACATCGCCAAAGAACAGGCTACATTGACTGTCATTTTGCAGGCCTCATTTTATCAAGCGCGGGCGACATTTGTTAACAGCAGACGACATTTAGTCGGAGCAGACGACATGACAAGGACCTGAGTTATGCGTTATGGCTGGCGGGAATGCCGGGAAAGTCACGGTAGTGTGCGCACCATGTGGCCGGCCGTCTGTCTGGGGGCTTATTTTTTAGGGAAGGGCTGGGCAGGGAGATTCATGAACACTAGTCAAGAGACAATATGCTATCAAGTATGTATATACAATAAAACCTCTCTAGCCGACCACCTCCACAGACCGACCACTCCCTTATATCGATCGCTATATTTGGGTCCCAACAATACCTTTGTAAGCATATTCTAACTTTCTAAACCGACCACCTCCCTAAATGGACCACTTAAAGTCGGTCCCAAGGTTGGTCGATTTAGAAAGGCTTTACTGTATATGCATTAATAAAGTAAAACCTCTCTAAATGACCACCTCCACAGATCAACCACTCCCCTATATCGATCGCTTTATTTGGGTCTCAAACGATCGCCCATACAATACCGTTTTAATGATTAAAAAAACCCTCCCTAAACCGACCACCTCCCTAAATGGAGCATTTAAAATTAAAGTCGGTCCCATGGTCGGTCGATTTAGAGAGGTTTTACTGTAGTTTATGACAAGGACTTGTTATGTTAGCACAGTTGGTTGGTTGTTGGAGTTTTAAGTCCTGGCAACATATTAGGTCACATGAGGACGGATACTATCTGGTGAAAGTGCACACTCATGGCAACTTTATAGTGCAGTCCCACTGGGAGACCAGGCCACCAGAACCATGACCTGATATCCCACTGTCACATTATCCTGATCTTGTCCTGATATGACCTTAGATGTTGCCAGGACGTAAAACTCCAACAACCAACCAACCATTACCCTGACACCGAGCCAACCAGTCCTTTTCCTATCCTGGTAATGCTGAGCGCAAGGCTAGGTAGTGACAAGGTATCCATTTTGTTAGTCATTGGTTTGACTCGGCCAGGATTAGAATTCCCGACCTCCCGCAGCACGAGAAGCCTGCGCTCTTACCGATTAGTCCACCGCGTCCGGTACTTTGCTACTAGAATGTGCCGTCCTGATATGACCTTAGATGTTGGTAGGACATAAAACAACAACAAACAAACAAACTAGACGTGTGTACAAACTAAACTGTTAACATGTGTTTATCTAAACGCTATTCGGCTAGTTCGGGCACGACGGGCGTGTTTGATTGGATGTTTGTTGGGGTTTGACGTCCTAGCAACATCTAAGGTCATATCAGGATGGTTACCGACTTGTGACAGTGTGCACTCATGGCGACTTTATAGTGCTGCCCCACTGGGAAATCAGGCCGCCATGACCCGATATCCCACTCAGTCACATTATCCTGACACTGAGCTAACAAAGTCCTTGCCCTATCCTATTAATGCCGAGTGCCAGGCTAGGAAGCGACAAGTATCAATTTTAAATTTTAGAGTCATTGGTTTGATTCGACCGGGAACCGAACACCCGACCACGCGAGGCACGCGCTCTTCCGATTAGGCCACCGCGCCCTGTGTGTCGTTGTTGTTTGATTGGAGCAATCAGGGTCAAGTCGATGTTCTCTGTGTCATTACGTCACCGCCTAGACTCCCTCTCCGTGTCTACCTACTACAGTCAGTACTGTTAGTCACCCTCGGCTGTCCAAGCATTGTGAGACACACACATCACCTGTGTGAAAAGAAGGGGACAAAATAATCGAGTAGGTGCAATGTACTGTTTCCATTCAGGCTGCCACCCAATGGACTTGTTGCTTCTGGGCGTTTCACTGTCAACATGGGACAGATTAGATAAAGTATTCACCCCGTACTCGCAGTACATGGGTGAATACCAACCCTATATAAAAACGGTCGAAAAGCGGGTTAAGGAAATGAGAGCCTAATTTCACAATCTAAGAAGCAACATTTATTCTTTACATATGTCTTTTGATAGCCGCTACCTTTGAGTTGAAAAATATAATATAATATCTAGTTTAATCAGATTTAAAAGTGAAATTGACAGCATTCTCTGGCCACCATCTTGTCTTTTTGCATTCTCGCCCATTTCACCAACTCTGTGGTATTTCACTACGTTGTCCTTCACCCATGTACTACAAGTACCGGGTGAATCTTTTATCTAGGGACAGATGGATGTGACAGACACTGGGGTAGTGACACCTGTTTGTATGAGTGTCCGAGTGTCACCGGACCTGCTGTGTTCAGTGACTACACCTGGGGGTGTTGGACTGGGCCTTTGTGAATGAGTATACTCATGTTGCGTGCACACGGATATATATTCAGAGGATGTACATGAGGACTGGTACAGCAATATGTGTACTACTGTGATATATTATCTATATTATATACTACACAGGAACTAGTAGAAGGATATATTTGGCCGTAATCGATTAACAAGACCCGGGTGACTCGGGTCACCCGAGTCGTCAGAATTTCAAATTGAACACCGCGAGTGGCGTCGAGAAATACACATGCCATGTGCAAAACGATCCAACCCCAGTAACCCATGTCTTGGCTGGGGTTTGCTAGGAGCGATGACATCACATCTGTGCTGGTACCTGTAGGATAACAGCTACCGGTACACCTCCTACGTGTTGTTTTAATGGGGGTTTTTAATAACCCAGATTTTCAGCTTCTACAATCATAAAATACTTGAAATCCTATTTTGCTGTACTTCTATCGGTTATTGAAAAAAAATATTAAGTTTCAGATTAAGCCACCATTTTGTCCACCCGGAGTGTATTCGTTTATTCAACCTGAGTCTGTATGATGTTTGCATGAGCCAAAAAGTGGCTTGTGTGACCTGAGTTGATTAATTGATTACGCCCTATGTGTGTGTATATACATCTCTTACTGGACAGAATGTGAACACCCCAAACTAGATACCTACTGATCGCGAATAGCTGAAGGTGGTAATTCGAAAAGAGTGACAGGAAGTTATAAAGCTGCCAACACAACTGCAAGCCGTTGCAACGCTTATGAGCAAATCACCGCCAGAACTGTGATATGTATAAGCACATCTACAAGGATACGTAGCGGGGGATTCTGTGAGCAAAAACAATGGGGGCATTCGACTGGGACCTTTCCATCCGCAAGATTTAGGCTCCGCCCACCTGCGCAGTGAACTAGCTTTTCAAACGCAAAGAGGACGAGTCAAATGGCTTCAGGGTTTCAGCCAATCAGAGCTGTTCTCTTCCATTGCAAATGGCTGCCCTGTATGGGGGTGGCCATTGGCAATCAAAAAGAACCAATCAGAGCATAGAGGGCAGCCATTTGCAATCGATAAGAACAGCTCTGATTGGCTGAAGCTACTGAATCTTTCAACCTTTCCATATCAGCCATCTTGAAATACACCATGTGACCTTATGGATGGAGCCACAAGACGCGATGGCCGAATGAGTTAGAGCGTCCGTCTCCCGTGCTGGTAGATCGTGGGGTCGTGGGTTCGAACCCTGGTCGAGTCAAACCAATGACTTAAAAATTGATACTTGTCACTTCCTAGCCAGGCGCTTGGCATTATTAGGACAGTGCAAGGACTGGTGTGCTCAGTGTCAGGATAATGTGACTGAGTGGGATACCAGGTCATGGTGCCAGCGGCCTGGTTGCCCAGTGGGACAGCACTATACAGTCGCCATGAGTGCACACTGTCACAAGTCGGTACCCATCCTAATATGACCTTAGAAGTTTCTAGGACGTAAAACAACAACAAACAAACATTTGATTCATACATATAGAAACCCACTTCCGGTCCCAGTCGAGTAGGAATTTGTAAAGAAATATTTTTATATGCGAATATAGAGGCCCAGTCGAATACGTCCAATGGTTGAATGGACAATGGATGCTTCCCCGGCTCTCCTGTCATCCCAACTGGAAGCCGTTGCAACGCTTACGAGCAAATCACCGCCAGAACTGTGATATGTATAAGCACATCTACAAGGATAGGCAGCGGGGGATTCTGTGAGCAAAAACAATTGTTGAATGGACAACGGATGCCTCTCCGGCTCTCCTGTCATCCCTTCTCTCCCTGCATGCTACAACCACGTGACTAAGGTGAGTGTATTCGTTGCTTCTTTACACGATGATGCCTTGTTTGTTGTGTGTCCAGTATTAGCGGAGCAGTTTACTGTTTAGGTCATCCAGGTAATATCACCGTTGGAGACACCAGCTCATCTCATCTCATCTGATCACCAAAATAAAGCAAACATTGAGCCTGTCGGTACTTGTGCAGGTGACGCGCTGGGAATATGAGATGCTGTAGACAGGCCTGCCGATACAGGCTGTATTATTATTATAAAAGCCTGCTAAACCGGAAATGGGAGCAGATCAGCGTCCGCCTCACTCATGCTCATTGGACGCAGCACTCACTGGGACCAAATCCCCTTTCTCCTCCATTAACGCCCAGTGGCCAAACCATATGAACTGTCCTGGTGCTGTGTGTGTAAATGATACGCGATCGGTAAACTATTAGTGTTAGTACAACGCGCCCACTGGTGTAAACGTGAGCAGGTGTTGGGAGGGTGTTTCACTCCGTCGTCACCAGAGGGCGGAGGTAATGACGTTAGTAACGGCCCGTAACCCAGGTAACCTGCGTCTAGGAGACGCGTCCCTCCTCCCTTCCCCTTCTCCTTCCCCTTTCCCTTCCCACCCCCTCCTCACCCCTCCCCCTCTTCTCCACACTCCCCGCTCCCCCTCTCTCCCCTCCCCCTCCCTCTCTCTCTCCCCTCCCCCTCCCCTTCCCACAACCCGCCTACCCCTCCCCCCTCCCCATCCCCTCCTCAGCCCTCTCCCTCTCCCCCTCGCCCTTCCCCTTCCCCTCCTCAGCCCTCATCCCTCTCCCCCACCTCAGCCCTCTCCTCCTTACCCTCCCCCTCCCCTTCCCACAACCCACCAACTCCCCATCCCCTCCTCAGCCCTCTCCCCCTTTCCCTCCCCCTTCCCCTCGCCCTTCCCCTCCCCCCTCCCCTTCCCCTCCTCAGCCCTCATCCCTCTCCCCCAGCTCAGCCCTCTCCTCCTTACTCCTCCCCCTCCCCATTCCCCCCTCCCCTTCCCCTCTCCCCTTCCCCTCTCTTCCCCTTCCCCTCTCCCCCCTTCCCCCTCCACCTTCCCCTTCCCCTTCCCCTTCCGCTCCTCAGCCCTCATCCTTCTCCCCCTCCTCAGCCCTCTCCTCCTTACCCTTCACACCCCCTTCCCCTCTCCCCTTCCCCTACCCCCTCCCCCTTCCTCTCCCCCTTCCCCTTCACCCTTCGCGCTCCCCCCTTCCCTTCCTCAGCCCCTCAGCCCTCTCCCCCTCCCCCTCGTCAGCCCTCTCCTCCTTACCCTTACCCCTCCCCTCCCCTCCCACTTCCCCCTCCCCCTCCCGCTTCCCCATCCCCACCTTCCCCTCCCCCGCCCCATCCTAACTCGTCCATGTCAGCCTCATCGTCGGCTCTTGCTTACAGTTACACCACCATGCCTACATCCGACCGAACGCGGTGGCCGAATCGGTAGAGCGCCGGCCTCGCGTATGGAAGGTTGGGAGTTCGGTTCCCGGTCGAGTCAAACTAATGAATTTAAGAATTGGTACTTGTCACTTTCTAACCTGTCGCTCGGCATTAATAGGATAGGGCAAGTACTGGTTAGCTCAATGTCAGGATAATGACTGAGTGGGATGTCGGATCATGGTGCTGGTGGCCAGGTCTCCCAGTTGGGCAGTACTATAAAGTCGCTATGAGTGCACACTGTCACAAGTAGCCCTGCTATGACCTTAAATGTTGCCAGGACGTAAAATTCCAACAACCAACTTACATCCGGGCATACACACACCTGCCAAACCCGCTTCAACCCTCTATGTCGCTACAGAGCAGAGGTCAGGGGTCACACTCCACGTGCTGAAAGTGAAGTACACTTATGCCAAGTACACACCTACCGTTTACGATTCGCTCACTAAAACTCGCGACTCGACCCGACCCGCTTAAAACTGAAAACGGGCCGATTCATTTTTCGAATCGCGAATCGCAATCATAATCGGTCCGTTTTAGCCCTAAAACTGAGTTTTTAGTCGTGAATCGCAATCGGTAGGTGTGCTAGGGGAGTGCACACCTACCGACTTTTGGGCAGTTTTAGATCGTAAACGGTAGGTGGGTGCGGATGAACGGTAGGTGTGTCCCTGGCATTATTACTCTATATACTATATATATACTATATATCTGCAATGGATATATCTGCATCTCATCATCATCATCATCATGCTGTCGGTCTCGATGCGACAAAGACTGCTTTCATTACTTGACTGCCGCTCTCTATTTAACATTTCATGACAGCTGCCTGCAAAAGTGTTGAAGTGCTGCTGACTTTTGCAAGTTACCAGTGGCACTCTCTCGGGGAGAAAATAGAGGTTTCACACTGGCAAGAACATGTCAAGACAGGAGCAAAACTATTTGTCCCTGCAGTGGCTGGTCGGGAGATGATGGGAGTTCCATACATCAACCGCCCTGCAATACCTGCATCTAATACGCCAAACCTGCAATACCTGCATCTAATACCTGCAATATCTGCATCAGGTATGCAGGTATTGCAATACCTCAGGGAGTTTGATGCCCCTGCCCTGCAGAGTTGTACACCACTGCCTTGTGGTACAGGTTCTTGACAAAACCAAAGGCTAAGGGAGCAAACCCTAAACAGAAAACCATGTCACTGTGGCAGCATTAAGGGCGGTTGATGTATGGAAGTCCCAACATCTCCCGACGAGCCACTGCAGGGACAAATAGTTTTGCGCCTGTCTGGACATGTTCTTGGCGGTGTGAAACCTCTATTAGCTCCCCGAGAGAGTGCCGCTGGTAACTTGCAAAAGCCAGCAGCACTTCAACACTTTTGCAGGCAGCTTTCATGAAATGTCACTCTCACAGCAGAGAACTAAATGGATTGCGGCAGTCAAGTAATGAAAGCAGTCTTTGTCGCATCGCGACCGACAGCATGATGATGATGATACTATATATATATATATATATATATATATATATATATATATATATATATATATATATATATATATATATATCGACATATAAGCTGATAGTGATAGCACTTCGATCTCAATTAGGCGAATCTACAAACACAACAACGCACCTCCGTGTTTTGAACCCACGTAGAAGAAAACATCTCCATCTTGTGCCAATCACGGAATTGACCTTCAGGGGAGTGAGGGTGAACTCAGCCCCTCCCCTCCCCTCCGCTCCCATCCCATCCCCTCCCCTCTCCTCTCCTCTCCCCCTCTCCTCTCCTCTCCTCTCCTCTCCCCCTCCCCTTCCCCTCCCCTCCCCTCTCCTCTCCTCTCCTCTACCCCTCCCACTCCCCCTTCCCCTCCCCCTCCCTCCCCTCTGCTCTGCTCTGCTCTGCTCTGCTCTGCTCTGCTCTGCTCGCTCTGCTCTGCTCTGCTCTGCCTCTCTGCTCTGCTCGCCCGTCCCCTCCCACCCCCTTCCCCTCCCCTCACCTCCCCTCACCTCCCCTCCCGTCACCTCCCCTACCCACTCCCCTCCCCTCCCCTGCCCCCACCCCCCTCCACTCCCCCCCCCCTCCCCTCCCCCCCCCCTCCCCTCCCCTCACCCCCCCCTCCCCCTCCCCTCCCCTCCCCTCTCCTCCCCTCCCCTCACTTCCCCCTCCTTCCCCCTCCCCCATCCTATATTTATTGCCTCAGATAAGCCCGGTGCCAGTGGTTGTCTGCCCGCCAGGCGGCGCTGCGGGTAGCCCCCCGCCTTATCTCCACCTATCGTCCTAATCAAAAGGTGCGCATTCCACAAAATCGGCCCCGGAATCTAAAAAATGCTCCGCGAAATTGGAGATAATCTATGAGGTGATGTACGGTTATGTATAGCTAGGGTTTCTACTTTCCTCCCTCACCTTCCGCCCCCCACTCCACCCCCCCCCCCCTAACCGTTTATTTTTGTTTCACTTTAGGCACGTATTTAGGGTATCCCCAAAGACTTCTGTGATTTATGAGTAAATCTGTGATTGTTGAATAGATCTGTGATTGATGAATAGATCTGTGATTGTTGAGTCAATCTGTGATTGATGAGTAAATCTGTGATTGATGAGTAAATCTGTGATTGATGAGTAGATATGTGAGTGATGAGTAGATATGTGATTGATGAGTAAATCTGTGATCGATGAGATCTGTGATTCATGAGTAGATCTGTGATTCATGAGTAAATCCGTGATTCATGAGTAGATATGTTACTAATTGTTAGGGATGAGTAGACTGATTCATGAGTACATCTGTGAGCCATGAGTACATCTGTGATTCATGAGTATATAGGTGATTCTTGGGTAGATATGTGATTCATGAGTAGGTGTGGGGTCTATGAGTAAATCAGTGATTGATGAGTAAATCAGTGATTGATGAGTAGATCCGTGATTCATGAGTAGATCTGTGATTGATAAGTGGATCCGTGATTCATGAGTAGATCTGTGATTGATGAGTAGATCCGGGAGTCATCAGTATATCTGTGATGTATGAGTATATATGTGATTCATGAGTATTATAAGTGATTCTTGTGTAGATCTGTGATTCTTGGTAGCTCTGTGATCCATGAGTAGATCCATGACTTATAAGCAGATTTGAGATTTAGGAAAAAATTTGCTCAGGGGTAGATGTATGAGGTGTGACTGGTTTGCTCGGTATCATGATTAGTGACCAAGTGGAATATTGGGTCATGGTGCCAATATCCTTGTCTCCCAGTGATGCAGCACTATGATGTCACCATGAGTTATACACCAGATATACTCTAATAATAGTAGCATAGCACTATTATCGACCAGGCACAGTGGCCTAATTGGTAGAGCGTGGGTCTTGCATGCGGAAGGTCGGGAGTTTCATTCCCGGACGAGTCAAACCAATGACTTAAAAATTTATACTTATTGCTGCCTAGCCTGGCGCTCGGCAGCAATAGGATAGTGCAAGGACTGGTTCACTCAGTGTCAGGATAATGTGACTGAGTGGGATATCAGATCATGGTGCCAGCAGTCTGATTTCCCAGTGGGCCATCACTATTAAGTCACCATGAGTGTGCACTGTCACAAGTCGGTACCCATCCTGATATGACCTTAGATGTTGCTAGGATGTAAAACAACAAACAAATACAGTTGGTGTAATTTAAGCATATACAGTTTGACATACACCATCATCAAACACATTAATATTTCTCCAGGGAAATGTATGAATATTCAAACTAGATGGGATAAATTAATCCCATAAATAATATTACAATTTATGTATATGGGTCATACTCTAAAACTGGGCACAAAAGTGTGACATGGAAACCAAAAGTGAAAACCTTCCAAATAATAGCAAAACAACTTCCAAATAATAGCCTAATCCAATGTCCTATGAAGGTTTGCATGTCGTGCATATGTCAGAGTTGAAAAAAATGAATTTCACTTTTTGAATTAGATCTTATACAAATTGAGCAATAAATGAATATCTCTCGTATAACATGAAAATCAAAGACACATCCAGAACCTCATTTTAACATTTACCACATAGTCAAACAAGATTTTCTTGATTATTGTTAAGCAAACAAGGTTATGACTTCCAAGAAAAAAGTTGAAAAATAAGTTGAAAAAATGTTTTGCTACATGCATAGTGTAAATTTTCACTTTTTCACATTAGCACAAAATCATATAAATAAGCTTTTAATTTCTTTCTTAGGATAGCTTCAATAAATATACTATTGCTAACATACTTAATACACAGAGGATACAATAATTAATTGACTTGCAATCAATGAAAGCATCATAATGTGGAAACCAAATATGGGATGCCCAGTTTCATAGAATGACCCATATATACTGTACAGGAAGAAATAAAACCCTCGGGATTTCGGAATTTTTCGGATTTCAGAATTACGGATAAGGGAATATGAACCTATAGTGTATATGTGTTTAAATAAAAAGATTTTTTTTTTTGTTACAAGACCCCGTCTAGGAGATTAATCTCGATGTTCTTTCCCTGGTTGTTACAGTTGCATAATCCGATGTTTCTGAGTTTCTGCCTTTAACACACACACACACACACAGATCCACACAACGGGTATAACTATATCACATTAATCGCTATAGTCGATCGTCATGCTCGCGCCAGCTCGCGCCAGCTCGCGCCAGCTCGCGCCAGCTCGCGCCAGCTCGCAGTGACTCGTATGGCATTTGCCTACCAGCGCGCAAACCCAGGTTGCCCAGGCTGTTATAGCGCCAGCGGAACCGTGCGAGTGTCACGTTAAATAATATTGATATATATAATGTCATTTGGTATTGTTGTTTTTGTGATGAATTTATTTACCCTGCTCATAATGGATAAGTGTGTTGTTAACACTTGTTTTCACCGCTGGGCAGCACTAATCGGAGTGATCCAATTTGATTTAAATCTTTTGAATTTTGTTATGGTAATAATTGAGGTTTTCTTGCTTTTTGTTTATGAGTATACCTCTCTTCAGTTCGACGTAACTTTTTTGTATTGTAAATGGCCAACTTTGAAGATATTTGAAGTGAAAACATGCCAAGATATTTTGACACGCTTGTCGCAATTCTGACATCATGGGCTTCAGCAGCAAAAGGTTGTGTCAAATTAACTTGGAAGGTCCTTCTAGTACTACTTCTAGACATCTCTAGTACGCGCACCAGTCTCTGCATATGTAGGATCAACTCATTCACTCACTCATTCACTCACTCACTCATTCACTCTCACTCACCTACACATTAACTCATTCACTCACTCACTCCCTACTCTCTCACTCATTCACTCACTACTCTCTCACTCACCTCATTACCTCACTCATTCACTCACTCCCTACTCTCTCACTCACTCACCAACACATTAACTCATTCACTCACTCATTCACTCACTCACTCCCTACTCTCTCACACATTCACTCACTACTCTCTCACTCACTCACCCACTCATTACCTCACTCATTCACTCACTCCCTACTCTCTCACTCACTCACCCACGCATTCACTCATTCACTCACTCCCTACTCTCTCGCATTCACTCACTACTCTCTCACTCACTCACCCACTCATTATCTCACTCATTCACTCACTCCCTACTCTCTCACTCACCCATGCATTAACTCATTCACTCACTCCCTACTCTCTCACTCACCCACTCACTCACCTACGCATTAACTCACTCACTCGCTCCCTACTTTCTCACTCACCCACTCACCTACCCACCCACGCGCTCACTCACTACTCTCACTCACCCACTCACTCCCCATGCACTAACTCACTCACTCACTACTCTCTCACTCACCCACTCACTCACCCAAGCATTAACTCATTAACTCACTCACTACTCTCACCCATTCACTCACACACTCACCCCCTACTCTCTCACTCACTCACCCACGCATTAACTCATTAATTCACTCACTCACTACTCTCACTCACGCACTCACTAACTCATTCACGCACTCATTCACTCCCTACTCTCTCACCCACTCACTCACCCACACATTAACTCATCAACTCACTCATTCACCCACTCACTCCCTACTCTCTTACTCATCCACCCATGCATTAACTCACTCATTCACTCACTCACTCCCTATTCTCTCACCCACTCACTCACCCACACATTAACTCATCAACTCACTCATTCACTCACTCACTCCATACACTCTTACTCACCCACCCATGCACTAACTCATTAACTCACTCACCCACACACCCACTCACTCACTCACTACTCTCTCACTCACTCACCCACTCACTTACGCCCTACTCACTCACTCACCCACTCACTCACCCACTTACTCACTAACTCATTACCTCACTCATTGACTTACTCATTCACTCACTCACCCACTCACAAACTAACTCATTAATTCACTCATTCACCCACTCATCAACTCATTAACTCACTCATTCACTCACCCTCACCCCACCCCACCTCACTCTACCCCATCCATCCACACGCACGCACACACACACACAGTTCAGGGATTACTGTAGCGGTAAAGCTGCGCGTACATGCAGGATCGGTGGAGATGGAGGGGGGGGGGTAGGGGATTGGTGGGGAGGGGGGTATAGTCGGGTATCGTGGGGTGGGGTGTAGTGGAGTTGTGGAGTGTGGTGGGGTGCGGCTATTTGTAGGGTGGGGTCTTATGGGGTGGAGTGTTGTAGGACGGGGATATCGTGGGGTGAGGTATCGTGGGGTGTAATGTAGTGTATTATAGTGTAGTATAGTGTAATGTAGTGTAGTGTATGGGATGGGGTGGGGTATTGTGGGGTGGTGTTGTGGTATTGTGGGGTGAGGTGTTGTGGAGTTGGGTGTTGTTGGGTGTTGTTGGGTAGGGTGTTGTGGGGTGGAGTTGGGTGTTGTGGGGTGTTGTTGGGTGGTGTGGTGTGGGGCGGGTGGGGCAGGGAGTGGTGAGACTGAGAGTGAGAGTGAAGTGTGTGGGTGGTGAGACTGTGGTTGGGGTGTGGGGGGGGGGGGGGGGGGGGCGGAGATCCCCCCGTGGCGGACACGTTGCTTAATTAACGGCGTGGATTGTGGATTAATCGGCACTACCCCTCCCCCTCCTGCCTCGGCCCTGCCCCCTGCCCCCCTCCCCATACTCTTCTCCCCTCCCCCTCCCCATACTCCTCCCCCTACTCCTCCCCGCACCCTACCCCCTACCTCTCTGCCCTTCCCTCTCGCTCGCCTTCTAGTTCTACCACCCCACCCCCTGCGTGGAGGCAGCCTCTTACCTGCATGGCACCCCGCCCAGCTCAACCCGGCCCCGGCCCCGGGGCCAGTGGCACCCCGGCACCCCGGCCGCTTTCCTCTCCAGTCCCCCCGCCGTCCCCCCACCTTCCCCCGCTTCCCCCGCCCCGCCTTCGCCCGCCGTCCTCCCCCCCCCACTCCCCCCGCTTTCTCCCCTTCCCCCGCCTGCCCCCGCCTGCCCCCGCCCCGCCTTCCTCCGCCCGCCTTCCCCCCCGACCTAGCCCCCGCCGGCCTGCCCCCGCCCCTCGCCCGTCTTCCCCCACGCGCGTCTTCGCCCGCCGCCATCTCCCCCGCCATCTCCCCCCGCCCTCTCCCCGCCCTCTCCCCCGCCTCCCCACCGCCCTCCCGCCCCTCCCCGCCCTCCCACCCCCTCCCCCCCTCCCCCGCCTCCCCCGCCCCCTCCCCCCCCCTCCCCCCCCCCCGCCCCTCCCCCCCCCCCCCCCCCCCCCCCTCGCCTCTGCGGGCAGGCACCTGAGGCGTGGGCCGCGGGGGGTGTCGGTGGCGCGGCTTACAAGGCGTATCGGGTGTCGGGGGGCGTCGCGGGCCGCTCGGCGCGTTGACAGGCGGGCGTTTGATGGCGGCGCGCCGGGCCGGGCGGCGGCGGCGGCTGTCGGACCCGGGGCCCAGCCCCGCCTGCCCGGCGTCGGCCGCCATGTGGCGCGGCGGCCTCCCGCCCCCGGCCGCCATTAATTACCGGCCCGGAGCGGCGCGCCACCAGACTCACACACATACATACATGCACCCACACAAATACATAGCTACACACCCACACACCCACACCAACATACACACATACACCCACACATATATACCCACCGACACACCCATACGCCCACACACACATACACAACACATACACCCACACCCACACCCACGCATATACACCCACCCATACACATACTTACACACATACATACACACATGCATACACCCACACATCCACATACCCACATACACATACACCCGCACATACATACACACATATACACGCACGCATACCCACATACCCCCACTCGCACATGCATACACATACACCCACACACATACACACACCGACCCGCACCCCCCATACACATAGACACACAACCGCACCCACCAACCCACACATACACCCATATACACACACATACGCACTCACACATATATTGACCAGATGGGATGGCCGAATGAGTTAGAGCGTCCGTCTCCCATGTTGGTAGATCGTGGGGTCGTGGGTTCGAACCCTGGTCGAGTGAAACCAATGGCTTAAAAATTGATACTTGTCGCTTCCTAGCCTGGCGCTCGGCATTATTAGGATAGGGCAAGGACTGGTTGGCTCAGTGTCAGGATAATGTGAATGAGTGGGATATCAGGTCATGGTGCTGGCGGCCTGGTCTTCTAGTGGGGCAACACTATAAAGTCGCTATGAGTGCGCACTGTCACAAGTCAGTACCTGTCCTGATATGACCTTAGATGTTGCTAGGACGTAAAACAACAACAAACAAACATATATACACATACATACACCCACACACATATATACACATACATACACACACACATATATACACATACAGGTCTATGCACACACATACATAATCCACTTGTACATATGATATGCACATATACACACATGGACACATTCACACATACAAACACATACAACACATACACACACATACACACACATGCATCGCTGCATCTAAATTGGGCACATAGAATAAAATCTGGATAAATGTTTTGGCTTTAAAAAATGTATTCTTTTTTCTGACCATGCAACTTTAAGGACTGCCACTATCACTATAGAGAGACGACCGCAAGGCAATCACACCTAACATGTAGAAGCAAAGCAATCGCGAAGATGTGGTATCAAATGAACCTCAAAATGGAACCTTGAACACTCAGAGAAATGCCAAAATAACAATATAAAATATGCAGTGTCAAAGCAATCAAGGACAAAGTAAGCTGCATCTTATTCAATAACGAAAAGTGTATATAACTCTAAGACAATTACAATGAAAAAAAGCAGGGCTAAGAACAGACACACACACTAAAGAGGCAGCATCAATACAAACGCACACAAATTGGGCTGTACCATAAACATCAACATTAAAAAGGGGGAATACCAAAACAATCACACCTAAAATTGGCTAAGCTCGGAGCAATCACAATAAGTAAATACCAAAGAACATCCACAATAAAAAAGCAATACAAAGAGAGAGAAGGAGGGAAAAGAAATGAGTTTAAAATAGAGGAGGAGTATTAGAAAGAGTAGCAAGAGATGTGTAGAGGATTAAAGCTATATTCATGTTGAAGGTGGCAAATACCCTCCTCAGCTGGTGGTGGGGGTGGGGGTAGGAGTGCTGGGGGTGGTGGGGGAGTGCGGTTAAATGTGGGGTTTACACATACCCCCACACAGACTACACCCACACTCACACATACTGTACCCCCACCCACCCATACACCCACACAGACTGCACCCACACCCTCCCATACCCCCACACAGACTGCACCCACACCCTCCCATACCCCCACACAGACTGCACCCACACCCTCCCATACCCTCACACATACTGTACTCACACCCACCCATACCCCCACACAGACTACACCCACACCTACAATACCCCCACATATACCTCCACACATACCCCCACAAATACCCCCCCACATATATTGCACCCACGCCCACACATACCCCACACAGACTGCACCCACGCCCACACATACCCCCACACATACTGCACCCACACCCACACATACCTCACATACTGCACCTCACACCCACACAGACTGCATCGACACCCTCCCATACCCCCACACATACTCTACTCACACCCACCCATACCCCCACACATACTGGACCCACGACCACAATACCCACACCCATACCCACCCACATACCCACACCCACACATATACTGTACCCCCACCCACACATACCCCCACAACTACTGCACCCACACCCACACCCACACATATACTGTTCCCCACCCACACACACCCCACAACTACTGCACCCACACCCACACCCACACCCACACATACCCACAGACATACCCACCCCCACCATGATCCGCCGGCCATGTGGCGCCGTCTGGTGGCGTTGACAAGCTGCACCAGCCGGCGGCGCTGGTTGTCAAACGGCCGTCGGGTACTGGCCACAGGACTTGTGTTCATGTCTACCCAGCCTTCAGGCAGCTCACCCTCCTAAAGCACTCAGCGCCCTATAGCCCCCTATATCCCCCTATAGCGGCCTATGACCCCATATAGCGGCCTATAACCCCCTATAGCGGCCTATAACCCCCAATAGCCCCATATAGCCCCCTATAGCGCCGTGCGTTAAAGTGGCATAGTCTGATGGCTTTCGAATCTTTGCATCATTTTTTAGATAAATATATCAAGTTGACTATTATAACCTACAATTTATTATTCCAGAGTCATTTTGATGGAAAATGGCTAGTTTTGGAGCAATTTGAATTGAAAGAACCCAAAATCATTTTGGCAACCTTGTCAAAAGTCTTGTTGTTGTGGCCCAGATTCACATCCTGCGATGGTCATGTGATGAGGAATGACCTATTAATGTGTAGGTAGTGTGGAACCTGACTAATGCCATATATGGTACTGGGAATGAGGGTAGGACTAATAAGGTCACAAGATTGACCTAATTGGTTAGTATTCTCCCTGCCTAATGGATGTGTCAAAGTAGGTTCCAAAAGGGATGGGGATAATAAATTTACTGATTATTCTGCATATGCTTCCCCAAAGCCTTAGTTTATGCACCCACACCTCAGTTGGATATATAGTATCAACTGTATGTATGTGTTTGGGTTTTGGGTTTCATCGGACCATGCAACTTTAAGTGTTTGTTCAGGAAGGGGGCTCTTAATTCACTCGCCTACTCACACATCCCACTCCCACATCAATACCAACAACCAGCTCTCACACACACACACACCCACACCCACACGCCATCATATCCAGACTCATATCCATATACCTAGACCACTCACACCAGCAACCAGCTCTCACACACATATCCACACCAACACCCATATCCACACCCACACCCACACCCACTAGCCATCATATCCACACTCATATCTACATACCCACACCAGCAACCAGCTCTCAGTCTCAAATATCCACACCCACACCCATATCCACACCCACACCCACTAGCCATCATATCCACACTCATTTCCACATGCCCCCACGCCTACACCCACACCGACACCACTACACCCGCGCACACCCATACCCACATGCCTACACACCCATATCCACTCTTAAAGCCCAGTCAGACCTTACCGGACACCACTGGACACCACCGGACACCACCGGAAAAAGAATTGTCTTGTCCAGTGGTGTTCGGTGTCAAACTGTTGCAACAGCCGCCGGACTAAACGGATGCTAAACGGACAAGAAACGTACATTAACGAATAGGCAAAGGATGAGAACCGGACGGCAACCGAATGTCAAACGGACGGACCGGACACCAACTGGACACCAACCGGACACCAACTGGACACCTAACGGACACCTAACGGACTGATCACGGACACGCCGAAGACAGATAAAAAACCGATGGACCAATTTCCCACAGCACCGTCAACAGACTCTTCAGGAAGCAAACCGGTGGTTTAACGGATGAGTATCAGACATGAAACGGACTAAACAGACTTAAAACAGACAGCAACCGTACACCTGGCAGTGTCCAGTACAAGTTTTGTGCATGTTCAAAACTTGCTACGGTACACACCGGACACCACAAGACAGAGAACGGACACACCGGATGCCAACCATATATAAACCGTACATTGCCGAATTTCACCGGACAGTGTCCGGTTTCTGTCCAGTTCCTCAATCCAGTGAGGTCTGTCTGGGGCTTTATCTACATCCACATCAACACCCACCCACATCAACACCCACCCGCATCAACACCCGCCCACATCTCTACACCCCTACACCACACCCACACTAGCCATCATACCCACACCCACACCCACATCTACACCCCTACTAGCCAACATGATCACACCCACACCCACACATCCCCACACCCAGACTTCACCCACACCCACATCCACACATCCCCGCGTCCACATATCCCCGCACCCACACATCCCCACATCCACACATCCCCACATCCACATATCCCCACACATCCCCGCACCCAGTTCCCCTTACACCCATACCCACACACCCCCACACCCATACACCTCCCTAGACTCCTAGATGTGCTTAGACTCGCAGACACAACATAACTCCGCACAACACAGCACCACCACCACCTCCTCCTCCTCCTCCTCCAGCACCCCGCCTCTCGCCTGTGTAACAGTGGAGGTGATGCTCTGTGAAACAGAAACACCACTTTTAAAGTAAAGTGCTCTGCTATCCTCCTACCCTGTAAACCACCCCCGTATGCTCCACGTCCCAAAACAGCACCAGATGGGCTAGTGGGTGAAAGTGTCTGCCTCTCATGTGGTAGATAGCTTGTAGGATTGATCACCCACACACCCACAAACCCACACACACCCACACACACCCACATCGCTCCCAGGCTGTAAACTCAAAGTGACTTGTCACTGGGTTCTTTACCTGACGTTCGGCATTGGTAGGGTAGGACAACGACTGGTTGGTTCCGTGTCGTCCTCATTATGTTACTCAGTAAGATATTGGAGTATGCAGGTATTGCAGGTATTGCAATACCTCAGGGAGTTTGACGCCCCTGCCTTGCAGAGTTGTAAACCACTGCCTTGTGGTACAGGTTCTTTACAGAACCGAAGGCTAAGGGAGCAAACCCTAAACAGAAAACTATGTCACTGTGGCAGCATTAAGGGTGGTTGATGTATGGAACTCCCAACATCTCCAGACCAGCCACTGCAGGGACAAATAGTTTTGCGCCTGTCTGGACATGTTCTTGCCAGTGTGAAACCTCTATTTGCTCCCCGAGAGAGTGCCGCTGGTAACTTGGAAAAGCCAGCAGCACTTCAACACTTTTGCGGGCAGCTTTCAGCTTTCATGATGAAGATATCGGATGGTGGCTCCAGTGGTACTGTGTCCTAGCACTATAAAGCCACCACGAGTTGCCATTGTCACTGTCACAAGCCAGTACAGTTCCTAATGTGACCTTCCTCCCTGTCTTTCTTCTTTCTCTTCCTCTTCTTTTTCTTCCTCTTCTTCTCCTTTTTAATGTTGTTGTTATTGTAATGATTAACCCTTCATTGATTCAGCAGGGGACATTTCAATCACGGACAATTGGTCTTCCTCATTTCACTTCTCCTTGCCCTGTCCTCGCAATGCTGAATACCAAGCTAGGTAGCGACAAGTATCAATTGTTAAAGTTGTAGTGGTCTGCACTGACCTCTCAGGCAAGTAACCACATAGACAGGTAGGTGTGGGTAGAGTGGTGATATCAGGGAGCATAGGTGGTGTAATGGTTAACACACTGGCCTGGAATGCAAAGAGATGTGGGTTCGAGTCCCGCTCTAGGCACAATATTTCCCATTTTCATCACATCTACGACACTGGTTGCTGTGACCATGATCCTGTACAAGCTACGAGCTGTATAGTTGTTGAACCTACCCTGTGTATGTGTAAGTGCACTGCCTGTATGTATGTAATTGTAAGCATTATAAGACTTACAATTCCAGGGGGACGAGTGTAGTGGTCTGCACTGACCTCTCAGGTGAGGAGCCGCATAGACAGGCAGTCATGGGTAGTGTGGTGATATCAGGGAGCCTAGGTGGTGTAATGGTTAGCACACTGGGCTGGAATGCAAAGAGATGTGCGTTCGAGTCCCGCTCTAGGCACAATATTTCCCATTTTCATCACCTCCACGACAAAGTCATCGGTTTGATTAGGCTGGAGCATGAACTTGGGATTTTAATCCCATGATCTTCAATATGGGAAACCTAGTGGAATCAAACCAATGACTTAAAAATGTATACTTGTTGCTTCCTAGCCAGGCGCTTGGCATTATTAGGATAGGGCAAGGACTCATTGGCTCAGTGTCAGGATAATGTGACTGAGTGGGATATCTGGTCATGGTGCTGGTGGCCTGGTCTCCTAGTGGGCAGCACTATAAAGTCACCATGAGTGCGCAGTGTCACAAGTCGGTACCCATCCTGATATGATCTTAGATGTTGCCAGGACGTAAAATCCCAACAACCAACCAACCAAATCCACAATTATGCATATATTTATATTTATATATATGAATATATATATAGATATATATATATATATATATAATGTTATTTACACATTTGGAGTTTGAAGGTGAGCAGAATGACTGTTGGCTAATGGTGCGGAGGAGGCGGGAAGGAGAGAATGCCCGCTCCACAGCAAATGATGTGGATGTTAAGATGGAGAGAGGGAAACATTACGGGGGGCTGCCACAATTTATATTCCCATAATACATTATATAGTACATATATATATATATATATATATATATATATATATATATGTGTGTTTGTATTCCATATATATAGACTCAGCTGGCAAATACCCTCAGTATATATATAAATATATATATGCTGAATTAGAATTATACGAGTATAATAACCCAGAATTCCATACTCGCTCCTCACACCCACCCAACAGTAATCGAGTGGTGGAGCCTCGGGCTAGTCATCTACTGCTCCAACCTATTCAACCTCAGCTCCGACTGTGGCGCCACCGCTCGCCTTGCTCACTATCCTGACTCACTTATATAAATATACACACATAATTATACAAAAAACAAGGAGAGAAAAAGCAAACTTGGATTTGGATTTCTTACAGCCAAATATGACCAGTGGGATATCCGAATGAGTTGAGTGCCCACCTCCCATTTTGCAAAGTCATGCGATTCGAACCCTGGCCGAGTCGAATAAATTACTGACAATGTACACTTGCCGCTACCTAGCCTGGTGTTCGGCATTTCATAGGACCAGGTAAGCAGCAGTGGAATGAGGAAGACCAATGGTACGCGCTTGAAATTTCCCTTGCATAGTCCGATGAAACATAACATTTTCAAACTGAAAACAATTATCCAGATTTGATTCTACATACCTAACTTAGATACTGATGCACTTATTAAGCATGTGTTGCCACATAGAAGGGAACACTGAGGCAATTTAATCGAACATGTTACTTACTGTCAGGGTAGGGTGTTGGTGTGCTTGCCAAAACTAATTGTACACGTATATGCCTACACTTGAAATATCTCAAAAGTTAGTCATTTAAAATAAATGCTACTTCAAACTAAAGTAAGGTACATTATAACAATCAATTTAATATACTTATATCAGAAATAAATGACAGAAACTCAAAACAATCGGATTATGCAACTTTAATCAACAAATATGCCAAGAAAATTAAAACCTTTACTCAAATTGTTAAAAAATGCTAGCACACTCAGTTGTTGGAGCTGGTGAGGATTCCACGCCCCCTCCCCCATACAACCCCCACCCCTATACACCAACCGGATCTATTGCCGTGAGCTGCTCCGACTTCCCCCCCCCCCCCCCCCCCCCCCGAGCTGCTCCCCGGCATGTCGATCCGCCGGTCGCCCAGCTCCGACAGCCCGATGACAAGCGGGCGGTATGAGTGGTTCAGCCGACCAGTCAGCCAGTGTCCGACACGTTAGCCAATTGGACCCAGTATAAACATGGAGGGTGAGGGTTGGGGGTGGAGGGGTGGTGGGGTGGGTGTTAGGCGATAATCTGTGTGTACATTGGGAGGGGAAGAGAAAGCCTCCACTAATCTCCACCCCCACCCTACTCCAACTCACTCACTCACTCACTCACCCACTCGCTCACTTACTCACTCACTCAGTCAGTCACTCACCCACTCACTCACCCACACACCCACTTACTCACCCACTCACTCACTCACCCGCTCACTCACCCACTCACGTTCGAGTCAAACCAATGACTCACACAATTTATACTTGTCGCTTCCTAGCCAGGTGCTCGGCATTAATAGGATAGGGCAAGGACTGGTTGGCTCAGTGTCAGGATAATGTGACTGAGTGGGATATTGCATCATGGTGCTGGTGGCCTGATTTCCCAGTTGCCATGAGTGCACACTGTCACAAGTCGGCACCCATCCTGATATGACCTTAGATTTTGCCAGGATGTAAAACCCCAACATCCATCCAGCCATCACTCACCATCACCACCACAACCACCACTTGTACTCACACCCCACTACCCACCCCACCATTACTACCACCACAATCACCATCCCCCTCTACCACCATCACAGTCACTGCCATCACCATCGCCCCCACCACTACCACTACCACCACCACCACAACAACCACCATCATCACCACCACCATCACCCCCACCACGACCACCACGACCACCACCACCACAACCACCACCACCACCACCACCACCAACAGAACAACAACAACCACCACCACCATCCCCAGCACCACCACAACAACCACCACCACCACATACATTCCGGACACTAGAGCTGACCGTTGTACTACTAATGCTCACACACCCAACGAACTGACTAGGTGTGAATGGGGCACATCCCACTCAGTCACATTATCCTGACACTGATCTAACCAGTCCTTGCCCTGTCCTATTAATGTCGAGCACTAGGCTAGGAGAGCGACAAGTATCAATTTTATGAGTCATTGGTTTGACTCGACCGGGAAGCGAACTCCCGACCTTCCCCACGCGAATCTCGCGCTCTACCGATTCGGCCACCGCGCCCCGGTGGGGGAGGTGGGATCGAGGGGCGTAGGGAGGGGTTGTGATGATTTGGTGTTTCTGGCTTCGGCGAGTGAGTTGGGCGTTGAGTGGGTGTGTGTGTGCAGGCGGTGGGAGGTGTGGGTGTGGTGGGTGGGTTGGTGTGTGTGGTGGTGGTGGTGGGGGGGGGGGTTGTTCGGGGGGGGGGGGGGGGGTTGTTAGCTACTTATTAGATTACCCCATGTCTGTTGTGGGTATTGGAGAGGTGAGCTGACGGTCACTTACTGGAGCTGTGCCTCTCTGTTATACCTCCTCTCACACACACACCCTCACCCTCACACACACACACTACACACCCGCGCGCCTCGATGCGGCCGAAACTACAAGTCCTAAGTAATTCCACGTGAAACACTTAAAGTTGCATGGTCCGATGGTTTTGAGTTTCTGACATTTTTCTGAAATAAATATATTAAATTGATCATTATAATCTACATTACTTTAGTTTGAAGTAACTTTTAATTGAAATGGCTACCTTTTGAGATATTTGAAATTCAAACATGTGAAAATAATTTTGTCAAGCTTGCCAAAACTCTGATACTATAGGCTTCTGCAGTAACAGATTCTATTAAATCGTCTCAGTGTTCCCTTCTATATTGCAACAAATACTTAATAAGTGCACCAGTATGTAAGTTAGATATGTAGAATCAAATCTAGATAATTGCTTTGATTTTGAAAATTTGATGCTTCATCGGACTTACATAAAAGATTCACCCCGTACTTACAGTACAGGGGTGAACCACAACGTAGTCTAAATACGGGCGAAAATAGCTTTAGTATGGAACGGGAAGTAGAATGCCTGGCACCAGTGTCAAATGGTTACTTATATCAACACAGAGTTGGTGAAATGGGAGAGAATGCAAAAAGACAAGATGGTGGCCAGAGAACACCATCGATTTCACTTTTAATTTGCATTAAAGTAAATGTTTTATTATATTTTCCAACTCAAAAGTAGCGGGTAAATATGAAGACGAACATAAAGAATATATTGTGCTTCTTAAATTAAGAATTGACCAGCTCAGTTAATTAACCCAGCATGTCGAAATTCTTCGCCAGCTTTTCTAATGGGTTGGTTTTCACCCCTCTACTGGAAGTACGGGGTGAATCTTTTATCTACATCGGACTATGCAGCTTTATATACGATCAGAACTCGCCACAGCTAGGGGGAACGCCGAGCAGACAAATGGCTACAAAGCGTCAAATAACATCTCTACTCCCAAACACACTCCCACCTGGTCAGCAGCAGGTTGTGTGTTGTGAATATGTCACTTCCGGGTGGACACACGGACCCCTGTTTGTTGGTTGGGGTTTTAGGCGCTGGCAACGCCTACGGTCATATCATTATCAGACGGCCCAGCTCTGTGTAGGTAGGTAGGCAGGTTCGATAGGGAAGGGCGTGGAGTGAGGTGGGGTGGGTGTAGCACAATGCAGCACTTTGTAATGCGATCCAGCACAACGCAGCACACTGCATTACAATTTAGTACAATGCATCACTCTGTAATGCAATGCAGCACACTTCAGCACACTGCATTACAATGCAGCACTCTGTAATGCAATGCAGCACAATGCATTACTATGTAGTACAATGCAGCACTCTGTAATGCAATGCAGCACACTTCAGCACACTGCATTACAATGCAGCACTCTGTAATGTAATACAACACACTGCAGCACAATGCATTACTATGTAGTACAATGCAGCACACTGAAGCACTCTGTAATGCAATGCAACACATTATACTGCAGCACACTGCATTACTATGTAGTACAATGCAGCACTATGTAATACAATGCAGCACACTTCAACACACTGCATTACAATGCAGCACTCTGTAATACAATGCAGCGCACTGAATCACACCGCATTACTATGTAGTAGTAGTACAATGCAGCACACTGTAACGCTCTGTAATGCAATGCAACACATTGTAATACAATGCAGCACACTGCAGCACTATGTAATAAAATGCAGCACAATGCAACACTCTGTATTACAAATTACAATGCAGAACATAATACAGCACATTGCAACACCATACAATACAATGCAGCACACTGCAGCACAATGAAATACAATGCAGCACACTGCAACACCCACCATCACTGCACACTTCCCGACACACGTAGCTCTACAAGAAGTGGTGTTTTATTTAAAGATGCATAGTCCGATAAAAGCATCAAATTTTCTAAATAAAAACACTCGCCCAGATTTGGTTCTCCATATCCAAATTAGATACTCTGCAAATTTAATAGAATCTGTTTCTGTTGAAGCCTACATTGTCAGAGTTAAGGCATGCTTGCTAATAATATTAATTTAGCATGTTTCTACTTCAAATATCTCAAAATTAAGTCATTTCAAATAAAAGTTCCTTCCAACTAAAGTAAACTATATTATAATAATCAACCTAAGTTTCAAATCCAATGGGCAAGTGACTTGACCTGGGCAAGCACCAACGGAAGTGGCCGTTGGCTTCACTACCGGAGGCATCCCGGGGCAAATCCAGGCAAGTCAACGATTGGACATAATATATTTTGCAAATAAACTCATAGCAATAATAATAATAAAGGCAATACTCTGCCTATTTATATCCGCATAATTAATTATACATCCTATATTTAGCTCTAATCCTGTAATCTAAAAATGATCCTTACAAGAAGAACATTGGACGTAGCTTATAGTTGTATAGTCCGATGGTTTTGAATTTCTGTATTTTTTCTGAGATAAATATATTAGATCAATCAATAGTATCTCACTTGCTATCCGGACCGCACTTCGTCCACACCTCTCTCTATCTCCTCTCTGCTGGCCTTGCTCCTCCTTGATAATGTCTGAAAAGAGTTCCAGGAGGGGGAGCCTGCCAGCATTTCACCCTCTACTCTTACTCTGTCTGTGTCTTTGGCTCGCCGGCTGGTCACCATAGAGCAAATAGACACGGTCCTTTGACTCAACTCTCCTCATTTCTCTTTCCTATACTCTAGCCTTTTTTCTCCCGGGCTTCCTTCTCCCCTTGTTTGCTTGGATGGGGACCTTTACCTTATTGTTTCTCTTGCTTTGTTTTTGTTGCTGGAACCTGCTGGACCCACATTTACCCGTCCCTTCCTCCTGAACCCTTGCTGCTGTTACTGGATACAAGTGCTCTGCTACCCCCAGACCGGAGTGATTCGGGGCCGCCCCAACGATTCATTGTTTTGAATGTTGTAAAGACATCCCCAGGTTCTACAACCGTCCCACCCGAAGATTAATCTTCAACCAAAGATTGGACCGATTCATCAGGGCTTTTCTATATTGCTGCAGTTTTGCAGCTGGTAACCGTAAAAGGTTACGACCCCCCCCCAAAAGCAACTAGTATCTACTTTACATTAATTCAAAGTTACTTTTATTTTAAATGGTAAACCTTTGAGATATTTTGAGTGCAAACATGGAAAGTTAGTTTTGGCAAACTTGCCAAAACTCTGACACCATAGACTTCTACAGCGACAGGTTCTGTTAAATTGACTCAGTATTGCCTTCTACACAGAAACAAATGCTTAATAAGTGCATCAGTAACTAAGTTAGATATGTCAAATCAAATCTAGATAATTTGGTTTTGAAAATTTGATATTTCATCGGACTATGCAGCTTTAATCTAATTCAGAGTAAGGGGGGAGTGAGGAGAGTGGCAAAGACAAATTAAGGATGAATGGGAGACGGGAGAGCGGATGGAGAGGAATGTGATGGAGAGAGAGAGGGGGGGGGGGGGGGGGGGAGAGAAGGAGCTGGAAGAGGTGATCAAAGGAAGAGAGGATAGAAGAGAGAAGTTGCGAAATGGAATAAGAGGAGGAAGACAGGCGATAGAGAGGAGATTTATACATCTATGTACAATATAATTTATTATGTGGATATAGATAACAGCAGCCCCTTAATGTTTCTCTTCTAGTTCTAACCACCGTAACATGTTGTTCACTGCGGAGCGGGCATTCTCTCCTCATGCCTCCTATACACCGTGAGGCAACTGTCACTCTGATCACTTTCATATTCTTCTGCCCGAGAATAAACTGGTCTTTTCTTCTCATTCGTGAACAAACTATTTATATAATATATATAAAATTTTATATAATATATAAGAGATGGCTACACCCTCGTAGGAGAAAAGAGACAAAGCGAGGAGTGGTGCTCATTCGTGAACAAACTATTTATCTAATATGTATAAAATTATATATAATCTATATATTTTTTAAACACCCTTCACCTTCCATCCTTCACCTTCCACCCCATCCGCCAATATCCACATCCACCCTCCAACTTCCATCCTCCTCCTTCCACCCTCCTTGTCCCCTCCTTCCCCACCGCCAGGACCCCTCTCCCCCTCCACCTTCAGTCCCCTCCCCCTCCCACATCTCCTCCACCCCCACCACCTCTCACCCTCCACCACCTCCTCTCCTCACCCTCACCTCCGCTCCCCCACTTCTCCCCACCCCCACCCTCCCCCTCCCCCACCTCTCCCCCACCCCCTCCCCCCCTACCCCCTCTCCCCCACCTCCACCCTCCCACTCCCCCTGCATCCTCCACCTTCCACCCTCCCCTCCTGAACCTCCACCCCCCTCCCCCTACCTCCACCCCCCAAACCTCACCCCTCCACCTCCCCTCCACTGACTCCCCCCACTCTCCACCCTGCATCCTCCACCTTCCAGCCTCCATCTCCCCAACCTCCACCTTCCAACCCTCCCTCATCCCCCCACCCTCCCCCCTCACCCATCTCCCCCACACTCCACCTTCCATCCTCCAACCCTCCTCCAGGCTCCTCCACTGGAGGGACCCCGTTAAATTGGCGGCTCGTTGTCAACCCATTAGCTGGTGGGAGCGCTATCTTCTCAACCCCCCCCCCCCACCTCCCCCTCCCCCTGCCCCCCATCCCATCTGCCCCCCGCCCACACACAGACACATACACACGTCCCGCAGCCATATCGTGCCTCACATACCTGGAAATCCGACCGGTGCACTCACTCCCCGCCGTGTCCCGTGTTACTAATTCCCCACCCACCCTTCTTCGACAAAATTGTTAATAATAATATTAATATTATCATTGTTGTAATTATTGTCATTGCCGATGTTGCCCTAGCCATTCTCACCGTCAGCACCATTCTCAATATTTTTTTTGTCATTATGAATAATCATTATCACCAAAAGAAAGTCAAGAATGAAGCCCAATTAGTATTTTCTTTCGTGAAATGCGAAAATATTTTTGCAGTGAATAGCCCCTTCCTATATATAAGGAAAGCATGGGATTGTAGTCGATGTCAAGCGCAGTGAGCCTATCACTAGTCAGTCACGTGGGCAGTTGGTGGGTAGGGTGGGGGTTGGGCTGAGATGTAGGCTACATCATTATAGACCCCTTTCAATGTTTATAAACAGCTTGGCTGCAGAACGAAGGCACACTGCCCTTGGTTTGCCGGTACATGCAGTGCAAAACGTTTATTTTATTCAAAATTAATAGAAATACAGAACCCTAACCATATAAATTTAATATAATCTGTTCGTTGAGTATGTTTTCTATATGTGTTCCAAGCGGTTTGTGTCTAGGTGGTGTGGTTTGAGAGATATTTCACTTTTTCTGTATGAAGATTGCTCACGGCCATTGACAATGCATTGAGTTTGCCGGTACTCGCAGTGCAACACGTCTATTTTATTCAAAATTAATAGAAATGCAAAACCCTAACCTTATAAATTTAATATAATCTATTCATTGAATATGTTTTCTATATGTGTTCTAAGAGGTTTGTGTCTAGGTTGTGTGGTTTTACAGATATTTCACTTTTTCTGTATGAAGATTGCTCATAGCCATTGAGTTTGCAGTGTGACAGTGTGTCGTCCTGCAGCCAAAAGGCGAGCGCACTGACCTAGATCCCTATGCTGACGTCATATGAAATAGGTCTATATGATATGGCTCTCTGTATGTAGATGCTGCCATGGCTTAGTGGACTTTTTTAATGGAATTTTCGAGGGACATCAACATGTCTATTGCATATAACACACTTAGGAGGTATGCAGTCTATGCTATATGTGCGACTAAATGTCTATGCATTTATACATTGTACATACACAGGTTTAATACAAGTATATATGTATACAGTATATATGTAATTATGTATACAGTGAAACCTCCCTAACCGACCACCTTCACAGACCGACCACTCCCCTATATCGATCGCTTTATTTGGGTCCCAACAATACCATTGTAACCATATTCTAACTCCCCAAACCAACCACCTCCCTAAATGGACCACTTGAAGTCGGTCCCAAAGTCGGTCGATTTAGAGAGGTTTTACTGTATATATAATGCATATAACGCACCTATAAGTATGAAGTATGTCTAGTACTAGTAGTATTCTACTAAATATGTTAGAAAACATGTGTATATATTTATATTATAGGTTATAATACATACATATATACACACATGTATACATATGCACATTATATACATATGCGCATATATACACACTGGGATAACTGGCTACCGGTGTTGCGGTTTCCGCGGCACACCAGATTGCCAGGGACACATCCATTCAAATGCATTGTCAATGGCCGTGAGCAAATCTTCATACAGAAAAAGTCAAATATCTCTCAAATTACACCACCTAGAAACAAATCGTGTGGTACACATATAAAAAACATGTTTACCAAAAAGGCTATATTAGATTGATACGGTTGGGGTTCTGGATTTCTATTAATTTTGAATAAAACTAACGTTTTGCACTGCGCGTACCGTCAAACTCAAGGCATTGTCAATGGTCGTGAGCAATGTTCATACAGAAAATACAGAAAAGGTGAAATATCTCTAAAACCACACCACCTAGAACCAAATCGTTTGGTACACATATAGAAAACATCTTTACCAAAAACATTATATTAAATTTATAAGGTTAGTGACGATGCTGTTCGATTTTGCCGCATGCGCAGAAGCGATGTGTCCCTCGCAAACTGGTGTGCTGCAGAAACTCCAGCACCGGCACCATGACCCGAAATTGGTTACATATATATATATATATATATATATATACATATATATATATATTGTATATATATATATATTTATAATATATATGAGACTGTCTCAAAAGGTGCTAAGCAATATGGGATAAAACTTTGTCCATTGTAATGATCAACATACTATCTGCTTATGAATTTGCTCAGGATAAACAGATTTGTTTTTTACATGGCGTTTCATAATCTCAATAGAATACATATTGATTTGAAGCAAATGTCCTTGTGTTTTCAGTGTAACCGTTTCTGTGCTGTTTTGTGTCAATAGTTACAATGGACACACAAAAAGAAGAGTTATCACCTTTTGAGAGAGGCTCATATATATATATATATATATATATATATATATATATATATATATACATATATATATATATATTCAGCCCTACCTGTATAATTGGTATATATATACATGTACATATATATATATATATATATACATATATATATATCGCTGATCCGTGCCATCGACCCAAGGGTAGGCACGCGACTCCAAATACCTTGGAATAACATAACATGCACGCGAATAATTCATTAATAAAATATCAGTGTGGACGCGCGACTCTGAATACCTTAGAATATAATGTAACAGGAATAATAGTTAATTATAATTGGTTCCTCCGCTAGTTTATATAATTATGATGCCTTGTTCATCATATATATAAAAGAGAGAGATAAGACTAACATATATAGAGAGGGGGAGATATATAGAGATATAGAGCGTTAGAAAAGAGGGCAAATTGGGAGGCAAATAACAATATTTTTTAAAGAGAGAAGAGGCGGCATATATGGAACCAAGCAATTATATTTATAAAGAGAGAATGGTGTAAGTTTAAGAAATATAAAAAGTAAGTGAGATGGTAAAATAAATATTAAATATGATATTAATATATATATCATTTTTAATTTTGAGTAAAGGTAAAATTCAATGCGATATATATATATATATATATATATATATATATATTGTATTTCAAATCAAACATTATATTTATCATATTTAATGTTATGTATAATTAAAATATAATAGCACATATTTATCTATTTAATTTTAAGTGCAATTAACATATCCTATTCCATTATTAAAAGATGGAGACAGAAAGGATGGTTGGGAGCCACACGAGCCGAGAGCTGCTGAGGTTCTGTCTGGCCTGTATCACTGGTTACCTCTCCACAGCTTACTCCAACTAGCACTCCCCCCCCCCCCCCCCCCCCCCACCACCAGCACCACCACACACACACCGCACCCATTTATAGTGCCAGCCCGGTGAGTGAGGCCGGCAGGGGTCAGCTCACTCATTGCCCCTGACACTGGAGCAGCTCTGCAACAACTCAGGGGGTCAAGAGCAACTCACAGCGGATTGGTGTTATTCATTAGGGCTCGAGGGGTGTGTGGGGGTGGGGTGGGGGTGGGGGTGGGGTGGGGGGGGGGGTGTTAAGTGTGGGGCGACCGACGTGTCTGCTTAATAGGCCTGGCAGGATGAGCACGTTGTTACTGTTAGTTGTCACTTCGCGAAAGGATCTGGGATCAAATCAGTCAGTAAGGCTTAGCCAGCTCTTGTCCGTATATATGTATGTAAATGTGTGTGTATGTATGTATGTGTGTATGTATGTATGTAGGTAAGTGTGTGTCTATGTATGTAAATGTGTGTATGTATATATGTAAATGTGTGTGTGTATGTATGTATGTAAATGTAGGTATGTAAATGTGTGTATGTATGTATGTAAATGTGTGTATGTATGTATGTATGTATGTAAAGGTGTGTATGTATATATGTAAATGTGTGTGTATGTATGTAAATGTGTGTATGTATTTATGTAAATGTGTGTGTGTATGTATGTATGTAAATGTATGTATGTAAATGTGTGTATGTATGTATGTAAATGTGTGTATGTATGTATGTAAAGGTGTGTATGTATATATGTAAATGTGTGTGTATGTATGTAAATGTGTGTATGTATTTATGTAAATGTGTGTATGTATGTATATATGTAAATATGTATGTACAAGTTTTTATCAGCTCCGGTGTTAAGGACCACCACCGGGGTAGCTAACGCCGGTGTTGGGAAATGGGTCATGGGGTATGTACGGTGCCAAAACGCAGTGGTGTTAGCTAACATATAAGTTATTTATAGATTTGGGAAATCCCTCTGAGCCTGTTCCCGGCGAGAACCGCTATTTGACAATATCGCCGCCGATGCGGCGGCGGCGTTAATATCGCTTCAATTATTGGTTTAATTTGACCAAATTTTGGCGGCGGCGTTAATATCGCTTCGATTTCTGGTTTAATTTGGCCAAATTTCACTTTTTTTGTATGTTATTCTGTTAAATAAAAATTTTCAAATTAACCCCAAAATCGAAGCGATATTAACGCCGCCGCTGCATCGGTGGCGATTTGTTTTGTTTACATTCCACAATATGAATATCGCCGCCGATGTAGGGGCGTCGTTAATATCGCTTCGATTTTGGGGTTAATTTGACCAAATTTCACTTTTTGAGGATGTTATTCTGTTAAATATGATAGCATTGAATAGATTTGGGCCTAATCGATACATAACACCGCCCGTAAACTTGCTACGGAGTAGTGTTAGTGTACGCGTCGTTAAACTCGCGGTGTTTCCATAACACCGCTCCTTGCATACTGACTTTTCGCCGCTAACCTAGAAATCCCCGCCAAAACTAGTTTTGGCTCGCTAACACCGCCCCATGCACACGGCCCCAGGCCGCCAACACTATGACCTGATATCCCACTCAGTCACATTATCATGACACTGAGCTAACCAGTCACGTCTGTTTTGACTCTCGTTTCTTAGCGGAAAGTATTTATGGTCTTCAGAGCGTGGCATTTAAATTGCGACACACAGCATGTGTATTGTTAAGTCTGTGCAATCGGTGTTACTAACAAGTACTATTGAAAATGAATGGGTGAGGTATTACTGTTAGTACCACGGAACACGTCGGAACTCCCGCGACTAAAACCGTACGCGGTGGCCGAATCGGTAGAGCGCAGGCCTTCTGTGCGGAAGGTAGGGAGTTCGATTCAAACCAATGACGTACAAAATTGATAGTTGTCGCTTCCTAACCAGGCACTCAGCATTATTAGGATAGGGCACCGACTGGTTGGCTCGGTGTCAGGATAATGTGATTGAGTGGGATATCAGGTCATGGTGCCAGCGGCCTGGTCTCCCAGTGGGTCAGCACTACAAAGTCGCCATGAGCGATGCACTGTCACAAGTTGGTACCCGTCCTGATATGACCTTAGATATTGCCACGACGTAAGACTCCAACAACCAACCAACCGGCGACCAAGAAAAAGAGCTGAAATAGAGAATAACAACAGTAATGCCTAAATGGAACCCCGTCCTGAGATTACCTTAGATGTTGCACGGACGTAAGACTCCAACCACCAACCAACCGGCCACCAAGAAAAGGAGCTGAAATAGAGAATAACAGTAATGCCTAAATGGAACCCCGTCCTGATATTACCTTAGATGTTGCCAGGACGTAAAACTCCAACAACCGACCTACCTAAATGTAAGCAATTGATGTGCGTGTGTGCGTGTGTAATACCCCTGTCACACTACGACGTAATGAGCCAACGTGAGCCTAACGTGGTGATATTTTGTCATTACGTTGATGTACGTTGGATTACGTTATGATGATGTCATAATGACGTTAGAGTGACGTCGAGCTACGTCACATTACGTCGTGTTACGTCAAGTTACGTCGAGGTTTTGGACATGTTCAAAAGTTTCGACGTAGGTCGAACGTAAGGGTTTACGTTCGCCGTACGTTCTGTTCACGTTCAGCGAACGTCAATGACGTTAAACGGATGTTATTCCAACGCTCCTCACTACGTTCAACTACGTTCCACTACGTTGACCCCCATTAATCCAAGTGCAAATGCCCACGGGGCGTAATGGGAACGTCAGGACAACGTCAGGAGAACGTCAGGAGAACGTGCATTCAACGTACGTTCAACGTCTCATGACTTAGCTAACGTCACGTAACGTTCTTCTGACGATGGAATAATGTTCATAACGTTCCGTCAGCGTCATTACGTTGACCTCTCTCGTCGAACGACGGTATCACTACGCTTTACCGACGTTACTCTCTCGTCCACTACGCTGCATCCACGTTCAACTTGTGCCCAAATTTGCATACTACGCCGATAAGTTCAACGTTCTTCACGTTCTCCCTACGTTGACGTCGTCACGTCGTAGTGTGACAGCCCCATAAGATATTTTATACCATCGTAGGTGGCTTGACTGCAGAGTGGTAAGCAGTCTAGTATTTCTGACCAGCATGATTCACTCTCGCCTTCTCTACACCGCGGAGGTCTAGACCAAGTACAGAGAGCTTGCTCAGACATATATACAGTAAAACCTCTCTAACCGACCACCTCCACAGATCGACTACTCCCCTATATCGATCTCTTTATTTGGGTCGTAAACGATCGCCCATACAATATCATTGCAACGTTAAACACAATTTCCTAAACCGACCACCTCTGGACCGCTTAAAGTCAGTCCCATGGTCGGTCGATTTAGAGAGGTTTTACTGTACATATAACACACCGCACACTGACACACATGTTGCTAAGCGCCCTTTGCGTCACGTGACCACATCCACCCACTAACAGTCCCACAAAGCGCGGCCAAAGTTTGCTGGGAGAACTTTGCCTCCACCACCTCCTCCTCCTCCTCCTCCACCTCCTCATCCACCTCCTCACGCCGCGTCTCCCGCCCAGCGGCGTTCCCTGCGCATGCCTGCTCCTCTCGTGTGACGTCATGTCCGGCGTTGATGCAGTGGTGGCGGCGCGGGCGTCCCTCTCTCTGTGATTGGTCGACAAAGTCCCCCCCCCCCTCCCACCATCACTCCACCCACCACCCTCTCCCTCCACCACTCTCGATCGGGTAGCCCCCCTCCTTCCCCCCTCCCTCCCCCTCCCTCCCCCTCTTCCTCCTCCCTTCCTCTCACTCCCCCTCCCCTTCCCCCTTCTCACTCCCCCTCCTCCCTCCCCCTCCTCCTTCCTCCTCCTTCCTCCTCCTCCCTCCCTCTCCCTCCCTCCCTCCTCCCCGGTAGAGAGCCGGGTTGGCGAAGGAGCGAGTCGGGGAGGGGGAGTAGGAGGAGGAGGAGGAGGAGGTGGGAGGGGGGCGGTGTAGCCGCTCGGGAGCCCGGGAGCCCCTTGCCGTCCGTCGGTTCACGGCAGACCTCCCTCCGGCGTCAGTCGAGCAGCTCACGGGGTACGATGAGCACGTACAGTATACCCAACTCGTTGGCGGCGGAGTCTCAGTACCACCACCACCACCACCACCACCTCTCGCACCACCACCTCTCGCACCACCAGCAGCACCTGCAGCACCAAGGAGCCGGCGCGGCCGCGACCGCGACGCTGCAGCACCAGCAGCACTATACGGACAAGCTGCACCAGGTCTATCAGAGCGGACTCGCGGCCGCCGCTGCCGCCGCCGCAGCCGCAGCAGCAGCCGCGGCACAGAACAAGGCCAACTTCTCTGTAAGTCACCTCCTGGACCTGGAAGAGCTACCGAGCAGCAGGGAGAACTGTGCCATGTACGCTAACAGCGGTAATAACAGCAGTGGTGGTGGTGGTGGTGGTGGTGGTGGTGGTAACAGCGCACTGGAGCCCAACAACAACAACAGCCTCCACACCAACCACAACACGGGCGGGTCCCCTCCGGGCGCCGGGGCACACCACCCGGCACCGCCGCCGCCACACCACCAGCATCAACACCACCAGCAACAGCAACAGCACCACCAACAACAACATCATCACCAGGGGACGCCAGCTCTCACCAACAGCAGCCAGACCGCATGCGCGCTCATCAACGGAAATCCGGTATCGCCGGAGGATGACCGGAAGTCAGGTGAGTTGGAGCTTAGTTGTTAATTATTAATTACGCTTCATTGTCTGTGTCTTCATGACTGCTTTGTAGGGTGAGGATTGTTGTGTTGTTGTTGTTGTTGTAGTTGTTGACTATGTATTTGGTCAATAGACATACCACATCAACCACTCTCCTAGGCCTAGGGTCTTCAATAGCTGATTTTGCGTGAGAATGTTTGGTCAATGAATGGATCCCCACCAACTAGTGTCTTCAATAGCTGATTTGTAGGCCACAGTAGGGTGAGGGTTGTTGTTGTTGTTTTGTTGTTTTGTTGTATTGTTGTTGTTGACAGTATATTTGGTCAACCAGGGTCTTCATATCATGATTGGGTGTTGACAATATGTTTGGTCAATGGATCCCCATCCACTAGTGTATTCATGGGGCATAGCTGATTTGTAGGGTTGCGGGGTTGGGTTACGGAGACTGCTGGTTGTGGGGGTGTTGAATGTCAATGTGTGCTTGGAGATCAATGTATCTAAGCCCAACCAGCTCCAACTCACGGAACTACCTCGGCTCTTCATAGTTGACCTCAGGTTGACAACATTGTGTATCATCGGATCTCCCCCCAACCCCAAATCCCAACTTCCTAGGGTCTTCATGAACTGATTTGCGTGCTGAGGAGATTGGAGGTGTGTTGACAGTGTGTTTTGGTGAATGGATCTAACACCTATGTTCTGAAGTCTTCATTCTGGATTGTGGTAGATCGGCTTGAGTTCAGATTTGACAGTGTGTTGGGTCAATGGACTTAACACCTACCCATCTTCTATGGTAATTCACTTTCAGTAAACTGAACCCCAATTTAGTGTGAGCCCACATTTTGTGGACCGTAACAATGTCAATTGCACGTGTGTATATAGTATGCAATTATCAAGAACCAGTAGGGTAGCTTGCCAGCTGTCCTAGTCAGTTCTCGACCGACTTATCTGCTGTGCTGGCACAGTCTGATCTCTAGAGACATGGTGAGACTGAGTTTACATTTACAGCAAAGTGGAGCATGGTGGTAAATAGTGTTCTAAAATGGTGGATTGTTCATTGCTGAGTTGTGGTGGGTCGGGGTGTGCTGACAGTGTGGTAGGTCAATGGACCTAACACCCGTCTTCTATATAAGTCTTCATTGCTGAGTTGTGGTGGGTCGGGGTGTGCTGACACTGTATTGGGTCAATGGACCTAACACCCGGATTCTATAAGTCTTCATAGCTGAGTTGTGGTGGATCGGGGTGTGCTGACAGTGTGGTAGGTCAACGGACCTAACACCCATCTTCTATATAAGTCTTCATTGCTGAGTTGTGGTGGGTCGGGGTGTGCTGACAGTGTGTTGGGTCAATGGACCTAACACCCGTCTTCTATATAAGTCTTCATTGCTGAGTTGTGGTGGGTCGGGGTGTGCTGACACTGTATTGGGTCAATGGACCTAACACCCGGATTCTATAAGTCTTCATAGCTGAGTTGTGGTGGGTCGGGGTGTGCTGACAGTGTGGTAGGTCAATGGACCTAACAACCGTCTTCTATATAAGTCTTCATTGCTGAGTTGTGGTGGGTTGGGGTGTGCTGACAGTGTGTTGGGTCAATGGATTTAATGCCCATCCCAATAGACCCCTTTCAATGTTTGTAAACATCGTGTATGCACACACAGCTTGACTCCAGAACGAATGCACACTGCCATTGATTTTGTCGGTACGCCCAATGCAAAACGTCAATTTTATTGAAAATGAATAGAAATGCAGAAGCCTAGCCTTATAACCTTAATATAATCTGTGTGTTAAACATGTTTTCTATATGTGTTCCACGCGGTTTGTCGCTAGGTGGTGTGGTTTAGAGATATTTCACTTTTTCTGTATGAAGATTGCTCCTGGCCATTGTCAATGCATTGACTCATTGAGTTTGCTGATATGCGCAGTTCAAAACATCAAATTTATTTAAATTAATAGAAATGCGGAACCGTAACCATATAAATTTAATATAATCTGTTCTCTAAATATGTTTTATATATGTGTTCCAGGCGGTTTGTTTCTAGGTGGTGTAGTTTTAAAGACATTTCAGTTTTTCTGTATGAAGATTGCTCACGGCCATTGACAATGCATTGAGTTTACTGATACGCGCAGTTCAAAATGTCAATTTTATTCAAAATTAATAGAAATCAAGAACCCTAACCATATAAATTTAATATAATCTGTTTGGTGAATGTGTTTTCTATATGTGTTCCAAGCTGTTTGTTTCTAAGTGGTATGGTTCTAGAAATATTTCACCTCTTCTCTATGAAGATTGCTCATAGCCATTGACAAAGCATTGAGTTTGCCGATACGCGCAGTTCAAAATGTCAATTTTATTCAAAATTAATAGAAATGCAGAATCCTAACCTTATAAATTTAATATGGTTCAACAACCATACAGTGCGTAGCTTGTACAGGATCATGGTCACGGCAACCAGTGTCATGGGGATGATGAAAATGGGAAATATTGCACCTAGAGTGGAATTCGAACCCACATATCTTTGCATTCCGGACCAGTGTGCTAACCATTACACCACCTAGGCTCCCTGACATCACCACACTACCTACCCACGCCTACCTGTCTATGTGATTACTTGCCTGAGCGCTCAATGCAGACTACTACAATATCATCGCCTATTGGACGTCAAAGGCAAATTGGTGAAATGCATTTGTGGGTTATATATATATAGACAACGTCTTTAGATTTGACCTAGATACAATAGTCACCTTCAGACCTCGGAAGGGCTACAGTAGTAACTACATTTGACCCTACGACTCACGAGCACCTCACCTCCCCCCACTCACCTCCCATGACTGCACATCAGTGTGACTATGACTATGAGTATGAGACCAGTTGTGGGGAGGAGTGACCAGGAGATGCTTCCGCTTAGTTTTATGAGAGATAGCTCTGATAGAGTGATAGGGACTTAGGGTGAAGTGTGCCCCGCATTCCTTGGGCTTTCTCAGCTTACACTATTATCTGAAGTGGCCATGACAAACAATAACACCCCCGCGTCTAAATCTGCGTGACACAGCTGGGTGAAAGACTAGTGTGTGTGTGTGTGGTGTGACCTTCCAACATGATGAGGCACATCTTTGTGTAACCTAATGGATACACAAACATAAGAGTGTGTCTGACGTGAACAAGAAGCTCACCCACGTACACAACAAAAACCTGCAGTGCCACTTCCGTGTGTCTCTCTGCGTCCCGAACCCGCCGCCACACAAGCCCCCTTGATGTGACAATTCTGTAGTACTTTGCCCTGCTGCGCGCCAGCTGGTCCCGGCGCGTCGCGGCCCCCGGGCCCCTGACCTCCCGGCGGGGCGTGCCCGGGGCTGTGCCGGGGTGTGCCCGGGGTCGGCCCCGCCGGGCTCGTACGACCCGCGCCCGGCGGGAGTGCGGGTCGTACCGGGAGGAGGGCGCTGCCCGGAGTAATCGGTTCCGGGGAGGGAGATGCCCCGGGGGAGGGAGATGCCCCGGGGTAAGGGGCCGGGTTGGAGAGGGCCCTGTCCCGGGTAAGGGGCCGGGGCGCGGGCGCTACCTCGGTAAGGGACCGGGGTTGGAGAGGGCGATGCCCCGGGTAAGGGGCCGGGTTGGAGAGGGGGATTCCCCGGGTATGTGGCCGGGTTGGAGAGGGCGATGCTCCGGGTAAGGGGCCGGGTTGGAGAGGGCGATGCCCCGGGTAAGGGGCCGGGTTGGAGAGGGCCCTGTCCCGGGTAAGGGGGCCGGGGCGCGGGCGCTATCTCGGTAAGGGACCGGGGTTGGAGAGGGCGATGCCCCGGGTAAGGGGCCGGGTTGGAGAGGGGGATTCCCCGGGTATGTGGCCGGGTTGGAGAGGGCGATGCTCCGGGTAAGGGGCCGGGTTGGAGAGGGCGATGCCCCGGGTAAGGGGCCGGGTTGGAGAGGGCCCTGTCCCGGGTAAGGGGCCGGGGCGCGGGCGCTATCTCGGTAAGGGACCGGGGTTGGAGAGGGCGATGCCCCGGGTAAGGGGCCGGGTTGGAGAGGGGGATTCCCCGGGTATGTGGCCGGGTTGGAGAGGGCGATGCTCCGGGTAAGGGGCCGGGTTGGAGAGGGCGATGCCCCGGGTAAGGGGCCGGTTGGAGAGGGCGATGCCCCGGGTAAGGGGCCGGTTGGAGAGGGCGATGCTCCGGGTAAGGGGCCGGGGGAAGGCGGTGCGGTAAGGGACTCGGGGAGGGTAAGGGGCCGGGCGAAATCGGAGCCAGCACTAAGTGGGAGGCAGCGGGAAGCGACAACGTTTGAAGATGTAACCAAGGTCCATGGGAACCACTTACTCAGAACCACCGGGGACGACAGGTTCACGGCACATGGGGTAACGCTGGTGTTTGAAGTTTAAACATTTTTTAATAAAAAGAATAATACGTATATACACGTTGCTATATATATACCATATATATAACGGTTACGATATAGTGACCGTTATACATATATATATATATACCGATATATTGTGTGTGTGTAATGGTGAAACCCTGATTGACGCACCTCGATTTGAGGCGAGTTCGGCTATAACCAAAGACCCTATAATACTAAGACTCTCACTCAGACTGTACTGTATAATCAAAATGATCAAACCCACCACTTGGTGCGCTGGCTGTTCTCTTGGTTAAACAGGTGCTATATTATATGTAAAAATGTATCTATGAATGTGAAAGATGTGTGATGATGGCGATGCTGATGATGATGCTGATGATGATGTGTATTTGTTCATAGCAATTTCATATTGATGTGTATTCATACTTACCTATCTCATGTATAATATAATTGTATGTGTTTACATGTGAAACACCAACCAGCAGCCGGGCTGATCAAACCCACCACAAGGTGGCACTGCGAAATTTACATTACCATTGGAGAGAACCCCAATTTAGTGTGAGCCCACCCTTTTTTATAATCGCATTTTATGGACCTTAACGATCGCATGTGTATATAGTACACATTATCAAGAACCCATATGGTAGCTAGTGACGTGATCAGCTCTCAGCCGACTGTATGTTACTGTGTTAGCAGTCTGGTCTCTAGAGACATGGTGAGACTGAGTTTACATTTACAGCAATGTGGAACATGGTGGTAAATAGTGCTCTAAAATGGTGGATTGTTCACTTAGGTCGAGGATATAAATTAGTTGCTAAATATCAGGGACGAAAGATCTCCGCGATTTCGCGGATTTCCGCGATATTTTATGTTTACCGATCAACATTAAACAATATGCCAACAAAATCAGAATGTCTATGATAATGATAGAGGGAGTGCACGTTACGTCATCACTTAGCAATCAGCGGTCAGCGGGCTGCCATCTTGGATTATGAGCACCCTCCCTAGCCATGTTGTGAATGCATGCAGATGCAGTAAAACAGAGTTTTCTTGTGTTATGGGAGGTTCTGGGCAGTTTACATCCAGTGTGTTTACATACAGTACTTTAGCAACAACTTCTGAGGCCAAACTGCCAAACTGTATGTCATCCAATATGGCCACCGAAAGGTGCCTCGTGACGTCATTACATCCCCTCTATAGCTTAGTTTGAATCCTGTTAGTATATGACCTTATATGTTGCTGAAACATTAAACCCAAACAAGAGATAGGTATGGGCAATAATACAGTCACAACAGGGGCAGTTGAAACTTGACTTCTGGCATTTTTTCCGCGATTCACTGACACAGTGACAGTGCTAATTCTATGGGGGGAAATCCGCGTTTTCCCGGAAATTCGACATCGGCGTTTACGCGTTTTTTTTTGCCGGAGACCACTTTCATCCCTGGCTAATCCTTAATAAGTGTGCCAGTGTCTAAGTCGGATATGGAGGATACCATCTAGGTAAATGTTTTGGTTTAGACAATTTGATGCTTTAATCGGACTATGCAGCTTTGAACAAAATGTGATGTTTCCATCGGACTAGTTCAATGAAGTATCACATTTTCAAAACTAATATGAATAACTCAATAAGCAATGCTTAGGACCGACCTGCCCACATTAGAGTAGTCGAAATTACGAAACTGTCTATAGCATGCGTGCTGAAAACGGCGTCGAGAGCCAAACAAATGCCCGTGGCCATTCAGTTTGCATTCTATGGAGTTTGCCACTACATGCAGTGCAAAAGTAAATTAATAGAAATACAGAACAATTTGGCATAAACATGAAAGTTTGGAATTACAAACTAGTCTATTGACACATACATATAAATGCTCAGAGAATTATTTATTTATTATTATGCGATTCAACATGAGTATACAAATGGTGGCCTACATAGGGCGATTTCCGTTTCCGTTTGCTGGATTTTGATTATTCTGTTATTCAACACGAATTTACAAATGGCGGCACCCATACAGTGCTATTTCCATTTCCGTTTGCTGGATTTTGGTGATTTCATGTTCCACCTCTATAGTACAGGTATTGCTTATGCATATATGTACACGTGTTAGTTCTTAGCCTCCCCATGGGTGGGTTGGTATCACCTACAATTGATTCTATATATCGAACTTAGATCCTGATGCACTTATTATTAATAGCATGAGTTGCCACAAATGAGGGAATACTGGGGCAATTTAGTAGAATCTGTTAGTGTTACTGCTAAAGCCTAGTTCTGGCTAGATAAACGATTCACCTGGTACTTGTAGTACACGGGTGAACAACAACGTAGTGTAAATACGGGCGAAAATAGCTTTAGTATGGAACAGGAAGTAGAAACTGTGGTTCCATGATCAAATGGCTACATATATTGGCACAGATTTGGTGAAATGGGAGAGAATGCAAAAAGACAAGATGGCAGCCAAAGAACGCCGCCGATTTCACTTTAAAATTAAATCGTATTAAACTAGCTATTTTATTATATTTTTCAACTCAAAGGTAGTCAATAAGACATATGTAAAGAATAATTGTTGCTTCTTAGATTGTGAAATTAGGCTCTCATTTCATTAACCCGCAGTTTTGACCGCTTTTATATAGGGTTGGTATTCACCCGTGTACTGCGAGTACCGGGTGAATCCTTTATCTAAGTTTTGGCATGCTTGCCAAAACTAATTTAACATGTTTTCACTTCAAATATCTCAAAACATAACCATTTAAAGTAAGGTAGATTATAACGATCAATTTAATATATTTATCTCAGAAAAATGACAGAATCTCAAAAACCATCGGGCTATGCATCGTTAAACAACATTGCGAGAGGATCTCGTCTGTTCCCCATCTGAAAACTCAAGCACAAGCAAGTCTAAAGAACAATTGCCGATGACAACAACAAAGTGGTCCAATTGAGGTTCCACAACACCGGTCCTGTGGACGATACCCAGACGTAGTCATCCACTCAGCCCCCCTCCTATAACCCCCATAACCCCCCACTCCCACCGACACACGCACACCACCAGCCACAACCCATCGCCTGGCTCTTAGTACCAAGAGACTATGAGGGTGATTCTAATTGAATCCTACAAATAGAGGTCAGCCCAATTGTGAGCAAGGGACAGCTGTTGGCACTTGTTCCTACAGGTCTCTCCTCCCCCCCCCCTCTATTCCCCCCCCCCTCTCCTCCCCACTCTCCTCCCTCCCGCCCCATCCCCTCTCTCTTTCTCTATCTCTCTCTGCCCTCCGTTCTTCTCTTTCTCTCTCTCTCCTCCCTTCACTCTCAACTCCCTCCCCTCAGTCCTCCCTCCCCTCAGTCCTCCCTCCCCTCACTCCGTCCTTCCTCCCCTCCCCATATCTCTCTCCCTCCCCCATCTCTTTCTCCCTCCCCATCTCTCTCTCCCTCCCCATCTCTCTCCCTCACCCATCTCCCTCTCCCCCTCCCTCCCCTCTTTCTCTCCCTCCCTCTATGTTTCTCTCTGTCTCTCTCCCCTCTCCTCTCCCCCTCTCCCCTCCCTCTCTCCCCCCCCCCCCCTCGCACCCGTCCCCCGTCCCTATCAGACGCAGACAGGGTGGCCGAATGAGTTGAGCGTCCGTCTCCCGCTTTGGTAGATCTTGGGATTCGAACCCACGGGTTCGGACATGGCCAAGTCAAACCATTGACTTAAAAATGAATACTAAATGTCCGGTCGCTTCCTAGCCAGGCGCTCGCCATTATTAGGATAGGACAAGGACTGGTTGGCTCAGTGTCAAGATATGTGACTGAGTGGGATATCAGGTTATGGTGCTGGCGGCCTGGTCTCCCAGTGGGGCAGCACTATAAAGTCGTCATGAATGCGCACTGTCACAACTCAGTACCTTAGATGTTGCCAGGATGTAAAACTCCACCGACCAACAAAAATCCCTCCCTCCGTCCCCCAATGTAAAAACTCCAGGTTTACAACCAGCGTTACTCTTGTGCTGGTGCGTGTTTGTGTGTGTGTATTTATGTATGTATGTACAGTAAAACCTCTCTAAATCGACCGACTTTGGGACCGACTTTGAAGTGGTCCATTTAGGGAGGTGGTCGGTTTAGGGAATTAGAATATGATTACAATGGTATTGTTGTGACCCAAATAAAGCGATCGATATAGGGGAGTGGTCGATATGTGGAGGTGATCGGATAGAGAGGTTTTACTGTACATATATATATTTTTTTTCCACACACACATACAGCAACACGCTGGAACCAGGTTCGCGTTCAGTCCCACCACACACACGCGTCGCCATTGTTCTGCTGGGACTGTGGGAAACAATCAGCGACTGTGTGGGGGAGGGGGGTGTCAAGCAAATTAGTGGGACTTTGCACTTCTTTCTTGCTGTGACGGCATTCGTGCCACCAGGTCCCGTCAGGTACCAGTGGTGATGATCACTCTTAAGCGCAAAGCTGCCTATAGTCCGATGAAGCTATCAACTCTTCTAAATCAAAACACGCATCTAGGTTTGATCCTACATTAGTGGTATGGGGTGGTTCTCATGGGTGTTGTAGGGGTGTGGTTTGGTGGTATGGGGTGCTTGGAGTCCATTAGGCCTGGTTCTCCTTGGTGTTGTAGGGGTGTGGTTTGGTGGTATGGGGTGGTTGAGTCCATTAGGCCTGGTTCTCCTTGGTGTTGTAGGGGTGTGGTTTGGTGGTATGGGGTGGTTGAGTCCACTAGGCCTGGTTCTTATGGGTTTGTAGGGGTGTGGTTTGGTGGTATGGGGTGGTTGAGTGCACTAGGCCTGGTTCTCATGGGTGTTGTAGGGGTGTGGTTTGGTGGTATGGGGTGGTTGAGTCCACTAGGCCTGGTTCTCATGGGTGTTGTAGGGTGTGGTTTGGTGGTATGGGGTGGTTGAGTGCACTAGGCCTGGTTCTTATGGGTGTTGTAGGGGTGTGGTTTGGTGGTATGGGGTGGTTGAGTCCACTAGGCCTGGTTCTCATGGGTGTTGTAGGGGTGTGGTTTGGTGGTTTGGGGTGGTTGAGTCCACTAGGCCTGGTTCTCATGGCTGTTGTAGGGGTGTGGTTTGGTGGTTTGGGGTGGTTGAGTCCACTAGCTCTGGTTCTCATGGGTGTTGTAGGGGTGTGGTTTGGTGGTATGGGGTGGTTGAGTGCACTAGGCCTGGTTCTTATGGGTGTTGTAGGGGTGTGGTTTGGTGGTATGGGGTGGTTGAGTGCACTAGGCCTGGTTCTCATGGGTGTTGTAGGGGTTGTGGTTTGGTGGTATGGGGTGGTTGAGTGCACTAGGCCTGGTTCTTATGGTGTTGTAGGGGTGTGGTTTGGTGGTATGGGGTGGTTGAGTCCACTAGGCCTGGTTCTCATGGTGTTGTAGGGGTGTGGTTTGGTGGTATGGGGTGGTTGAGTGCACTAGGCCTGGTTCTCATGGGTGTTGTAGGGGGTGGTTTGGGTGTATGGGTGGTTGAGTCCACTAGCCTGGTTCTCATGGTGTTGTAGGGGTGTGGTATGGGGTGGTTGGTCCACTAGGGCCTGGTTCTCATGGGTGTTGTAGGGGTGTGGTTTGGTGGTATGGGGTGGTTGAGTCCACTAGGCCTGGTTCTTATGGGTGTTGTAGGGGTGTGGTTTGGTGGTATGGGGTGGTTGAGTGCACTAGGCCTGGTTCTCATGGGTGTTGTAGGGGTGTGGTTTGGTGGTATGGGGTGGTTGAGTGCACTAGGCCTGGTTCTTATGGGTGTTGTAGGGGTGTGGTTTGGTGGTATGGGGTGGTTGAGTGCACTAGGCCTGGTTCTTATGGGTGTTGTAGGGTGTGGTTTGGTGGTATGGGGTGGTTGAGTGCACTAGGCCTGGTTCTCATGGGTGTTGTAGGGGTGTGGTTTGGTGGTATGGGGTGGTTGAGTCCACTAGGCCTGGTTCTCATGGGTGTTGTAGGGGTGTGGTTTGGTGGTATGGGGTGGTTGAGTCCACTAGGCCTGGTTCTCATGGGTGTTGTAGGGGTGTGGTTTGGTGGTATGGGGTGGTTGAGTCCACTAGGCCTGGTTCTCATGGGTGTTGTAGGGGTGTGGTTTGGTGGTATGGGGTGGTTGAGTCCACTAGGCCTGGTTCTCATGGGTGTTGTAGGGGTGTGGTTTGGTGGTATGGGGTGGTTGAGTCCACTAGGCCTGGTTCTTATGGGTGTTGTAGGGGTGTGGTTTGGTGGTATGGGGTGGTTGAGTGCACTAGGCCTGGTTCTTATGGGTGTTGTAGGGGTGTGGTTTGGTGGTATGGGGTGGTTGAGTGCACTAGGCCTGGTTCTCATGGGTGTTGTAGGGGTGTGGTTTGGTGGTATGGGGTGGTTGAGTCCACTAGGCCTGGTTCTTATGGGTGTTGTAGGGGTGTGGTTTGGTGGTATGGGGTGGTTGAGTCCACTAGGCCTGGTTCTCATGGGTGTTGTAGGGGTGTGGTTTGGTGGTATGGGGTGGTTGAGTGCACTAGGCCTGGTTCTCATGGGTGTTGTAGGGGTGTGGTTTGGTGGTATGGGGTGGTTGAGTCCACTAGGCCTGGTTCTCATGGGTGTTGTAGGGGTGTGGTTTGGTGGTATGGGGTGGTTGAGTCCACTAGGCCTGGTTCTCATGGGTGTTGTAGGGGTGTGGTTTGGTGGTATGGGGTGGTTGAGTCCACTAGGCCTGGTTCTCATGGGTGTTGTAGGGGTGTGGTTTGGTGGTATGGGGTGGTTGAGTGCACTAGGCCTGGTTCTCATGGGTGTTGTAGGGGTGTGGTTTGGTGGTATGGGGTGGTTGAGTCCACTAGGCCTGGTTCTCATGGGTGTTGTAGGGGTGTGGTTTGGTGGTATGGGGTGGTTGAGTCCACTAGGCCTGGTTCTCATGGGTGTTGTAGGGTGTGGTTTGGTGGTATGGGGTGGTTGAGGCACTAGGCCTGGTTCTCATGGGTGTTGTAGGGGTGTGGTTTGGTGGTATGGGGTGGTTGAGTCCACTAGGCCTGGTTCTCATGGGTGTTGTAGGGGTGTGGTTTGGTGGTTATGGGGTGGTTGAGTCCACTAGGCCTGGTTCTCATGGGTGTTGTAGGGGTGTGGTTTGGTGGTATGGGGTGGTTGAGTCCACTAGGCCTGGTTCTCATGGGTGTTGTAGGGGTGTGGTTTGGTGGTATGGGTGGTTGACTCCACTAGGCCTGGTTCTCATGGGTGTTGTAGGGGTGTGGTTTGGTGGTATGGGGTGGTTGAGTGCACTAGGCCTGGTTCTCATGGGTGTTGTAGGGGTGTGGTTTGGTGGTATGGGGTGGTTGAGTGCACTAGGCCTGGTTCTTATGGGTGTTGTAGGGGTGTGGTTTGGTGGTATGGGGTGGTTGAGTGCACTAGGCCTGGTTCTCATGGGTGTTGTAGGGGTGTGGTTTGGTGGTATGGGGTGGTTGAGTGCACTAGGCCTGGTTCTTATGGGTGTTGTAGGGGTGTGGTTTGGTGGTTTGGGGTGGTTGAGTCCACTAGGCCTGGTTCTCATGGGTGTTGTAGGGGTGTGGTTTGGTGGTATGGGGTGGTTGAGTCCACTAGGCCTGGTTCTCATGGGTGTTGTAGGGGTGTGGTTTGGTGGTATGGGGTGGTTGAGTCCACTAGGCCTGGTTCTCATGGGTGTTGTAGGGGTGTGGTTTGGTGGTATGGGGTGGTTGAGTGCACTAGGCCTGGTTCTTATGGGTGTTGTAGGGGTGTGGTTTGGTGGTATGGGGTGGTTGAGTGCACTAGGCCTGGTTCTCATGGGTGTTGTAGGGGTGTGGTTTGGTGGTATGGGGTGGTTGAGTGCACTAGGCCTGGTTCTCATGGGTGTTGTAGGGGTGTGGTTTGGTGGTATGGGGTGGTTGAGTGCACTAGGCCTGGTTCTATGGGTGTTGTAGGGGTGTGGTTTGGTGGTATGGGGTGGTTGAGTCCACTAGGCCTGGTTCTCATGGGTGTTGTAGGGGTGTGGTTTGGTGGTTTGGGGTGGTTGAGTCCACTAGGCTGGTTCTCATGGGTGTTGTAGGGGTGTGGTTTGGTGGTATGGGGTGGTTGAGTGCATAGGCCTGGTTCTCATGGGTGTTGTAGGGGTGTGGTTTGTGGTATGGGGTGGTTGAGTCCACTAGGCCTGGTTGTCAGGTGTTGTAGGGGCTGTGGTTTGGTGTATGGGGTGGTTGAGTCACTAGGCCTGGTTCTTATGGGTGTTGTAGGGTTGGTTGGTGTTTGGGTGGTTGAGTCACTGCCTGTTCTTATGGTGTTGTAGGGTTGTGGTTTGCTGTATGGGGTGGATGAGTCCACTAGCTGTTCTTATGGGTGTTGTAGGGGTGTGGTTTGGTGGTATGGGGTGGTTTGACTCCACTAGGCCTGGTTCTCCTTGGGTGTTGTAGGGGTGTGGTTTGGTGGTATGGGGTGGTGAGTCCACTAGGCCTGGTTCTTGGGTGTTGAAGGGGTTGGTTCGGTGGTATGGGGTGGTTGACTCACTGCCTGGTTCTGGTGTTGTAGGGGTGTGGTTTGGTGGTATGGGGTGGTTGAGTCACTAGGCCTGGTTCTTATGGGTGTTGTAGGGGTGTGGTTGGTGGTTTGGGGTGGTTGAGTCCACTAGGCCTGGTTCTCATGGGTGTTGTAGGGGTGTGGTTTGGTGGTATGGGGTGGTTGAGTCCACTAGGCCTGGTTCTTATGGGTGTTGTAGGGGTGTGGTTTGGTGGTATGGGGTGGTTGAGTCCACTAGGCCTGGTTCTCATGGGTGTTGTAGGGGTGTGGTTTGGTGGTATGGGGTGGTTGAGTCCACTAGGCCTGGTTCTCATGGGTGTTGTAGGGGTGTGGTTTGGTGGTATGGGGTGGTTGAGTCACTAGGCCTGGTTCTCATGGGTGTTGTAGGGTGTGTGTGGTTTGGTGGTATGGGGTGGTTGAGTCCACTAGGCCTGGTTCTCATGGGTGTTGTAGGGGTGTGGTTTGGTGGTATGGGGTGGTTGAGTCCACTAGGCTGGTTCTCATGGGTGTTGTAGGGGTGTGGTTTGGTGGTATGGGGTGGTTGAGTGCACTAGGCCTGGTTCTCATGGGTGTTGTAGGGTTGGGTTGGTGGTATGGGGGGTTGAGTCCACTGGCCTTGTTTTTGGTGTTGTAGGGGTGTGGTTTGGTGGTTGGGAGTGGTTGGTCACTAGCTGGTTCTCATGGGTGTTGTAGGGGGTGGTTTGGTGGATGGGTGGTTGAGTGCACTAGGCTGGTTCTCATGGGTGTTGTAGGGGTGTGGTTTGGTGGTATGGGGTGGTTGAGTCCAGTGGGCCTGGTTCTCATGGGTGTTGTAGGGGTGTGGTTTGGTGGTATGGGGTGGTTGAGTGCACTAGGCCTGGTTCTCATGGGTGTTGTAGGGGTGTGGTTTGGTGGGTATGGGGTGGTTGACGTCCACTAGGCCTGGTTCTCATGGGTGTTGTAGGGGTGTGGTTTGGTGGTATGGGGTGGTTGAGTGCACTAGGCCTGGTTCTCATGGGTGTTGTAGGGGTGTGGTTTGGTGGTATGGGGTGGTTGAGTCCACTAGGCCTGGCTATCGTGGAGGTGTTGGGGGTTGAGGTGGGTGTAGGGATGGATGGGGGGGGGGGGGGGGGGGGTGAGTCCAGATCTGGTTCTGAGGGGTGGAGTAGAGTGAGATAGGATGAGGGGGGTGATGATGATGCGCTAGGTCTGGACCTCATGGAAGTGTTGGTGATGGGGTGGGGTGTGGGTGTGTGGGAGGGGTTGGGGGGGGGGGGGGGGGAGAAGTGGACTAAGAAGTGCAGGAACACCTAGAGTAGACTCAGGTATCCAAAACACATCAGATACCAGCCAGGGGTTCATTCTTCACCAACATTGTTATGGTTAGAGTTAGACGACGGGGGCCAGGTTGGGCCCCCCCCCCCCCGCTACCCTACCCCCCCCCCCCCCACTCCTCCAGGGAGGTGGCATCCTAGTGCCGGCCGGCGTGAGCTGTTGTTAGTAATAGTAGTGTGTTATTGGCTGTTCCTTATGACCAGTTCTGTTGTTAGTAGTGTTATTGGTAATACTAGCACAGGGGGTAGGTATATATGAAATTATTGCAAATGTGTCACACACATTAAAAAAAAAACCACAAAAAACTAACTTAGCTACTAACAGTAACAGCTAAAACGACACGGCTACTACCAAATTGAGACTAGAAGATTATTGTGGCAGAATTTGTATGTGCACACCAAAATTAAGTTGTCATGGTTTCACATCAAATATCCCCACAGTTAACTCTTTACAATACAGGTTACTTCAGAAAAAAAAGTAAGTTAGATTCTAAGAATCAACCTAGTAATAATAGAGGGAGTGCAGTGCAATCAGCGGTCAGCGGGCTTCCATCTTGGATTACGAGCACCCCCCCTAGCCATGTTGTGAATGCATGCAAATGCAGTAAAACAGTTTTCTTGCATTATGGGAGGTTCTGGCCAGTTTACATCCAATGCATTTACTTACAGCACTTTAGCAACAACTTCTGAGGGCAAACTGCTCAAAACAGTGACAAATGAACCAACAACTCAGTAAATATATAAGCACAGTGTAGGCAGTTGCAAGCCTTCTGTATGTCATCCAATATGGCCACCGAAATTTGTCTTGTGACGTCATTACACCCCCTCTATAGTATATCAATTTGGTACGTTTTTAAATGGTATTTTGGAGCTTGAGGAGTTGCACCTAGGACCTCCTGCGTGGAGCCCCCCACTGGGTGGTGAGGGGTCGAACCCAGGACCTCCCGTGTGGAACCCCACACTGGGTGGAGTTATGTTGTGTGAGCACCTCTCGGCGTGTTCTGTTGCTCTGTAACAGCAGGGGAGGGGCGGTAAGGGGGGAGGCCGGTATGACAGACACTGACGGGAGAGGGTGGTGTTGTTGCCCGGCGAGCAGCTCACCCACCCCGACATGAACCATCCCCGGCCCGAGCTGCTTCCACCGCCGTCTCATTGAAAACGTATCAAGTGGACCACGCCGGGCGCCCGGGTGGATGGCCCAGGGGGCGTGGGTGCGGGGTGGGGGGCCGGTGTCGGGTGGGCGGCGCCCCGGGAACTGCTCAGCGAAATGTGGGGCAGGGCCTGGCGGGCCGGAGGGAGTTAAGTCACGGGCGGCGGGAGGCGGGCGGCGGGAAGCGGACGGCGGGGTGAGGGGCCTGCAGTGCCTCACCGGGCCCAGGGTGGAGGCTACGGGGCAGGGTCAGACGGCTGTCTCACAACTTCCCCTCATTCACTTCCCCCTCCCTCTCAGCCCACCCGTTTCCCTTTCACCTGTCCCTCGTCCCCCTTACCCTCTACCCTCTCCTCTCCCGCTACCTATCCTCTACCTGCTCCCTCTCCCCTCTCAATTTCTCTCCCTTTCTCTACCTCTACCTCTCTCCCTCTCCCCCTCTTCCTCTCTCTAACTCTCACCCCTACTCTCACTCTGGCTCTCGCTCTCCCTCTCCATTTTCCTCTCCCGTTCTCTCCATCTCTCCCGCTCCCTCTCCCTCTCTCCATCTCCCTCTCTCTCACTCTCACCCCTACTCTCACTCTTCCTCCTCCTCTATCTCTCCCCCGCGCTCTCGCTCTCCCTCTCCCCATCTTCCTCTCCCGCTCCCTCCCTCTCTCCCGCTCCCTCTCCCTCTCTCCATCTCCCTCTCACTCCCCCTCTCCATCTCACTCTCTTCCTCTCACTCACTGCCCCTCTCCATCTCACTCTCTTCCTCTCACTCTCTTCACCTCCCTCTCTCCACCTCACTCTCTCCATCTCACTCTCTTCCTCTTCCTCTCCCCTTCCCTCTCCCCCCCCCCGGTCCCCCCGTCCCCTTTCTCCATCCATGGGTAGCTAACGGCCTGGTGTCCCACTAGAGCAGCACTGTGATTTATAAAGTTGCCAGGAGTACGCAGTCACAAGTCGATACCCGTGTTAATGACCTTAGATGTTGCTAGGACAAAACCCATACAAAAAGGGTTAACGACGTATGTCCAATACCCTAGTACAGGTGTCAGGCATGTCTTTACCAATGACCCTGCGGACGGCAGTCAGAACAAACGAGACGGAGCCCAGAGGGTTTACGGTTCAAATGGGGCCCTAGATATTTGGATTGATTGATTGATTGATTGATTGGTGGTTGCTTTACGCCATGTCGGAAGCATATGCCATATTCACGGGAGGAAATGTTTGTTTTTGCTCAAACCATCGCTTTTACATGTAAAAGCATACAATCAATTTTGTGTCAAATGGACACTCATGAATTTAGTAAACGCACAATCATAATAGTTTCTGGTCAGGCGGTATTTGGATAGTAGTAAAGTAGCATACACATTACTTGTCTGTAAAATCAGTAGTCTGCAGCACACTGCAGTA